>ML685954.1:1293165-1444523 GCA_007922175.1 Pelusios castaneus | reverse complement strand
TGTTGTCTTTCTACAATAGACTAACACGACTACCCCTTTGGAATATAACTGATGATATTAGAGCTACAATTAGAGCTCTTACTGCAGAGGTTTACAAACTTTTTTGGGGGGACTCAGTTGAAAAATATCATTTTTGGCCCAACAATTACATCTTTCAGCAATGCATTCCAGTCTTTTGGCGCCAGCAGCAGGGGGCGCTGTGACCTAGTACTGGATCCTGACCCTAAGTTTGAAAACGACTGTCATATTGGACCAATTTCTGTTGGAGAAAGAGACAAATTTTCGAGCTTGCACGAATCTCTCCTTCAGGCATGTCTTGTTCACGAACAAACATTGCTCTGGTAAAAGAGATTACCTCTCCGACCTTGTCACCCTAATATCCTGGGACCAACACAGCTGCAAGAGCACCGCATGGAAGGGATCCTATTGGTACAGCCCTGTGCTATGAATGTATTACAGACTATGTGGTTTTATGGATAGATTAATGGACTGAGTCACAAGTTCTATTCCCAGCATTGCCTCTGGCTGGCTGGCTGACCTTGAGCAGGTCCCTTTACCTCCCTCAATCTCAATTTTCCAATCTGTAATTTTACTTAATTCAGTTATGTTGTGTTTTTAAAAAAAAAAAAAAAAAAAATCTCATGCACTTCTGTTTGTCTTTTAAAATCTGATCTATTTTTCATTATCCTTCAGAATCTTTTTTCCTGATGAAAGCACATGAATCTGAGCTGTCGTTCACCTTTTGATTGTGTAGAAGAGTTCAGTGAACTACAGGCAGGGAATAGTATCTTTGACTATGTCTACACTTGCTAAAATTAGTTCGAATTAGTTCGAACTAACTAATTCGAACTAATTTTAGTTAGTTCGAATTAGCTTAATTCGAACTAGGAAAACTTAGTTCGAATTAGTGATCCCCATTCATTTCTATGGCTGGTTAGTTCAAAGTTAATTTGAACTAGTTAGTTCGAATTAACCCTTTAGTTCGAATACCCTATTCAAACTTCTTAGTTCGAATTAAGGAAGCCCTTAATTCGAACTAACTAAAGCCTCGTGTAGCCATGGCTTTAGTTAGTTCAAATTAAGCCTCCTTAATTCGAACTAACTTGCCAGTGTAGACATAGCTTTTGAGTGTAGTCCTCTTCTGTTTGCAAATCACTTGGATTATATTTGCAAATTTGATCACTATTTGAAATTATTCCCCAAAGCGATTGTGAGGTAGTCATTCTGACTCTTTGATTCAAGCATTTCCCATTCCTAACTTGCTATGTCTGCTGTCCTTTCGGTCACGTAAGTTGTATGGCATTTTTTCTACTTCAGGTTTGGAAACTCTGCACTCAAAAAGGATATTGAAATTGGCAATGCAAACTGTCCAAGTACAGTGGCAATATATTTGCTCAAATAATTGAGGGTTTTCTCTTTCTGAATACATTTTAGTAAACAAAAATTCATTGTGGTGGAAATTTTTATGGACACTGTCCAAAAGGGGGTAGGAGACCTTTTTAATTCAAATTTATGCTCCTTATTCAAATTACATTCTGTGAATATTTTTTGGACAGTATCTGCCCTTTTCCGTAGCAACAATTTTTCCCATCTATTTATTTAATTACAATTTTATGAAATATGCCTAGTATAGCATCTAGGGGCATGTACAGTATTTAACGCAGGGGTTTTAAAAACAAAATTAAAAAAAGATTCCTTTGTCCAAAATAAAATTCACATAACTCTTTCTCCTCCTCAGAGCGAAGAGTTAATTACACAGTGCTTCAAAGATCAGCAGACCACTTTTGTTAGACCAGTAGGGAAAGTTCCACAATCAGAGATCATCCTCTGAGAATCCTCAGATATTTAAATCTATAATCCATTAACATGAGTGCCGCCCTGCAGTTTTAGGCCATCTCGGTGATGATCTATGGCTGGTATCTTTCCTTTAATTCCCAGTGATGATCACAAACTCTTTGTATCTTTTTTCCCCTCCAAACATGCTGACTAACTTTATATTGGGCCACATCAAACTAATTTTGCCTGGTTTGTCATGTACAATGCAAGAGCAAGAATGTAGAGGAGGCTGCATGTCTAGTGGCAAGAAATCATATTATATTCAATGTAATTAGTTGTTTTAGAAGTGTGATTTGTGTTTCAGCCACCAACTTCCCATTAAATTACTTCCAATCAGTTTCAATCTGCCAAATGAATTCCTCTTGATTTAGATGTTAAAATGTAATAAATATAAGGAAGTGCATTTTGCATTTTCATTTTATCTTCCCCTGGTACTGTATACTACTTTCCAGTTTCTTCCTGCTCTGAGAGAGCATATCTCACCTGTTCCACTTAGCTATAATGTACATTGATTTCCTCCTTTATCACAGTCTGCTCTGCGATATACCAAGTCTGAGCCATTAGCAGTTAAATCTGATGCACAAGTGTGAAGATATCTTCAGTGCATGAATGTACTTCAAGGAAAGGGCATTTGACAAGTGCAGGCTGGTTAAATATTCCCACTAGCAAGTCAAAATTCAACCTCCATTTTTATTATACATCTGAGATTGTATTCTGCTTTTATGAAATGTTCATATTCATCAGCATTTTTGATTGGAAAGGCTTTAGACCAGAGGTGGGCAAATGGATGATACAGTTTTGCACTGGTGATTATTTATTTACATGGGATTTGGGAAGATGCCCTTGGATGCTTCAGTGTTTGACTTATGGTGTAGTTGGATAAAGTGTCAGCAATTGCTGGAGGAAATAATTGCAATCACAATTATGCAGAGTGAAAAAAAGCTTAGGTAGGCTGGCCTTGAAAGGTAAACACTAAATGCTAGAATTTGTGGGTGCACAATTGTTGAGATAGTGATTTTTGTGGGTGCCTGCAAAAACATAGGGCAGATTTGAAAATGGGGCCATAAATGTATTGTTTTTAATGCAGCTGTTTATTACCCCTTTTCCATCTCTCGACTTTTTCATGCTGAAGGATACCCACTCTGCTCCCATATGAATGGGCAAGTTTATCTGTAAAACCAATCCACAATACCTGTTCCCAGTCTCAGGGCAGGTCTACACTGCGGCAGGATATCGGCGGCAGTAGAAGGGAGATATGCAAGGTATTTAAAATACCTTGCGTATCTCCCATTGACCTCCTATCACGTACTTACCATGGTGTCTTCAGTGCACTGAGTCAAAAGGGAAAAGCCCTCCCATTGACTCAGCTCTACTCTACTTACTGGGGTGGTCTTCAGCGATCGACTTCCAGATTGGCTGAGTGGGTCTTCAAAGACCTGATCAGTCGATTGAGAAGATGGATCTGACAGCAGTGAATTTGCGGCCGTCAGTGAAGACTAGGGCTAAGTAGCAGCTATCTTCTGGAACAGAATGGGGAAGTGTTGGAGATTCCCAGAAACAGGAGTGTTTGACACCAATCTTCTTTGGTTAAATAACAAAGCTCTCCAATCCAGCCTTGATCTTTATTTTTTCCAAGTGCAGGATCATTTTAAACATTCCACCTCCTCCAAGAATGAGGATTTCCCTTAGTTTAATGCAATCTGGAATATCTCAGCATCTCAAAGGGACACTGGCTGTAAAGAGACCAGATCATTTGACCCCTGCTCTAGGGGTAAGAGTAAGTAGGCACATGCTTGCTTCCTTCAAGACAGAATCAGGAAGATTTGAGTGGAGGAGCATGACTGATCTTGCTGTCCCCTTAAGGAAACGAGGAGCGTATGCCAGGTCACCATTCCTTGACGATATTGGAAAGAGGAGTGAGAGGAAGATTGCAGGACTGGCCTCCCCAGAAACAGAGCTGGGTAAATCCTGAGTGGACTGGGGTCTGCTAGGGAAGGAAGGTTCTAGTTCTGTGGCATAGATGGGTCTCTAAAGAATCATAGAACCTGGAAGGGACCATGAGAGGTCATCGAGTCCAGTCCCCTGCACTCATGGCGGGACCCTTTTAAACCATCCCTGACAGGTGCTTGTCTAACCTGCTCTTAAAAACTTCCAATGATAGAGAGTCCACAGCCTGCCTAGACAACTTATTCCAGTGGTTAATCACCCTGACAGTTAGGAATTGTTTCCTAATGTTCAACCTAAACCTCCCTTGCCGTAATTTAAGCCCACTGCTTCTTGTCCTATCATCGGCAGTTAAGGAGAACAATTTTTCTCCCTGAGAAAGCTCATGTGTTGTATCCACCAGGGGCTGGGATGCTGAGTTAGTTTAGGGGCTATTTGTCCCACTGTTCACAAGGTAAGGGAGGGAACTGCTCAACCCCCAGCTTGGAAGGAAATCTATTGCTGGGTTTCTGTCCTCAGAGGCTTGGAAAAGGGAGAATCCAAAAAGAATGTCTTCACTGCCTTTCAGGTTTGGGGCTGAGGGACTGTCCTCTCACTGAAGCCTGGGAAGGGAATATTGCTGTTTTTCTACCCAAGCATAGCCAGTCATAATTACTTTAGTCTTTAGTTAGCTTAATTGACTCAGAAGTGCAAATATAGACTTTTTTCTGAGTTAGGGACTTTGGTAGCAAATCACTTTTGTGCCTTTTCTTTCCAGTCCTATCATTTTTTAATAGCTCCAGATTGACTAGCAGATGTTTAGAATCCCTACTGCATGGAGATTATGGTGTCCCCAGATGCCAAGCTGCAAAGCCATCACTTGGCACCTCTGAATCTAGAGCACTGCATGATGCCCCTTGTTAAAATGACTTACCAGCTGAGTTCCTTTACTGGAAAGTTGCAATACCCCCTAAGCACCACAGAAGCCCTTGTTGAATTAGCTGGGCTTTTCTGTGGTTATACGCCCCGTATAGCAGAACAATTTCAGTATTCAAGTCCTCTAAACAAGACTCATTAATTGCAAATTCATGACTAACAGGGTTATGGATAGTTAGAATTAAAAAGCAGCCTGTAAAACAGGAATGGGAAGTGCTTAATGCTCAGTGGGATCCCTTATCTTACTGTGAACGGTTCCCACTGAAAATCTCTGAATAAGTAAGAAAGGGTCTTAGCCTCTCTATAGAAGATCAGCTCACCCCCACCTCTCTCACCCTTCTGAAGTGAAACCCTGTGTTTTGAAATGTTTATAATGTTAAGTACAGTGTACACTTTAAAAAAACAAACAAACTTTAAGTTTAAACTACTTGGCACTCAATCTGAAAATGCATAGCCTTAATTAAATCTGTACTTTTTTTCCTCTCTCCTTTTTGTTTTGACATTTCACAAAGCTGATTTTTTAATCCTCCTTCTGAAGAGGTGTAGTGGGTGAAATATAAAGATAGGTCAAGAAAATGGAAGTCTTTTATACCATAGCAGAAGAAATGGAAAAAGCCAAATGAAATCAACAATGCGCTCTTATTCCTAAAACGGTTGTGCAGTGTTATTTGCTTCTTGTTTTACTGTTGTTCCCAGAGGCCCTAATTAGGATCAGAGTCCATTGTGCTAGTTGTTTATCAAAAGTATTGTCGATATAAGCATTAGAAAAATTCCTGATTGTTAATAAATGAGTGGGAGTAATTTTCGTTAACAAATTTTGCCATAATTCCTTACCTAACAGGCTCCAAGGTTCTGTCACCCACACGAAGGGAACTCTAGTATTTGACAAAACCATAGTGGCATAATAAATGGACATCATATAAAGGTGAAGGAAAGGGAGGAGGAGCTGTAGGATAATTTGGAATTAATGACAGGAGGGAGAACTGGCGATGGAAAGCAACAGATAATAGACAGAACCTGACTCATGGGGGTTCCGAAGCAGAGTTGATAGAATGACCCCATAAACATGGTCAAGATGACCTGGAATACCCATAGCTCCTTGATGAGGATCTCAGGAGGCTTTGTAGACAGAAGTGGGCCAGTTCTTCAGCCTTTACTCACATCAAATAGCATTTACTCACATGAGTAGGTGCTCAACATCTTGTTGAAAGAGAAATTACTTCCTGAGCTTGACTGATTCACCTTCCTAGCACATATGCCTCAAGGCAGAGGTACAAACCAAGATGATTGATAGGCAGACATGATGGGACTGCTGCGACTTGTTGACAAGCGTGTAAAGAATGATACTTTTATTTTATTTGACAGTGAAGCGGAAACAGCATTCCTAGCAATGCACAGAGCCAACCCCACTTGCGCAGCATAGTCAATGATTCCCTCGTATCTTTTTTTCAGTTAAACAAAGGAAATGCCCATGAAATAATCCAATTAAAAACAGCTGGTTCAGGCAAATGGCTCGTGTCCCTTTAAAGCAGGAGAAGGTTTTCACTGCGGTCACCCTAACTTAACAACGGTTTTTCATTTTTTTTCCCGTCCAGCTGCCTGTCTTCTCTGAAGCGCCCTTGCACTTCCTTGGTTCTTTCCTTTCTCTCCTTAAGATATTGTAGTTGCAGTTTCTAGATAACAACCTTTCTTCTTTTTTTTCTTTTGCCTGTGAGTCTGATACACTGAGCCCCGATTTAAAAATTCATAAAACGCGCACGGAGAACTTCTGGAAACAGGCAACCAATTGTCTTACGCACTTTATCATTAATGTGTTCTATTGCAGTTTCTAGTACAATTAAAAAAATCTTTAAAAGACCACCTCTAATAAATTACCTCTATTTCTCTTTATCACCTGAAAGCTTGCTGAGAACCGGTTACTCTGTAATTACACTTTGCACGTTACTTGAGAGAGCGTACTTCGAACAGTCAGAATAACACAGACAATACAATGGCATGTGCTAGTGTCGTGGAGCTAAGTCCCATGGGACCCAAGTCATCCTGCTGTGTTGCCATAGTTTTGAAATTCCAATAGCGAACACTTCTGTAAGTAGCAGAAAAGGTAAATTGAAAATCTATTTCCAAATACACCATCTAATATAAATGTATTACAAGCTAAATATTAGACAGGCCCTGCCATTGTAGTTTTAACTAGAACTGGTTGGAAAGTGGATTTTTCCATTCTGGGTTAAAAAAAGAAAAAAAAAAGGTCATTCCCAAATTGGGCAAAAAGCTAGCATGTCAAAAAAATTTTGTTAAATGAAATTCTGGAAAAAAATTTATTTCAGGTCAATAAAAATGTTTCATTTTGAAGTTGTTACTTTTTATTTATTTTTTTAACATCAAATAAAGTAACTTTTATGAAAAATCTAAACATGTCATTCTGGAAAATGTCAAAATGGAATGTTTTGACACTTCCATAATGTTTTTCTCATTTTTATCAAATTCAATTCCTTTTTGTGTTTTTAAAAAAACAAAACAAACCCATAACCACCCAAAGGTTTAGTTCAAACAGACTTTATCAATGGAAAAGTGTTCAGATTAAAATTTCCCAACTAGCTCTGCTTTTAACATCATATCTCCAGGAATGCTATCTTCATTACTAGTCTAAAAGCTCATGTACAAGTGAAATACAGAGGTGAGCAGATTTGAATTTGTGCTGCAGTACTAAGATAGGAATTGTTGTACTACAGTACTAAAGGAAGGTCTTAATTATTCTGAAATGTATCGTTCCATTAGTAAAATAAATAAATGGAACAGTTTTGAAATAACAGACAGGGTTCCTTTTGCAAGATGCTACATGGAACACAGGCAGTGTAGTCTAGTGGATAGGGCACTGGACTCAGACTCAAGAAACTTTGCCTCTGTTTTGCTGTGTGATCTTGGGCAAATCACTTTCTTCCCTGAGCCTCAGTTCACCCACCTTTAAAATGGGGGTAAGAACACTGATCTCCTTGTGAAGTGCTTTTAGAGCTACATTATCTGATTTATAATAATACTATAAAATGTGGTATAAATCCTAATGAGGGTATTATTAGATCTGTTAATGTCAGTTATAATAAATACACTTCCTCCTATAATGGGGACGTTTGCTCGGGTGTTCCTTAAGGGCAAGAAAAGGTAAAGTAAGATTTGTGACCTAACCTGAGTTCTCCAAAAAAAAATAATCAAATTTTGACAAAGCTAAACTGCAGTACTAGTTTTAATCAATGCACAGCAATCTCCCATTCTTAATTTTCCTTAAGTTCTAAGCATCCATGCGTGATCTTTTTATTAGGAAAAGTATGACAGAGAAAGATGAACAATTTTGCTTTTTCGGAAGTACCTAAGCAACAGCAACATTGACCTTCACAGTTTTTCATTTATAAAGTTGGAAATATAACACTTTTAATAAGGCTGTCTTTAGTCTTTGGCTAGGTCTGACGTGTATTCAGGCTGCAAAAATCTTTTCAAGGTTGATTTCTGAAGGGAACATCTTCAATAGAAAAGGAACCACTAGCCAACTTTGTCTTTGCACAAGGAAACCTATTGACTTCCTTAGATATACGACGTTCAGAGATGTGTTTCTGCAGGATTGCAAGAACTCAGGCTCAAATACTTCAGATACCTTCAGACTTGATAATACATTCTGCTACTATGTTTCTCCAGACAATCTGGTTCCAACCCTCCGCTCCAGGATTCCTCTCTCTGACTCAGTTTGACCCTTGAATTTGGTATTCAACTTCTGACCTTTGGCTCAGATTCCTGATTCTGACTCAGATTTGAATTTTGGCTCTAGCACCTGGCCTCTGGCTATGGTTTTGATCCTCACTTCCAAATGCTTGCTCCAACCACTAAGCCAGACTGCCCACATCCTGGTCCCTAACAGTGTCAATGGAATGTGACCCAGGTTTCCTGATTCCCAGTCCAGAGCCTAGTGATTTGCCTCCATTTAAAAATGAAAAGTTGTATTATAGATACTTTCTTTTGGTAAATGCTAGTTACTAAGACATGCAAACTTTGCATTTCTGTTGCAAAAAGAGTAGTTCTGAATTTTCACCCTGGATCAACTTTGTAAAGAAATGCAAAAAATATGAGCTTTCAGATAAGAATAGTGACAAATAAAAATTGGTAGCTCTACCTTCAAGCTGTTCAGGATGGTTTTCTCTTAATCTTTGTTGGTTTCTTCAATTAACTTACTTGTCCGGTTTAGACATAGAGGTGCCTAAAAATGACATTTAAATTCTACAGGAAAATTCAGGATTTCATTTTGCCGAGAATCAGGAGAAAAAGTCAAAATCTTGGAATTTTTGATGAGTGGAATATTTTGTTTAGACCTTGTTTCCTTTGACATCATCTCTTTGACTTTTATATTGTAAATTATAAAATGAAAAATGAAGTGTTTTGATACATTCCAATAAAATAGATATGTTCCCACATGACATTTTGTTGGATCAGCGTTGTCTGATGGAAAAGTCTTCTGTCAGAATATTTCGAATTGGTCTACTTGGAGGCTGTACAAGGTAGTGTTGGAATGTTTGAAGAAGTTAACATGCTCTCTGTTGATACTGTCTATTTAATCTTACAGCTAGAACATGTTTCTGAGACATATTAAGATCTCTGAGGGAGTGACAGCTCCTTGTCTCACTTCTCGGTCTCTCTTCTCTTACGTCCACTGAACATATGCTTCATAGAACCAAAATGTAGCTTTAATATTGAGTGGATCAAAAAGTCCATTGAAGTCAAAGAAACTATGACAATTGATATCAACTGAGGTTCTGCCCTTGAATGTTTAGAAATATTGATGAAAAACGGGTGTTGGAAAATTCCACTGTTCTTTATCTGAGAAATCGTCCATATGTTTTGACCTGCTCTACAACTGACTGGAATTTTTTGGGGGGGAAGGAAGTGGGGGAACTGTGAGAATATATTTATAGGTTCCTGCTTTCCCCCTGCTCCCATTTTTCATCTGGCCCTATTTTGATCTTAATTCTGCTAAAGCCTATAATGTAGTCTCCATAGAACTGCAAGCAATCATACTAAAGGGTAGATTGTATTAATTTGTCTTCTCTAAGAATCAATTTATCACATGGAAAGTACTTTCAGAATCCAAATTAAAATGCTGTTTACTCAAAATCCAATATGCTGGTGAACTTAATACTTAAAATATTTTGAAACATTTGGTGGGCTGAAAAAAGTAGGTTGGCAGTTTTTAACTTTTTTGAGTAGAAGAATGATAATTATATCATTTGAGTTCTTTAGTATTCTATTCTCTCTCGTACGTTCTTCAAACAGCTGTTAATTCATGATCCATTCACCTCTTTTCATTTATTAGCCACCATGTTTACTGAGCAATTTTGTTCTTGTACTGTTTGCTTGTACCTCTTGTGTCTTTCCTTTCCGACCTAGTGTTTTGGCACTAATTTTATTCTTGCAGCCCCTGTTGTTTGCATAGAGATATTCTGGTACAACACAATAATAGCGGCTTTCATACACCCTGCACTCCCAAATGCTTGTCAGCACAGCTACAAGAGGTTACATAAAAAAGGCAGATGCAGAAAGAAACTAAGATATATACTGGAGGAGGAAAGATCTGTTTTCAGATGTGGTTTGAAAGAGGATAGAGAGCTGAGAAGATGATACAGGTCCCTGAGTCAGTTCTAGTGATGGTAGAACTTCTGGTAAAACTCCTGTTCTCTTTGCAACATGCTGTGTCTGTCTATATTTACTGACCTCTCCATCTCTAAGGAAAAACATCTGCTTTGGTCCAGTTGTCAGTTACTTGCTGATAATACCTTTTCCCACTGGGTATACCTCAAGATCACGTTGTCCTTACACATATCCTGTTCCTGGGGATTTTGTTCAATGTGTTGCAAACGTCCATGTGCCAGCTGCCTACCGTTTTTCTTCTCCTTTTGGCTTTGTAGGCTTGTTGTTTTACTTACCTGATTTAAAAAAAAACCCATGCTGTTTGTGCTTTTACCATCGTTCTTTTTCTTGGGCAGGGCTTACACATTCCCCCAGAGCTGTCATATCCTTTTTAATGTGCATTTCAAATAAAGTTTAACATTTTAACACATCAATATTAATTTCAATGTAAGCATTTGTAGCTGCTATTGTATCGCTATTTTTAGGAGACTTTGGTAGAGAACCAATCTGAGTGTAAGTTTGTGACAAGCCCATTACAATGTAAACGTGAAATAATCACTAAGCTAATGAGGATTTGCTGAGCATGCCAAGAGTTGAGTGCACTCAGTACGTTGCGGGAAGTGCTCAGCATCTCATAGGCTTGGGTCCCTACATTTCCTTTGGATAGGTAAATACTGTCACCTCCTTTCTCCAATGCCACGATTAGATAGGGCTGGCTTTTGTTTGTTTCTGAACTCCTAGACAGCTCACCACTGCAAGTAGACCCTCGTTTTGTAAAGTCCTTTTTGCTCCAGCAGGGGAACATGCTAAGGAAGCTTCTTCTTATAACCGTGAGTGTTATGTAACTGAGGAGGAATTCAATTCAGACCATGGTGTACTTTTCCATAATAGCAGGGAGAAAATAAATTACTGTTTCAGAGTTATTTTAGAACTCTTCCTTTTTAATCAGTTTAAGTGAGTTCCATCTGCTCTAAGCATATTCCTGGTTTATGTTTCTAAATATCTTTTTATTCTGTTTCTATTTTAAATTCCTTTTCGCTGAGGTTGTACATCACAATTATAGCTGCTTGAAAGCTCCTGCCTGTATATAGCAAGCAGACATTTACCTTCCTGATTTCTCATTTAATTACATGGAGTCATTGCATTGCATTGCTTCTTTCAGTGGTCAGCACTTTAAATTCCGTAAGTTCTCTTCCCCAACCCCAGTGATTTCTTGCAGCTTCTCTTCTTTTGTTCTTATAATAACTGAGAGAAAAGATTCAGAGCTGTTCAATTTATAGGGCCACATACCTTTAGGCTGGGATTGCATTCATCAATGAGAGTTGAGAGATCAGGAAATGCTTCTGCTTACCACTCCATTCACTATATAGTATCCATCATGGTACATGGCAGGGTAAATGGAAGGCACTAATTCCAAAAAAGTGCTGTCAAGGGGACCAAATGTATTCTGGAGACTGAAGCCAAATAAGCTACCTACTTACCATATTCACCGCAGGGGAAAAACTTATAGGAAACGTTAGGTTAACTCAGTTCCCATCATCTGAATATTCTTGAAATGACCTTTTTTCTCTTTCTTCCAGCAGCTGCCTCCCACCCTCTAAGGTCTTATGACCACAGATGCCCAAGAGACCAGGCTTATGCTTTTGATGGTACAGCTAATTCATTGTGTAGCCATCACACTTCCACCAGTCTGCCCCCTGCTATTATTTCCATTGCTGTGCTCTAATTTTTCTGGATTTACAGAGTAAAAGGCAAAAGGGTGCCTGAACGAAAAGCGTACAGCCCAACTCTCAGATATTTCGGAAAGTTTGGCTTCACTTTAGAACTATAGGTCTCAGTCCATGAATGGGCAGAATCATCAAGGTCAGCTCCATTTCATTTATTTAAATAGGGTACACATGGTTTGATTATTACACTCCATTGGATTGGTTCCTCAAGGTAAAATTTGCAGTATCCGTCCTGTCAACAAATTGTGGTGTTCAATCTCCAATTCTAGCTCTGATGCTTTCATGAGTGCTAAATTCACTGAAGAAAGGGAGATACACGGTGGTCGCCAGAAATACCACATACTGGATCCATTTGTCGGGGGCACATGGTACCTTAGGTTTTAGAGAGCCCCCCACCCCGACTGGATTGCAGTATCTGTCTTAGGTACTCTGATGGCTCCCATTATCACAGTGAGTACCTCTCAACATTTAATGTCTTTCTTAGAGCAGGTTGCAAAAATTTCCCATCAGAATTTTCTCCCTTAGGTTGCTGTTTTTTCAACATGGAAACACTTTTTGTGGAATCGTGTTGATTTTGATGACATTTTGGGTGGATTTTAAAAAATCTAACCAAAATAGAACATGTTTGTTTAGACTTTCTTGTTTCAGTCCATCTCTATCTTCCCATTTTATTTTTTAATGTGTTAACTTAAAAAAAATGAATATTATATTTAATATTGTGTCAGTATCATCTTTTTGACATGAAAACTGAAATGCTTCAGTAAGGTCATTTCGAGGTTTCCAAAATGAAATACTTTGGAATTTTCATTTGCAGAAAATTTCAAAATTTTGGCTTTTGTCCCAGTTTGGGATGAAAGGAAATTCCTAAATGCCAGAGTTTTCCTGCGGTAAATTCCGTTTTTTTGACCAATTGTGGTATTTATCCTCACAACACCCCTTTGCGTAGGGAACTGTTACTATCCTTGTTTTACAGATGGGGGATTGAGGTGCAGAGCAACTAAATGACTTGGCCATCAGTCTCTATCAGAGCAGGGACTTGAGTTTCGAGTCTCCTGGGTCCGGTACTAGCAGCCTAACCATTGGACTGTTGTTTGAATCAGTAGTGTAAGCTTTGAAAGGAATTGCCCATTCTTTTCCATGTTCAGATCCACCAAAACTCCCAATGGGTTTTTCACGTCCCTGGAGCTTGAGTGAAGACTTGGAGCTACGAGACTGTCGGAAGGCGGAGAGGTTCAAAACGTTTCTCTGCAGACTTGTTTAATTTGAACATCTTGCTTTTCCAAATGAGCAGCTGAATTCAGTTTCTTCCCTCTTCCATCCTTCCTGGCTCTCATAACATCCAAAAAGGCCAAATGACATCTTGCAGCATTCCGAGGCATTTAGGAGAGAGAATGAGGGAAAAAGACAGTAGGAGTCGTTCCCTGATCCTAACCCGATAAGATAGTGGAAAAGCAGCAAATGAAATTTGCAGGCGCAGTCAACAAGGCAGGCCTGCTAAAAACCAGAAGGCCTCTTGTTAAGGGACAATACCCTAAAGGAGGGAGGGGGAAACAAATAGTGAGCCAACAGGACAGAGTCATCAGGGAATCTTCTCTGCCATCCAGATGGTCAAAAATAGCTCCTAGCTGTACTCAGACACAAGAGAAGTAGGCGGCATTGCCTCCTGGCTTAAAGGACTCCAAGCACCACCATTTGGTTTGTTTGGAAGATAATGTCAGTGTTGCTGGACACAATGTATTTGGGAATGTTAGGAAAGGGAAAACAGGATATGAGGGTAACACGATATGCCAACAGTATTCACAGGAAATGGGTCTGAATTATATATACCCAGACGGTGGTCAAGTTTAGATCTGGAAACCCCTAGTGTGTTCTCTCTCCCCTCGCCAAAGAGTTTGCTTTCCCCTCTGGAGATCCTGTCCTTTCCCTCCTATTCCTCTCAGTGTTAAACTGAAGTACAAACACAACAAATTAAATCAACGTATGCTTAGTCACATCTGTTTCATTTGTGTCAAACTGGTGTCACTGAGGCAGAAAGTGCTCTTATTCTTGGCACATTGTTCAAGCTGAAAATTCACTGGCTTTTCACATAATGAAACTCATACTTAATCTCACGTAAAATAATTACACCACTTTATGTATTTTTAAGGCAGAATGACTTATAGTTCTATACATCAGTCTGTTATGGACGCAAAGGAGAACATTTCATATTTTATTTTCCCTTTTTGCCTCTCTGTGTTTATTTTCAGGGTGTTTATAACTAAAACAATCTCCGTTGTTCCCCAACAGAATTAAGGCGGCACCAGGTATGAAGATAATGGCCATCAGGGTCACTGATGCAGACCAATGGGGAATTCAACAGGAAGTAGACAATGGAAGGAAACAGACCACTGCCTCTGTCGTTTGTGAGCGTACTGATCCAAATGTAGAGAGCAGGTAAGGCAGGCAAACCATTTGATAGGTCACTATAGATGTAATGTCTAGCAAGAAAAATAATAGTTTCTTTTATAAATGATGCTGCTTTTGAAAGGGTTGCCAGCTTTTCACCTTCCTCCTCAGTTTGAAAGCCTTGCAAAAAAGCTATACCATAATTCCATTTTATCTTAGGAGAACTTTAGTTTTTTGAAAACAAACAAGTAGTCCGGTGGCATTTTTAAAGACTAACAAATGTATTTATCGTGTGAGCTTTCGTGGGAGAAAATCCCGCTTCGTCAGATGCTTGAAGATGGGGGACTTAAAGTTTTGCTGAACTAGACTAACACGGCTACCCACTTTGGAACTTCGTTTTTTTAGTGCTTCATAAGTAATTATACTTGATACAGAAGAAATGACCTCTCTTCCTATCTGTTTACCACCTTCAAGGGATGGTGGGAATAAATGCCTGCTGCAAAAAAGTCACTTGTAAGAAGTGGATTCAAAAGGAAGAAATAGTAAGACTAATTTAATGGCATATAGGACAGTGCTCTCGCTTTTATTTCAAAAGCTATAAAAGTAATAGCTACCAAGTATCATTCATTATCCCCGCAGAACACATATTGGTGTCTGAGACTTCTCATGAACGCCATATATATTTTTTATGATGATGCTCTAACAAATTCTATCCAAAGATATCTGAAGTAATGGGAATTTTAAATTGTTAGTTAAAAATATGTATTTTATAATGCAAGCAATTGCTCTTGCAGCTACACTCTATTTAGAATTCACAATTCATATCCTTCGCCTAAAATTGTATTGTTGTAAGTCACAGAAGTCCTGTGTCAGACTTTAAATTCGGGGATCCTCCTTTTGCATCTCTAAAAGATCATTTTAGGGAAGAAAAGCTGATGACAGTGACTGTAAAGACCTAGGGAAGTGATTTTCAAATGTTTGGATTTCAAATTTAATTTCTCGCCAGTTTCACGTTCGGTTTCTCATGCTGTATTTGAGAGACAAACACTGCAGGGACATATTTGAATAAAAGGTTGTTCATGAGTTTTCTAGTGCAAAGTTTCAATCAAACATTTCTATCCATACCAGGTTTCTTTAGTTTCTTCTCCTACTTCTAGCCTTCTCCACTTGCCCATTCTCCCCTCACCCTCCCGCCCCCCAAAAGTGGCAAACGCAGATTTTGGAATCTAATTTATGTAGTCCCATGTCAGAGGCTGAGGGGAAGTTCTAGCTTTTTTGTGCAATTTTTGCGGATCTTAATTTTTCATCTTAATTATCACTGCCATTCTTATACCTCCCATGTTTCCAACAGATGGACTGCGTACTGTGTAATTTTTCAAAATCAGGGGTTTTTTTGGTAAGAGTCCCTGTGTCTTTTATGGCTAAAGTTACACGCTGGTTTTCTTTAAAAGCTTTGGGGGAGGGTGGATTTCCCATTACAGTAGCTGTGATCTGTCTTCCATTTAGAGCAATAAAAGCCCCATCATATCAAAAAGAAAAAGTTGAGGTTCAAGGGAAACCTAATATAATTTTCTGCCTGTTTAATTGAACTAAAGTTACTAATTTTTGTTTTAGTTAAGCAAAAACACTGAAAGTTTTTTGCCTTATACGTGTTTCACTAATCCATAAAATTACACCTGTCACAGTAACTTAGTTTTTATTTAACGCTCTTTTTTGCTTTGTGTTGAACTGTTAAATTATATGAAAGCAACAAATCTCAAGTTAATTAATACTTTGACCCTTTCCTTGGTGAGATTAGTTTTAATATTTTTGGATTAATTAAAGTATGCAAATAGAAATGCTGAAAGATTGGTTCCAGATTTGCAAATATTGTAGTGCTTACAGTAAATATTTAACTTTGATCTTTATTTTAATTTGCTTTTCTTGGCCAAAAAGTGGTGGCGTTCTCTTTTGAAGAATGTGTAAACTTCATATAAGGATGTTGCTCCTTTGTTTTTTTCATTTAAATTAATAGGGCCCAGATTCTGTTCCCATTTCAGGCAATAGAGCAAAATTGCCATCCGAACTAGTTATGCAATTCTTCTGTTAGTAACTTCAAGGAACTTCATTGAAATCAGCTGGAATTTTGCATGAGTAAGATGTTGCAAAATCATGCACCTCATTGTACAGCAGAAGTACAGACATAATTATTAATAAATAATTTCTTCCTTGTGGGACTCTTCCGATTCCCATGCAGTCAGTAAGTGCCATTGTATGCCACTGACTTCCGGGGAGTGGCAGTCCACTGGTATAAAGCTGGTGTAACCCAGTGAATTGAGCCTGTTGACTTTTGTGGAAGTAGATTGTCACCCTGGAGGAAGAACCTGCTGGGCGTGCTAATATTTGCATTACGTACTTCCGCTTTACAATTAGAGAATGACCCTGCAGCTCTTGCTCCAGCCACACGTCAATGGAACTACTTGGAAGGGTAAGAGCTATTCGTGTATAAGAGAGCTGCCGAATTGGACATTCTGTTGAAATGTCTCTGACTGCTTTCTGGTGCCTTTTCCTTACTGTGGCCTGTTTTCCTCCACTTCGGCTTCAGCTGCAGCTGCTGCTTTCCCCAGTGCTTGCCTCTGATAAGAGACTCATGAAGGACCTTGGAGTCAGACTTTCGCTGCAAGGAGAACAGCGGCTTTAGATTGTCACACATTCATAATCCAGTTTCCACTCCTTTTAGCTAGCATTATCTTTGAGTCCTTTCAAATTTGCTTACTTTTCTAATCTTTCTCTTCTTTCTTTCTGCAGTATGATCCTTTATCGTGAGTTTTTCATCTCCATTTTTCACATTTGCGCATGCAAATTGAGTGTTTGTTAAAATATTTTAAATTAAGACCTTTCCTCCTTTCATGCCAAGTGCATCATGCCTTTCCTCTGCAACACTTTTAAAAAAAATCCTTATCACAATGGCTCAGGCAGTTTACATTATATTCTATTAAAAATCCATTTTGTCTAGAGTTGTCACAATTCATAGATGAAAGCTTTCCAGAGTGTGTTTTGTTAGGAATACATTTTTAAATTCACCTCTTTAGAAGCCCAACACAGTCCATAAGCTTGTATTTCAAATCTCTTTTGATAAGAGTTTAATAAAGAGCATAAAAAGGAGAAAATTTATTTGTTTATATATATATATATTCACTGACATGCCGTGTATGTACACACTGTGGCAAACTGGCTGCTCTGCTCCTGGGGGTGCTGTGCTCCTTTACCTTGTGGGCCCCAGGTAAGCCCTGTTTGCCCCAGTCTCTGGGCAGTTGGGGTGTGTCTACACTTGTAAATTAAGTCGACTTAAGCTTGCTTAAGTCGACTTAATTTACCCCGCGTCTACACTACAGTTTCCTTAAGCAAGTTGCTTAGGTCGACTTAAGGAAAATAGTCGACTTAATGAAAATTAAGTTGACTTTATTAAACCTCATTTTAATTTGACTTGAGGCTTAAGTCGACTTTTTGAAGTCGACTTAAGCCAGTGTAGACCTAGAGTAGCCCTAAGTCACCTTAGGGCTACTCCAGGACTCCCTCACTGTCCTCCCTGATGGTGGGGGGGCACAGAAGGAGCCTGGCATGCCCCCCCACAGGGCAGGGCAGAGCCCTGCTCACCCTGCCCCTATGCCCTGCCAGGGTCCCTGTCCCCCTTTGCCCCATTGTACCAAGGTACAATGGGGCAAAGGCTGAGCCCCCTAGCACTGGGGAAGAGGTGCCCCCCTGCCCCTGTGGACCTGCCCTAGGTCCCCCTATCCCCTAGAAGTCGACTGAGGCGTCCAGTGTGGATGCTCTAGGTCGACTTTGTAAGTTCTCCCCCAAGTCGACTTTAAATTTAGGTGTAGATGCACTAAGTCGACTTAACTAAGTTGACTTAGCTAAAGTCGACCTAAATTTACAAGTGTAGACATAGCCTTTGTGCCCTGACCACACAGAGGGGCAGGAGAGGGAAGGGGCCCGGGCCCTCCCTCTACTCTGAGCCCCAGCCCAGGGGCCCTAGGAATAGCAGCTGTACGCTGCTAACGCTGCTAGCAACAGCACTTCCCTCCCCTGGGCTATCTCCCCCTCTCTCTGTGCTCTTTTTACCTCTCTCAGGACTTGGTACTGTTTTCTCTGTCTCTCTCTAACACTCCACCAACTCTCTCCAACACTCCCCGCTTCTACTCCTCCTTACTCTCCACCCCCTCTGGCTGGAGCAAGGGCTTTTTATCAGCTGGGCCTTAACTGGTCCCAGGTGACTTTAAACAAACTGAAGCAGCCCTGCTCAGTCTGTGGGGAATAAAGCCTGGATCATTCTAGAGCTTATATACCGGCCTTCCACAACTCTCCTGCTTCCTTCCCTCTGGCCCTGGTGTCTCACAACACCTATTCTATATAAGTTCTTATACCATCCTCATCACCGGAGTGTCTGAGCTTCTTCCAATAGTGCTTTAAGAAACATGACTAATGTGTCCAATGTAGGTTGTTCTCTCTTTCATCCTGTCCCCAGGGGCAGAACTGTGGTTTTAGTAGTGGGGTGTGCGTGGTTTTTTTTTTTTAAATGTCCATGCTATTCTTTGTTAATATTAGTGAAGGCAAGGTCTCAGCTGTGTGTGTTGGGCACTTGAAGCATAAGATGATGTCTGTGATGATCTTTAGTTCCCGTGGAGGCTGGCATCAGGCCCTGAGAAAACTGTCTCCTGTACAGATGATTGTTGCTCTTATTGTGAATACACGTGTGCATACAAATATTGTTCAGCTAATAAGCATACCTTGTCACTTACAAGTGGGAGCTAGTTCTGTTTTGACCAGCTGCTGAAAGGCCAACGCAAAGGAAACAAGAAAAGGAGAAGCTAGGAAGGAAGCCACGGAAAAAATTATACCCTGGACTGATTTTAAAACACTGCAGTTATGTAAGAAAACGGACGCGGGTGCGGAATGTAGTAAAAACTGACAGAACATTGGTCTAATTTTTTTTTAATCTATTAGGCAAATGAAAGTCCTGCCATCGTTTCATGGGGCTGCAGCTTCTATTCCAAGCGTAAACCCCTTTAAATTATATGTATGTGTGACGTGGAGCCAAATTCTCCCTTTTCACGGGGAGAAAAAATGGTTGAAATGCTGACTGTGCACTCTTCTTTCCTGATGACCTCAATGGGAACTGAGGGATCCTCAGCATCCCATTTCAGTCCGTACTTTTTTGCAGGATCGGGTCCATGGTCACCCACTAGCATGAAGTTTAATACATAAAGCATTAGGAAGAAATCCCATTTGGAAATAGGTCAAATGCCAATAATTGGGAGACTGCCCGTCACACTAGTGTGTCATAATGTCTTGAGAGCTGATCTCATGCCTACGGAAATCCGTGGACTTTTTCCTTTGAATTCGGTGTGAGCAGGATTGGGCCTTGCTCTTCGGGTGTTGCTTTCTTTGGAAAGAATCCGAAAGCCCCACTGGAACGTAGCCGCCTTTGGCTGGAAGAAGACTGTTGCACAAGAGCCTGCAGCGCAGTCTGCTCGGGGAGTGAAAGGTGAAGGACATCTGGGCAAACTCCTATTTTTGGATTCAAATTCCAAACTTCAAAGCGTCTGACGAAGTGGGATTTTCTCCCACGAAAGCTCATGCGATTAATAAATCTGTTAGTCTTTAAAAGTGCCACAAGACTCTTTTGTCTTCCTATTTTTGGGAAAGTGATGCAGGAGCTCAGAGTCTAATTCTGCAAGGTGCTGAGCACCACCTCAGAGGCACTCGGCCTTGGGTTATTTAAAGTCACCGTGGAACAGGGTGCGTTTTTAAAGGTTTCATCTGAAACACTCCCTGGTACATGGCACCATTCATGGCACTCGATTCCTCTTCCTTAGAAGGCTGGAGGGGTGAGTTAATCCTTTTGGGATTTCAACCTAAGGTTCACTGGTGACTAAGCACCCCAAATATCATGCTTAGACCAACAAGTCAGCCCTTTTGTTTTTGAGGGTGTATGTTTAGTATTGGCCAACGTCTTTACTCCGGAAAAACTCTGCCATTGAGTTCTGCAGAAGAATTGCCTGAGAGAATCAGGTGGGATCTGAATTCGAAGTCCTTGCCAAACCAGCACTTGAATCAGAATGGATATATTCATGCTAACTAGCAACATTAGTGAATCTGAACCTTCCCTGCATTGCTGCATATACTATTTTTGGGTCCAAACAAATCATATTCACTTGGGAAACTATTTCCAGGTCTGCAATGCTGCTTCCATCTATTAGGTTACCTGTCACTGTACAACTTACACTGAGGTGAATCCAGCTGCAGAAAGAGAAAGTGGGGGATGGAAGAGGGAAGGAAGGTGATGATATTTGTGACAGTCCTTAGTTCCCCAGGGGACTTCTTTGCACTGTCTTGGGTTGGCCTCTGAGAAATCTGTTTCCTGATTCACCAGAGAATTGGATTCTTAATACACCAGGCTTTAGGGCACTAACCTCTATTATGAGTAATGGAATTTATTCCCATAAATAACATTGTATAAAGTGTGCTTTACGAAAGCACATATCTCCAATCTTGAATGATATTATTCAGAAAGAAGACATGCATTTTAAAGACATGAAAGGTTTTGTTTTTTACATACATAGATTAATCTTGCTGCTTTCCTGTATAAAAGACCCCCAACCTTTACAGAACAGTGTTGCTGTTAAATAGAAACTTTAATGACCTCTTGCAGTTCCTTATAGCATTTAAGGGAAAAAAAAAAGCAGATGAATGAAGAGCAATGTCAAGGGTCACTTGTTGTAGAGAACTATGGTACCAGGATCAAATGATGTCTGGGACTATATAGTCCCTGGAATGGCTTTCATTTGAGGCCAGGAACAATGAAATTGTCTGTCCGTCTCCTGTTGGGAATCTAATAGCCAGCTAACCACATGAATTCTCCACTAGCCCGCCAGTCATTTTAGATTGCCGTTTCCTCCTTTTATTTTGTTAGACTGACTGCTGCTTCAATAAAATTTCCAGTAGCTGTGGGTCATTGGGATTACTGACTGGTAGTCGGGATAATTACTTTTTGGCCCTGGTTCACCAATCCAGGAACCCAGTAACTTAGTGACACTTTTCACTCTATTTTTGCTGTGCTGGTTTGATACTTTATTAGGCCTGAGGAAAGTGCTTTATGAACTAATAAAACATTCCTGGCCGGAAAGAGAGATCTCCTGGAGCGATGCAGCAGGGAACCAGCCCAAGGTAAATGTCTTTTTATCTTGTGAAACGTTGGAAAGGTGTGCAGCTTTCCACTGGAAAACTAGGGGTTTTGCCCATGTTTAGCAAGCATTGTTTGCTGCTGAGGATATAGAGTAGGGAGAGGCAAAGTGCTCTGCCTAGGTCCATGAGCTCTGGAGTCCCTCCTGGAGCCAGAGGAAGGGGAGCACTGATCTTATGTTTCCCTGGTTGCAGAAGGGAGCCATTGCCTAAGAGACCCAGGCAGAGCATGTTTACACAAGGTTAAAAGCCCGGTGAAGGCTCCTTGCTGCAGCCAAGGGGATGTGAGATCAGTGCTCTCCTCCCCTGGCTGCAGCAGAGACCAGAGTGCTCTGCCTATGTCCCAAGGTGCTGGGGTCCCTGCTGGAGCCAGATGGAGGGGAGCATTGATCTTCTGTCCCCCTGGCTGAAGAAGGGAGCAACTCCCTTGGGACCCAGATGAAACATACAGGGCTATAGGGCTGCGTCTACACTGGTAAATTAAGTCGACTTAAGCTTGGCTTAAGTCAACTTAATTTGCCCTGCGTCTACACTACACTTTGCTTAAATTGACTTAAGCAGATTGCTTAAGGCGACTTAAGGAAAATAAAGTCGACTTAATGAAAATAAAGTCGACTTAATGAAAATTAAGTCGACTTTATTAAACCACCTTTCTACTCGACCTAAGGCTTAATTCGACTTTTTAAAGTCAACTTAGGGCTACCCCAGGACTACACCAATGCCCTCCCTGCTGGCCCCCAAAGGGCAGGGCAGAGCCCTGTGTGACGCTGTCTGATGAGCCATTAAGGACATAAGTAATACAAGCATTGTGTCCTTAATGGCTCATCAGTTTACTCCCTGGGCCCATTGTAGCTGGAAAATTCCTAAACATTAAGGACACAATGGTTTGACACACAGGCCTCTCTCAGCCATTTCAATAAATTAACATAAGTTAATGTATAGATAGAACACCATATTCCTAACTTCTAATTGAAATAGAATTCCTAGACATAAACTATATAATCATTCCCAGCAAATTACTACCTTTCTATTGATACCAAACATGACATAGCTCCTATGGATTATAGCATTTATGAGATATCCATTGAAAATAATATCATAAATGCTTCCCTAAATCCAGACAGCATCACACACAGGGCTCTGCCCTGCCAGGGTCCCTGTCCCTCTTTGCCCCATTGCACACAAGGGGTGCCCCCCGCCACCGTGGACCTGCCCAAGGCCCCCTAGCCCCACAAAGTCGACCTAGAGCATCCAGTGTGGATGCTCTAGGTCTACTTTGTAAGTTCCCCTTTAAGTCGACTTTAATTTTAAGTGTAGACACACTAAGTCGACTTAACTAAGTCGACTTTAAGTTGACTTAGTTAAGTCAACTTAAAAGTGCAAGTGTAGACATAGCCTAGTATGTGTGTGTTTCTCTGCTGCAGCCAGAGAGCTGGGAGATCAGCGAGGAGGCAAACTGCTTTTTGGGGGGTGGTGTCTGTAAAAATGATATCTGTGGCCCTTAGAATCATAGAATCTGGAAGGGACCATGACAGGTCATTGAGTCCAGTTCCCTGCACTCATAGCAGGACCAAGTGCCTCCATTAAATCACCCCTGACAGATGCTTGTCTAACCTGCTCTTAAAAACCTCCAGCGTAGGAGATTCCAAAATCTGCCAAGGCAACTTATTCCGGTGGTTAATCACCTGACAGTTAGGAATTTTTTCTTAATGTCCAACCTAAACCTCCCTTGCCGTAATTTAAGCCTGTTGTTTCTTGTCCTATCATCTCTGATTAAGGAGAATAATTTTTCTCCTTCTTCATAACAGCCTTTTAGGTATTTGAAAACTGTTATCATATCCCCTCTTAGTCTCCTTTTTTTCTAGACTAAACCTTTTGAGCCAAAAAGGTTGGGAACCACTGGTGTAGTGCATATTTCTGGAAGGCTGGAGAGTCCTTAGTGAGTCCAAACGAGGCTGAGACAAAACGCTTGGGTCACTCAAGGCTATGCTGAGCTGGAATATACTGAGATATGGTTGGTCTCATCTAATTGTCCCAGTATACGTGGGGAGAGACTCCATACAGGCAGGAGGGGAAGATGCACATACCATCTGAGAGTGAGCAACCAAATTTGCTGGATGGCTGGGCTCCCTGATATCAGTTAATGGGTCAAAATTACATTCTCAGATGTGTATACTTGATTCTGATTCTACTATTCTGTCCTCTGTGGGCCTGATTCATATTTGATTTCAGTGGGAGTTGGACCAGCATCTTTGTAAGCTGAAATTCCATTGACATCAAAGTGAGGTCCATGCTCACAGGTGAAGAATAACTTTTTAAAGATTGGTATTTATAGACCTGAGCTGGGTGCAAAATTTGCAAATCAGATTTTACATTCTCCTTGTCTTGCCCTTCCTTTCTACATTGACAGAAACTGTTGTAGCCACACTTGACGTTGCTTAGATAGTTGGCGACCTGGGCAGTTGGCTATCTCAATGACTTTAGTTGCACCAGCAAATAACTGCTGGTGAAAAGTTGTACAATGCAACTGATTGGACCTGTCATTTGCAAAGGTGAGATTGGGTTTCTAAAATTTGGCCTCTACGGTATATCAGAGTTGTTTATTTTGAATAATATGTAGATTCATAAGGAGAACGTAGCAGAAAGGCTGGCCTTCACAACTGTAGCACACAGGACCTGTCTCCAGCCCTTTGATTTCAGAGGAAGAACTTGCATTGATTTCAGTGGCTTTGGAACAGGCTAAAATCAGCTATTTTGAGTGTCATTTGCTGTGGAGAATTGGGTCAATTGCTCCTCAATGAGTTTAATTTTTAATTTGACCGAATTAGCTTCATTTTTGGCAGCTCATTCCAACCTCTGAATGTTAACTTTGATGTAACAGTTGGTAAAATTTAATTTGAGATTAGGGAATAAGTTGAGGAAGGATGAGTGGAGAATTCAAATGCATGCTGAAGAGTGAATGATTGTTCAAATAGTTGTTCATCTGCTGGAGATTGTGTGTTCTTCTCTACCAGATGCCAAATGACCTGATGATGAGTTCAGGAGTCATTAGAAGGCTCTGAGCCTACAATAATCTACCGCCTTTCTTTTGAAGCAATGCTTTTTTAATAGCAATGTGCACGATGACACATCTCATTCACTGCAAAAGGTCTGGAAAATTTCAAAGGCTTTACATGCTAGTGGTGTGGCAGTGCTGTATGCTTTGGTTTGCATATAAGTGATCTCTTGCAGTTGAACAGTATATTCTAAGCGAGAATGGATGCTGACATTACTATCTTCATTTAACAGGTGTACTTGCTAAAGGAGTGAGAGAGGAGGAAGGAAACAAATTGAAGTAAACCTTATGGAATTTCTAGAAGTGCTTAATTATTTTGGAATGATCAAATCCTTAATTCACAAAGGAACAAAAACTCCCCTAGGAATATCCCACATACTAAAATAATGACCATTTAAAAGCTGCAGCCTTGCCCCTTCCGTTTTGGGCAGTTAGGCCTTGATTCAGGATAGCTCTCTTTAATTAGGATGTCACGGACACACATTTAGTTTGAAGCATCTGCTTAACTGGCTATTTTGTTTATTAGGGTGCCCTATGCTATACAAATTACAAAGAAATACACAATCCTTACCATACAAGCTTTCAGTCTGGACATTAAACTCAAGAAATTCAGTCCCTGCCATAGAAGCTTTAATCTGCATAAACTCAAGAAATTCTCCAGTTTAACAGTGAATGGAGAGTGAAGCTATTTGGTCTCAAGGGACCAAGTTTTCACCTTCTTTTAGGTAATTTATTTCTAAGCTGATTTCATGGATACATAACTGGGGTTTCATTTTGTCAGACAAGCACTCATCTTAATGGTGTACCGTTTAATTTCTTTAGTGTCAAGAGGAGGAAATAAGTCATTCCTCTCTTTAAAAGAGTGATTTAAGTAGGCAATAATGAATGCAAAATGCGGTAGTTAAAAATCAGCAGACAAACTGATGGATCCTCTGTCATTCTCAAGCCTTTCTGTAACGGAAAAGGAGATAATCATTAAAAAAAAAAAAACGGTAATGATGAATTTAGTGTATGTTAGCTGTGAATTGCTTAATAATGAAAACTGTTATTTCTCAATTTATCAAGCAATCAACACATAGATCCTGCCCACTGGCCAAACATCATAGGAGGAAGAAGTCGTTATAAGGACCTACACATAAAATGAGTTATTTTGTAGCTTTTAGGCCAGATTTTTCCATTGGATCACACCACCTTTATATTAATAGTTCTCCATTACATTCAATGGACAGACACAGCCATAAAACTGGACTTAACACAGCCTTTTGTGTTTTGGTAAGCTACTGCTGCCTTCTTTTATACAATTATAAAAAGTCATTATTTGCTGAGAGTTATCAACAGAGTTACATGAGATACAAATTTCCCCCCCAAATCAGATCTTCTCAGTAAGAAATATACACAGTTAAAACATGTAGTTTTAAAACTACTAGTACATTTTTTTTAAAGAAGCCTCTTTTCCACAGCTATTGTAAAAACACATTTTGATGAAGCAAGACTTTTGAAGAGTCTATACTTAGAACAAAAATTAGCCACGTGGTAACTGTTGACAAATGTTTACTAATGGTGACTGTTTCCTTTAATAACTTACAAAGAGTTGCTGCTAATGCATTATTTTTTCTTCCAAAGAAACATATTGTAATAAAAAGCAAACAAACAATTAAAAAATACTATAAATTGCTATCCAAAGTTGAAATCAGTCCATTTTTTAAAGGAAAATTAAATAAACTGTTCCTGGGATTTCCAGAAATGTACACTAAAAAGGGGGTGTCTCTGTCAAAAACAAACTTACTGGAAAAGTTTTTTCATATCTGCCACATACCAAACACATTGATTACCTTGATTGTTAGCAATAATTTTCTTAAAATTAATTTTGTTAATCTTTTATGTTGTGGAAACACCAAGGAGTCTCTACTACATCTGGGACTGTACTAGGGTTTGCATGAACATATAGGCCAGAGTCTTCAGAAGGTCTCCACACCTAAAACTGGGATCAGATTTTCAAGAGTTCCTCACAGGCTGAATCCAAAGCCTGCTGAAGTTAATGGGGTGCCTTTTCACTGATTTCTGTGCCTTTACATCAAGTCCTAAATGAGTGCTGAGCACCTTTGAAAATCCTGGCCAGTGGGAAATGACAGTCTCTGCCACAAGAAATGTATGGCAATCTAATCTGTCTAGGTTCTTATAATGTGGACTACGTTCTTATATTGAAAACTATGCTGACTTGAATATGTCTTCACTATTCATTCACAACATTGCTAGAAGGTAGGTTCAAATTCATCTCACTGTACATTTTCCAGCTTAACAAAGCATATGCATCTTTTGTATCTGTAGTTTATAAAGCGGTGCATTCATCAGGGCAACACCACTCCTTGGCCTTTAATGAGGATCAATGTAGATGTCTTTACCTTCTCTCATGTCTGTAACACTTCTGCAGAGCAGCACTTCCTCCCTGAGATCCCACAGGCTATTCATTGCAGTTGGCCAAAGGTCAATGAAAGCCTTTCATGTACTGGCATAATTTCTTTTGCAATGTGAAACTGAGGTGAAGACTCTTGCATGATTGCAATAAATCTGCCCTTTGATTTTACATTGTTAGGACAGCTGAACAAAATAGGCCAACCACAGGGCTGCAACTCCCCTACTCTGTTATGTCAATGTACAGCTAGCTAAACTTTTCCTTTCTTATTACTTGTGTTTAACATTGTCTTGTTGCCCCAAGCCAGGTGAACAAATACACTTTACAGAGAGACTGTGATGAAGAACAAGACGCGAAGATGTTATCCGAAGCCAAAATTACAAGCTTTGTTTTCAGTTGACTTGGAACTCTCTGAGACCAGTGTATTTATCGTTCAAAAATGCACCATTCTTTGTATCTTATAGAGCAAGTCTTTGATCCTTTTTAATTAGCAATAAATCTAATAAATAACAGGCGAGCTGGGTGGACAGGAGAGAGATTTGTTTGAACCCTTCGAGTGGAAAATGTAATTGATCACCCATGGTAGAATTTGGTGGAACAATTGTGTTTTTGTCTCTTGTAATTCAGAGACTTTATAAAGGTTTTAGTTTGGCAGTAGGTTAGTCTCTTGTATTTTATTTGTTTGATGAAGGGAATGATGGCTGCTTGACTTCTCCCTCCTGCCCCAACCCTTATGAACTCCAGCAGAGATGAACAGAATTTACAGGGTGATGTGAACGGTAATTCTGTTTTAACCATGTTTAATGTCAATCTGCTGTACATGGTAAAAGTGACATTAAAAGTGATACTTCTGGTTTCCTGCTGTGAGTGGTTGATTAGATTCTGGTAGCTTTTAGTCTTGTCCTTAAGATTTTTTTTTTTTTTTAAATTTAACTCCCCCCCTCTCTTTAAATTTAACTCCCTCCAAAGCAGAGTAACACTCACGAGCAATGGGGATTTGTGGGTTGTTTTGATTTCTTTTGCTAATTGCACTTGCTTAAACACAGAGATTGAGTCTACATCAGAAGTCTTTTCCCCATATCGACAAACAAGCCAATAAATAAATGTAAAAAGTTGTATTGGCTTCAAAATGGGTAGGATAGGTCTGAGGCCCAGCTAGAATTTCCCTGCTAAACATGACTCAGAAATTGCATTTGGAACTCTCTATAATAAAAAGAACTCTGTCTGTAAGTGTGCCTAACATTTTTCATAGTGCGTGTTAGATTTTTCATTGTCAGCACAAGCTTAAGCTTTCTCCTCCAAATATCCTATTGAACCAAAGAAACAAACTCTTCTTTCTGTTAATGCTGATGTCTATAATTCATCCCATTCATTTTCTGTACTGTTATTTTTGAGTATGCTTCTTAAACTTATATGGTGCATCAAACCTTAATTGCTCAGGTCTGCTGCACTTCTTTTCAATTCTTGACAGAAGTGTAGGCTGCTAAACCATTCTGTGGGAGATACCTTCTGGAACATGCAACGTGCTGCACTTTTGAAAGTTAGCAAGGTTAGGGTTTAATCAGAAAGAACCTTTTAATTAGTTTTGGACACTTTCTTTAAAGCTGCCAATTAGACTGTCAACTCTGAGTAGCTTTTGCAAGTAGAGAACGTTTATTTCCGTGGCCCTGCTGCTGCAAGCTCTTTGCAGGGCAAGGAGCCACGATGAAATTTTGTGGGATTACGTGGGGGAGTCAGAGATTGAATGGTATACCCCAGTGAGTGTCAGCAGTGTTCATATGCCAGGAGAATTGTGTCTGATAGCTGCATGCAAGGTTAGTAACTGTATATTGTTATTTATTTAATAGATTAAGGCCGGAAGGGGTCATTTGATCAGCTAGTCTATCCGGTGTAACACAAGTCTGTGGCAGACCTCTTTAAGGGACAATCTCCAAAGGAGTAGCCATGTCAATCTAGTTCAGCAAAACAAACAAGGTATCCTGTGGCACTTTTAAAGACTAACCAAGGATTCCTTGTTTTTTTTTTTAAAGGGACAATCTGACACTTAAAGGAAAGACAGACTGGGCATAATCCAGGAGCAACTTTCCTTGCCCTCAGGGCTGGGCTATATAAACAGGAAAAGAAAGCTGAGCAGAACAGAGGGGACCAGGAACCATGCTAGCTGCTACAGGTTACAGGCCCCTAGTTGCAAGATTGACCTGGGTGTTAGAGTCTTTTTCTGACTATATGTTGGGTTGCCATGAGTCAAGGTGGTGAGGTAAGAACCACATGAGCTGGATTAAGTGGGTTTCCTCTTAGATCAATAAGAGAACTAAGAATTCTGCTTGCTCAGCTGTGGTTGGTTTGGGGCCCTTCTTAAAGGAGATATGTGGAGTAGGGGAAGCTTGTTAGATGGAGTCTGGTCTCTCCCTTCTTGGATCCTATATGCAGCCACAGAATTTCACTCAGTTACCCCTACACTGAGCTCAATAACTTATGCTTGACTAAAGCTTATCTTCCAGGAAGGCATCCACTTTTCTGGATAACCCACCACTTCCTTTGCTAGTTTATTTCAATGGTGAATCATCATAGATGTTGGAAAATTGCACTTTGTTTCTAATTGGAATTTGTCTGACTTTAAATTTCCTCCATTGGAATATTTATTATTGCTTTATTTGTAAGTCTTTAGCAATGTGCTCAATGCTGTATAAGGCACAAATATCAGGATAGTCCATGCCCCAAATTGCTGGAACACTCTCCACCCCAAATTCACTCATTTATATGTAATGGACCTGAAATTTTTAAATAAAGCCTCTGGGTGAACTCGGAATGAAGTTACTTGCAGGTTCAGAATTGCACTTTGAAAATGGAGGCTGTTTTCAAACTCAAGACCAATAGATATAATGTGGTGCAATGCTGGAAGAGAGCAAAATGTAAAAACGTGGTACTATAGCTCAAGATATCATATTATTTCTGTTAGGCAAAACTCACCCCTATGTAGAAGTCCAGCCCACGTGCTACCCACCACTTAAGCCCTCGCAATAGGGCTCATGTGAGATTTATAGGCCACAGACAGTGTGCTGTTCCCTTGCATGAGTAAATTTCACCTGCTGGTTTCTCGGTTTACTATAAGCAATACTGCAAATAAACGTTACTTGTGTACAAAGGGGAAGATTTTAATGAGAGCTTACTTAAAGTAAGTGAAGCCGTGTTGCCAAGTCTCATCACTGTATCATGAGCCTTGTGATCTCTGGTGCTTTTCTTATGGACATAGCACCTGAAGTCAGGTGATGATGCATTTCATTTTAAAACTAAAATAAGATTCCAGAGCACATGGTTTCAGAGAAAATCTTGAGAATGTATCACGAGGGCTCAAAAACACAATGGCAAAGGAAGAAAGGCCTGATGTTTAAATTATCTCTGGATTTCTAAGCCAGTCCCATGACTTTTTGGTGCCTTGTTCATGATGATTCCATGCTTGTGGTTAACAATACTGGAGAAGATTTGTTTTAGTTTGCATGGTTTGAGTGTTCAGCCACTCTTCCACTGTGTAGGCCAGGGCTTTCTTTGTAATTTCAAAGCATCCAAAATTTTTCTGGTCTCTGAAAGTGGCAGGTTCCTGTCCCATTGTGGCAAAGAACCGTGGAGAGTGCACTAATTCTACGATGAGGATGATGAGGCTTTAGTTAATACACTATTAATGCACACGCGATCAGTTCTGTGGATCCCTGCACTGTTAATTAGTATGTCTGTGGTTTACACTAATCACTTGAACTGGGAACTGGGCCAAAACTAACAGAAGAGACTTTCTGGTACAATAAATTGTTTTAATGTTGCGGTCTGCTCTTCTGCATGGGCTCTGTGTACCTAAAGTCATTGTTGGAATAGAGTCTAATTTTTCATGAATAAGTATTCAAATCAAATCTTTTGGGTCCCCAATGAAGCTTCACCTCTATTGACAGGTTGCTAGCAATATTCTATCAAGACTAAAAAGCTAATACAACTCTGTCAGTGATTAATATTAATATTTCTTTGTAGCTTACCTTAACCATGGGGCAAATTCTGTCCCTGTGATGAGCTCCCAGAATTCCTATTTGCCTATATTATGTATTATTTATAGAATGCTGTATGTGGTCATGGCACTTTGCAGACACATTCAAAATTGACATGCTCCTGCTCCAAAGAACTTGAAAGTTCTAAAGGTGTTAGCCACAGTCAGAATGTGGTCCTACGTAATTTTTGCTTTTAAGCCCACTGCATAAAGTCCTCATTATAGTGTTACCAAAAGAAATGGCATTTCGTTGTTAGCTATAAATGTGCAATGTCTTTTTCATGCTTGTTAAATATCAGATTGGTGGCATGAAAGGCTGGAATCCTCTCTCTGCTAAACACGGGACAGAACAGTCAAAACATCCCACGAGGCCAGGAGAATGTGCCTAAACCACCTCTAGCTGTGAAAATACCACATCTAGCTGAGAGTCTCTATGGCCCATTCAATCCTTCTCCACAAATGGCTGCCAGCAATGGAGCCATGTCTTGCTAAATGTGGTGGTGTGTTTTACGATGTGAACAAAGCCACGATGAGATGGAGACGATCAATAACTCATTTCACATAGGACAATGAATAGTGTTCAGAAGGTAATGACTCACGGCCACCATGGGCTTATGCTAGATTTGAACTGGCGACCTTCCATATCCCATTATCAGCTCCTCAGACCAGACATTTAAGGTAGATATTTAGAGGTACCTTTTTAGTAATACTCTCTATAGATATTAATCAGGTCAGCCAGCTAGCTCTTCATGTGATGCATAGAAAACCACTCCTTTTAAAGTTTAGGGGGCTTGGTACAGAAGGGTGTGAGAAACATCTTGTATGTTCCTCTTTTCATCAGAATACATACATCTATCAATTTCTGTCTGTCTTTTAATCAAAATGCACCTTTGCCCAAACCTGGGGTGGAAGTAATTGGACTCGATAATTATAAATACTCGGTTTATAGTTTTGCTCCCTCTGGTTCCTTTTTTGCACATTATGTTAGAGCTAAAGTTTCACTTAAAAATGTGGGTAAATCTCCACTTGCACATAGGTAAATTAGGGCTTTCAAACCAGTCATATAAGAGAAAAATATGTCAATAACCTGCCCAAACACCACAATTATAGACATAAACATGAAATTAAAAGCAATTTTCTGAACCTCATGATTATGTTGATTTTTGTTTGCAGCACACCTGCGTGTACTGACGTATCATATCTCATCATTTATGTGGTAAACTACAGCCCATAGCATAATGTCCTTTGCAAATGAATATGACGGATCACAACATTTCAGAGTGGAACTATTTGGAAAGATACTGTTTTTCGTTTTAACAAATGTTTGGAAAGAATATTTTATTGCATGGATCAAGAGCTATTCTTTACAACTGGGATTTTTAAAGGAGGCACTAAAGCCCTATTGGCATTCAGTTGGAGTTAGTTACTTCACTTCCTTAGGCTGCTTTGAAAAAACCTGCCTGTGTTTTTCTGGACAATAAGTAAGCAGCATTACTCTAAGAGGCCAAGTTTTGTTTCCACTGAAGTCAAAGGCAGAACTTGGCTCAATTTCAATGGGAACTGGAACAGACCTTTATAGCATTGAGCAGGTACATTTTTATAGGACTGGACAGGAGTGGGTGCTGTTTTTGAAGTTATGAGTTGTCGCACTGAGGCTCACAAAGTCAAACTCCCTAGGGTTTGGCAGGTGAGGGCACCCGGCCTTTCTCTTTGTACAGAAATCCAGCAGTGAACTTGATGCAACAGAGGTTTTGCAAATAAATGCTTTCAAAGAGAGAGGCCTTCACTTTCAGACTTAAGGGGCGAGAAAATCCACCTATCGTTTTGCAAGTTAAACGCTTACCTCAGTGCTAATAATTTCCCATGTTTTCGTGTCGGTTCTTGTTCTTGGCAGCATAGAACCTTACTCTTATTCTGATTGTCTGTTATCGCTTTGATTGAAGTAGGCATTGATCATCTTCTCTAGGGGCCTGAATCTGCAGTTAGACAAAACTCACATTTACTCATATTTTGGAATCCCTTCTTGGCTATTACTCTGTCCTTACTCAGAGCAAACTCCTATTGACTTCCAATCTGATTGTGATGGGGGATGCGGGTCCTGGCCCTAGTCTGGTAAGGAAGAGCTAATCCTTGGGTTTTAGGGAAGGATTGAAGTAGGTGTGAAGAGACTCAGGAGGGGTTATGTGTCTGTGGGAATGGTACAAAGCAGTGCTCCGAATTTAGTCTGAAAGGGAAGGGGTGTGTCAGGGACTAGTAAGACCTGATGCTGTAGTGGTCTATAGAGAAGGATAACTCCCTGAGGTAAGGACAGCAACCCAAGATCTGGAGTGAGATTTAGGGGAGCCTTGTAGAATGAATGGAGGACCCTGAAAGCAAGGCTAGCAAGAGATCTTATTCGAAAGAGGGGGTCATGTCATGGGGCAGGGTCAAAAAGGATTTGGGGCTGCAAGATGAGGGTTTTTTGTTGCTCTGTATTATAAACCAGGGGCTGGAAAGTGAGACTTGCATTTGGAAAGTCTGTTGTGTGGTGTTTGCATGGCGAGAAAAGGGAAATGGAGGCAGTATGGAGTACCAGACAGAAATGGACAGTGACCTGATCACTTGGATTAAATAGGACTGTTTTTCCCAATTATGCATGGTATTATTAGCGTGAATTCCATGGGGTCTTCTGCCTGGTTAAGGACCGAGTGAAAGATGCCAGAGGCTTCAGGATTGATCTATTGACTCTGCAGAGGTGTTTTTTTAAACCTTGGATTTAAGACTTGACTCCACGTAGTCATTGGAATGGTGTTTACTCCCTGATGCTCTGAATTACACACACAGTTGGAGGTGAGGGACACCCAGAGCATGGGGTTTGACAGGTTGACTGTGCATTGTTTGAAGAAGTATTTCCTTTTGTTTGTTTTTAAACCTGCTGCTTGTTAATTTCATTGGGTGACCCCTAGTTGTTGTGTTATATGAAGGGGTAAATGACACTTTCCTACTCACTTTCTGCACATCATTCATGATTTTATAGACTTCTGTCATAGTGCCCCTTAAGATCACTTTTCTAAGGTGAAAAGTCCCCGTCTTTTTAATGTCTCCTCATATGGAAGTTGTTCCATGCACCTAATCATTCTTGTTGCCGTTCTCTGCACCTTTTTCAATTCTAATATATACTTTTTGGGATGGGTTGACCAAAACTGCATGCAGTCTTCGAGGTGTGGGCACACCATGCATTTATATAGAAGAAAGAATTATGGTATTCCTATCCCTTGTTTCTGATCTTTTATCTAGTCACTGATCCATGAGAGTATTTGCCCTCTTATCACATCGTTGCTTAGTCAGAGCTTAAATTTGGTGGGGGACCTTGTCAAAGGCTTTCTAAAGTCCAAGTACGCATTATCATCAGGTCACCCTTGTCCATGTACTTGGTGACACCCTCAAAGAATTCTAATAGACTGGTGAGGCACGATTTCTCTTCACAAATGCTGCATTGATTCTTCAACGTACTGTGTGTATCCATATTCCTGATAACTGTGTTCTTTACTATAGGTTCAACCAATTTGCCCGCTACTGAAGTTAGGTCTGTAATTGCCAGGATCGCCTCTAGAGCGTTTTTGAAATATACATGATAATAATATACTTCAACAGTTCCATGTGATACATTTGGGGAAGCACAAGTCAGGCAACAAAATCAATAACTCCTGTCCCACCCCCATAAATAAGAGTTTTATGTGAGTAATGTTTTCTTCTCTTTGAATCTGTGAGCAAACCTGAATGGTGCTGGCTTGGGTTATGTATAATATGGGCAGTGCATTCCTTTCCCCTCTCTCCTACCTAAGTATCTTATTCTTGATGTGCCTCAACTCAGTGAATCTAGTCCTAGGTCTCTTCCTCTTGTTCAGAGGTTGCCAGTCATGCTGAGTCATATCAGCTCATGTGGTAGATTTGTGATGTGCACAAATGTTTCACAAGCTATGCTTTAAACTATGAGGATCACAGGATCTGAGTCACAGAGCACTGCTGAAGGGAATTCATCTCCTGACTGAGTGCATTGCCCCAGGGACCATTTTATATGTAACACTAGTAGAGAGAGTCAGACGGTGCGGCTGAAAGGCATAGATTGAAAAACCTAATGTGCACAATGTTAAATGGTATCTTGGGTTTTGCTGGGACCTGATTCTTAAAACACAACAAAGTGGTGACAAGGATAAACCTTGTCAGCTGAAAGAGCTGCTGGGAATAACAAAGTGTACTCAACGGCTAAAACAAATCAATCTTTGAAATCTTTCCTTCCCAAGGAAAGTGCAGAGGGATTTAACTAGATTGGACCAGTATGTTTGCAGAAAAATTGCAGCGTTTGTTGGGGAGAGCGGAAAGAAGATTCTACAATTAGATTTTCCCTGCTAGGTCAGATATTTGTTCTATCCAGTTTGGTTTGCTGCCTCCATTAATAGCTAAAAACTTGTACTTCAGAAAAGGGGATAGAAAAAATTCCTTCCTAACAGTTGCAAGTGTCCATCTTATGCCCTGAAACACAAGGCCTGACTAACCTTATTTTCTTCACTTGCATAGCTACAAAATGTTGGTAGAGGTAATGAAAGGATCAAAGCCTGCTCAAAAACCCATCCACACTGTCTGGTTATGTCACCTCCTGTGGCAGATCGACAGCATGTTGTTTCCTCTGACTGCATTTGTTCTACTCAGGCTGACCCTGAAATGTGTTTTAGGTTGCCCTAAATTTAGGTTGTTTGTGGGATGGTTCTAAAGTATTGCCAGCAGATCAAGGGAAGTGATAATTCCCCTCTATTCGACATTGGTCAGGCCGCATCTGGAATACTGTGTCCAGTTTTGGGCTCCCCACTACAGAAAGGATGTGGACAAATTAGAAAGAGTCCAGCGGAAGGCAACAAAAATGATTAGAGGGCTGGGGAACATGACTTATGAGGAGAGACTGAAGGAACTAGGCTTATTTAGTCTACAGAAGAGAAGACTGAGGGAGGATTTGATAGCACTTTTGATAGCACTGTGGCACTTTTAAAGATTAACATATTTATCACTACCCCTCTGGAACTTAACACTACAATGCTTGTTAGCTTTCTGCTGTCTTGAAGGTTTCTTTTTCCTGATACCCAAGCAGGTTCCCTCTGTAGTAACCAAATGGAAATTAAAAAGGAGGGTGGAATAGACATCATCAGCTTACTGACTCCCACTTCAGTTCCTTAGGAAAGAACCTTAACTATGAAAGCATTATTGGACATAGCCATTAAGGAGACTGAATCAAGGAAGACACATATAGAGGAGTCTCCTTATAACCCACCAAACACTATTGCTTTTTTTAGCAGCGACAATTTAAAACATCATTGAAAGACCAGTTTGAAGGGATCAGCCCTTTGTATGATTGGTCAATGAAGTCTAACGGCTCATCTCCTGTGGTATCTACCGAAGTGCCAGGAAAAGTGTGTTTTCATTATCTAAACCAGCAGGCTTGCTTAATTCTTTTTTTATGAGAAGGGGGAAAACGATAAAAATGCAGCTACCTGTTAAAAATGATCAAGATGAGGAATTGCTGCTTATAAAGCTTTATATGACAAATTCTCTTTACAGACCTGTCTTTCTTTTACTAACGGCGATGAAATCAGAAATGGCTAGTAAAAAAGAAAGATCTGCTCTAATGAGGTAATCTGCTTTATAAGGCTCTATAATGTTAAGTATTTGAATAATAAAATAGAACACTTGTCTGGAGAGAGCATTATTTTGTGGAAACGCTGGATGATGTGAAAGAGCTGCAAGTAACGGAATGCATGTAAAAGCAAGTTACAGGCAAGAACGGAATAGAGTGTCTCTGGACAAGCCTCTATTCTATGCTTGTTCTGCTTTTCGAGTGGAGGGAGAATGACTGCGGCATCAAATCCAGAGGAAAAGGAGATATTCCTCACCCTACAGTTTTTGGGTAGAAACATATTATTACTGTTAAAGACAGAACTAGTTCCACATGAATCAAAGAAGACTTCTCCATTTGTATCTATGAAATGTAGACGGATATTCATTTCATTACGGACTTGATCCAGAGCCTAGTAAAGGCATTGGAAAAATTCCCATTGACTTCAGTGTGTTTTTTGGATCAGACCCTAAATGAGATCAGTCTGAGGTCTACCATGTTGACACAGGGCCTAATTCAGGAAAACACTCAAGTCCCATTGACATCAGTGGGCATGTACGTAGGTGCGCCTTGAGTTGGGGCAATGATGGCGTTAACTTTCGCTGTGACACCAGCAGAACACAGTTTAAGGCACCTTAATTGGCTTGGGGTTTTGCTGGAGGAGTCAGTGATTGCGACTGATATTCACCTTGTGATGGGTACGTTTTACAAATAGCAAGATACACAAATTAAAATACATTTGGAAATCAGTGATATTGAGGCAGAATGAAGGCCACAATCTTCCATGAATGAGGCTAGGATTACAGGACGTTATTTTTGATATTATGAGGTTTTGTGTCAATTTTTATTATTTTTAACATTTTATTCTGTGGTAATAGAACACATAATAGGGGCCCCCTAGAACCAATTTAGACAGTCATGAATAGCCTTAAGATTTTGACAGGAATTAATCATACACCAGCAATGACAATATTTTCTTTCAAATCATGACACACAACACAACTAAGTTGGCTTATACATTAGCAATCGATTTGAAGGTAAATAAAATGCTACTTAAATCACAGTGGTGGACATTAAATAATTACAGTCTAATCACAGGATATCATGATCTCTATATTTCAGCAATTTACTGGCTCAAAATTGTAATAAAACAAATTATAGTTTACATATGATCTTATGCCCTGTCGTAGGCAAGCATTTCTCCTTTGTTAAGGAATGAAAACAATTTTCAAGTAGGGGAGAGTTTCCAACAGTTGAATTTTGAACCAGACTATCAATGACAGGAGAAACTGTAACTTGGAAGGAGTTAGTTGGCAGGATTCTGAGAAAAGAGCTTGTTGATAATTAGCTATATAGAGTTGTGCTAACGGTAGGAAAACATGACTTTATGTGATGCCCTTCTACATTGAATGTTATCTCCCTAGTAAGTATATTTTCAGACAGTTTAAGCTGTTGAATGCTGAAGTTCCGTTATTTTATCTTGGTAAAATAATCCTGAAGGTCTAAATCCTGGATTTATATTGGAACATCCACCTCAAATGTTATTTCCAAGGAAAAAGGATGGGATTACATGATAGTTAATAAAGATATCTTATAGTTTAGCACCTTTCATTTTAAAGGACCCAAAGTGCCTTACAAACTCAGGGCTACATTCCCCTGCTCTTACCCACGTGGTAGGTCTCATCAGCTTAATCTCTTCTTCACACATACTCAAAGCTCTATTGCAGGGGTAGGCAACCCCCGGCACACAAAGCCATTTGGAGCGGCTCTCGGCATCCTCTGTGGTGCTACAGAAGTTGCCACATCTGCCACCAAAAGACACTCCAAGTGGCTTCTTTCGGGGGTGGCTGCAGTGCGGAGGTCCCCGCCATGTCCATGCTCCAGGCATACCATGTAAAGAAGCCACCCAGAGCGGCTCCTCTCTGTGGTTGCCGCCATCAAAAGGAGTGACTCCAGGTAACTGTGGATAGAGGTCCCCAGCCTCCAGGTGGCTTCTTTCCATGAATGGGCTGTCGGCACCAGCTGAGGTTTGAGGAGAAGGGGCCAGCACAGGGATCAGCAAAGGTTTCCAGCCCCTGCTCTATTGATTTACCAAGCAGATGGGAGAGAGAAAGTCAGTCATACATATGCTGGGTCTCTGTCTTTGTATACCATCTACTACTGAACACATAACAGATGCTTAATGTTTGATTCTCAGTTACGCCAGAGCAGTGTGAAGGGGCCTTATACCACCCAACCACTCAGGCTTTAGTAAATAAAATACAGTCATCACTTTTCCTGTTGTTGGTATGTGCTCTAAGTGGTGTTGGAGTGTAACAGCTCTTTAAGCACATAGGAGTAGGTTCTATAATTTAGCAGAATACACTGGGCTGTAGCCTCAGCTAATATAAATGGGCAGTCGCTCCATTGAAGCCAAACTATGTTGATTTCTGGTCCATTCTATATCTGTTCTTATGTTGCGCTCATCACCAGAGTATCTGAGCGCTTGGTTTATGCCAACTGAGGATCTGGTCTCTATATTCTGGCCCCCAACTCATACCATGTTCGACACACAGTTTTGTAGGAAAGAACGTATCATTTTTAAAATACAAAGCAGAAGCCCAATATTTCAGAGTTTCCCATGGGACCATAAATTGGGAAGAAGTGAAATTTAATTTCTTCAACTGAGACATTAGTCATTGATCTAAATGTTAATAAATCGAAGGTGGTGTTTCTGAGGAAACAAATAAATAGTAGAAAAGTGTTATTTCTCTTTCTCCCTCGGCTGCTGTCACCCTTGGGTTGCCTCTATTCTACCACCTTGATCAACCATGGTTGTTGTATACCTCTCTTCTTCCCAAAGTAGAGACTCAGGGTAGGTCCACACAGCTGTCAGAGGAGCTGTGACTGAGGCAGATAGATAGACAGTTCAAAAACTAGCTCTGATCCAACTAGCTCGAATAACAATAGCAACACAGTCCTGGAAGCCTGGGGCAGCTGCATGAGTATGTTCCAATGGCCTTGTACATCTTGTGCTGCAAAGCTTCACTGCTATTTTGTTGTTTGAGCTTGCTTCATCAAAGCTGTTTCGGATACATCTCCCCATGTGGCAGTCACACGTCTGATTGCAGTGTAGGCATCCCTACAAATATTAAGATGGCCAATGTCTGACCATGGGGCTTATTTCTACTGGACTGAATCTGGGTATACGGAGCAGTTATCTGCCCTTCCCTTTTCTTGACTGTGGGAGCAGTGAAAGAGAACACAAATTGCCCTAATTCTCCAGCAGAGATAGGTGTCCTCTTTTAGCCATTGATGGGTGCGTGAAAACCAGATGAAGTGCATGTGGTTTTCAGAGATGAGGGAGCTGTGGTCCTCAGCATCTCTGAAAATAATCTGGCTGCTGCTATGTAGGTACTGTGCTATAGTCTCTTGAGTTTGAGAATCTCAGCCTAAATAATGTATAAGAACTGGGTTGTTGATGGGTGGGATAATTGGTGTGGGATTTTTTGCCACTTTTGGGGGGCTGATAAATATATTTTTGTCTATTTTATATTGTTTCCCTATAATCCCCTGAACCTGAGAATCTTTTCTCTCTGAACTGGAAATTACTCTGACATTGTGCTCCCTCCCCTTCTCCACTTATAATTATGATTTCTTTGAGAGATAATGCATTGAAATGTCACTGAATATTTGTAGGGAAACAAAAATGAAACGAACAGCCCACAATCTTAAATCCCAGATCTCTTAACATTTGCGTTCTAGAAATGAGAAGACGTTTTCTCATCTTAACCACTGAAGTATTTCTCTTTCTGTCATCGAAATTTTTTCAGTGCCTCATTCCTCCCATCCTCCACTTAGCTGTTATAGGCAGGATACCTAAAAAGCTGACTGTTTCCAAAGACTTTTCAGACAATAAGTGTAATTCATGTACCCAGAAAACAACCCTTGCTGCCTAGGAGCCCTAGGGTATATCTACACTGGAGCCTTAGGTCGACTTAAGGAAGGTTGTCGACCTAAACACTGCTGTGTCCACATTGAGCACTTAAGTCAATTTAAGCGCTTCCTTAGGTTGACTTAATAACACTGCCTCTTATGGTCAACTTAACGCGTAAGTCGACCTTATTAAGTCAGCTTAAGCCAGTATGGATGGGGAGTGCCCTTAAGTGAACCAAATTGGCCTCCAGGCCCCAGTGCAATGTGGAACCGCTACCCACAATGCACCACTCCTCCGTTGACCTAGCACTTGCCAGTGTGGATGCAGGCAGTCGACAGAAGTGGACTCTCTAAGTCAACTTAACAAGGTCGACTTTAAGTCGACTTAAAGTCGACCTTGTTAAGTTGACTTAACAGAGCCTCCAGTGTAGACATACCCCTAGGGCCTGGACTTCTCCGCACACAAATAGAACACTGGTAGAACATTGTTCATCAAGGCAGAAGCCCTGCTGGAAGTGACCGTAGCCTTACAGTGCTGGCATTTCTGTGTCTAGACAAAAATGTCAAATGACAGGTAGGTAGTGAACCCAAGCCACCTTACTGTTTCACTTTCAGATAACGAGCTTGTTTTCCCACTGTGCCCATTTGGGACCCGGCCATATGGTCTAAATGTGGATGACTGATTTTTAAAATAAATGATGTTTTAATGATTTCTATTTATGATTTGGAATGCCCTGTGTGCTAATGTGGGCGTCGCGATGTCCATTCCTGGACAAGAGTGAGCAGACACTGTAAAAACAAACTGGGGGGCATGTGGTGCATAAAATGTAACTTTAGAAATTGACAGCAACAGTATCTGCCTGATGCTGCACATTAACAATAAACCTCAAGGGCCTGGTGTAATTATTTACTTTGCTAAATAACACAGAGGAGCTATGGTTTAATTATAGTAGTTTAGCTATGAAATAGAATTGCAGCGATTTTAGCTTCAGTGCATTGCATTAGTGAGGCTTTCTAACAGTTACTTGTAATGTTGGTTAATGTTCCTTTTGTTTTCAATCATCTTTTTTAAATGAGTTGCGCGCAGATGAGAAGGAACCTTTCCAAAGTGTATCGATAAAATAATTTTGTTCCCCAAAGTCACAAACCAGCAAGGCCCTTGATAGTATAACCCAGCCAGGTCCTAAAGAGTCACTGGCCCCTTTAGGATAGCAGAAAAGCAGAAGTTCTCCTGACTTCAGTAGGGACTAATTAGCCCTAGCTCTATAGGGGTACGCCTACACTGGAGCCTTAGCTCGACTTAAGGAAGGTTAAGTCGACTTACAGACCGCTGCATCCACACTGGGCTTTTATTAAGTCGACTTAAGTGCTTCCTTAAGTTGACTTAATAACACCACCTCTGAAGGTCGACTTAACGCTTAAGTCGACCTTATTAAGTTGACTTAAGCCAGTGTAGATGGGGAAAGCCCTTAAGTCGACCTAATTGGCCTCCAGGCCCCGTCCCAGGGCTACCCACAATGCACCACTCCTCCATTGACCTAGCACCTGCCAGTGTGGACACAAGCAGTCGACAGTGGACTCTCTAAGTCGACAGAGCCTCCAGTATAGACATACCCTACCAGTCCATGTCACCTGGGGTAGGTGAGGGAACCCAGGAGCTGCCTATTCCACTGGGTTCCAGCTCAATGTTCCTGTATGGAACAGCCAGAACCAGTCCTTCCCCGTCCCTTGCTGTTCCTTGAGCTACTTCCTACCTCTGTAGTTTCCCCCAGCTCCTTGCCCAGTTTCTCCCTCTTTGGTGGGCTGGTTTTTCTGGCAGCATATCACCTACCTGCAGAAGGGATCCTCTATCTGCCATCCTCTTGTCCTTCTGGCAGCTTCCTCCCCCCCACACACTTTCCTCTCTGCAGGCCTTTTATCCTCAGAGCTGCCTTGGGGCTGCCACTGAGTTCTGGCTGAGCAGAGAGGCAGTTGCTTTGTTATCTGTTTGGCTGCTGAACCAGCATGTGATATACAGAACCCATGCTAGAGTGAAAGGAGCTTCATGTTAGTAAAGAAAGAGCAGGGAAGATAATGAAAGGATTCAAGAATATGGTAGCCAGTGGCCGTACAAATAGCTGTAACGTTCTCCTACCACAAGATGCAACTAACTGCCATTAAACAAATGGAAGTTTCTTGTACTTTCAATGGGAGAACAGCGCCAAGGAGGGGGCATCAGGTGATCAGAACCATGGCAGACAAGAATGGTCTTAGCAACAGCACGTTGGGTAGACAAGCAAGGAAGGAGGTGAAATGTAGGGCGACCACCTTGTCTTTAATAAAAGGCTTTAACTTTTTGAGGATTTTCCCCTCCCCTCCTTTTGGGGCATGGGAGGAGCTAACTATTTTCCCAGATATGACCTGAATTTGCTTTCATTGTTATCCTGAAACTGCATTTTCGGTGAATGAACTATTTTGCCTATCTCTAGTGCTCACATCTGAGTAGTTTACGAGTCTGTATCTGCGCTGAGATGAATTGCCTTACCTAGATGGCTCCTCAAGTCAACAAGAGAACGGCAGTCAAGAAAGAAAGAGGCCATGGGTTGTGTACAGAAGAGCTTCAGCCAGGCAGGCAGGCCATTAGAACACGGCATAGCTCAATATCAAATACAAAGCAACAGCAGGGTAGAAAATGCAGGAAGCATTTAAATGAGAAAGTACATATAAAACTGTACACATGGAATGGCCTCTTCAGGAACAGGCTGTTTCCCTCCAGGGCCCCACAGTGTATTCAGAGCATTACCCATTCCTGTGATCTACATGCTGCACATTGAGAGTCACAGAAGTGATGATCCATAAAATATAGAAGTATAATAAACTCAGACAGCAGCAGGAAAGTTAGAAGGGCCTCTTGCCGTGATCACCTTCCTTCCAACTGTTATAGATCTGTAGCCAGAGCCTTGCTGATCAGACCAGTACCCTCAAGGATGTTCATGTGCTGGATTGAACATATGCTCTGAGTATACTGCACAAAGGTTGGCAAAATGCTTACACTCTACAAACGTTTGTGTTGCCACTCGCCACTATGGTCTCCTGCTCAAATGTGAGTCCCAAACTGAATTAAATGACTTGAAGCTTTTGGGCTACCATCTTACAAGAGTAGCTCAAGCAAGTTCAGTGGTGTTGAATGTGAATACAAACCCTCGCCATGATTTGGCCTTGAACCCAAGCTCCTGCCTGAAACTGACCCTAGGTATAGAATCATAGAATAATAGGGATGGAAGGGACCTCACGAGGTCATCTTAGTTCAACCCCCTGCTAAAAAGCAGGACCACTCCCACTAAATCACCCCAGCCAGAGTTTTGTCTAACCGGGCCTTAAACATCTCCAAAGATGGAGATTCTACCACCTCCCTAGATAGCCCATTCCAATGCTTCACCACCCTCCTAGTGAGAAAGATTTTCCTAATATCCAACCTCGACCTCCCCAGCTGTAGTTTGAAACCATTGCTCCTTGTTCTGTCCTCTGTTACCCTCGAGAACAGCCTAGCTCCCTCCTCTTTGGAGCAACCCTTCAAGTAGTTGAAGGTTGCTATCAAGTCTCCCCTCAGTCTTCTCTTCTGTAGACTAAATAAGCCTAGTTCCTTCAGTCTCTCCTCATAAGTCATGTGCCCCAGCCCCCTAATCATTTTTGTTGCCCTCCGCTGGACTCTTTCTAATTTGTCCACATCCTTTCTGTAGTGGGGAGCCCAAAACTGGACACAGTATTCCTGCGGCCTGACCAGTGTCGAATAGAGGGGAATTATCACATCCCTCGATCTGCTGCCAGTACTCCTCCTGATGCAGCCTAATATGCCATTGGCCTTTTTGGTAACAAGGGCACGCTGTTGGTTCATATAGGTAGGATGTTATTACTTCAGCTCTTCTAGAGACATAAACGCGTGTGCACGTAACACGTAAGAAGTGTGTGGAGAGCCATGCGCAGGAATGTCTAGCATGAAAAGTGCTATGCTACATCATGTTTAATACTGTGCTCAGCTGGCCAGTGTGTATGTCTTTTGCCCTCTGCTGGATGCAATCAGAATTGCCAGACTGTGTGTCATAGGCTCTACATTGCTGGTAGCTAATGGAGCTTCTTCATTAGGGCAGCTGGTATGAGCTTGTGCTTTAGGAGCCAGAAAAAAGGATTTAAATTTTCTCCTTGCTTTTGCTGTGATGTTTCAAGTGGCTGTGGTAGGCAGCAAAGTGAATTCTTTTTGGCCACGGATTTGTTATTCTCTTTAGCATCGGTGATTTAGTCTTCCCAATAGAGAGAACTGAAGTGTCGTGTTCTTCACATTTCTCCTGAGGCTGTAAGGACTTCTCGGCTTTGCGTCGAAGCCCGGGACGTGATGGTGCAAACAAGCAAGGTTTGCCTATGGTCTTCTCAGCTGTGAGAGAAAATCTGTTCAAAGAAGATATGGAATAGTACGTTAGGAAATCTAATCAGTCACAGACAGGCTTAAACTTTAGAAGCTCAGGAAAGAAGGGAGGGAAAGCAGAGGGTGACTGGGGAGAGAAAGTGACGGGGCTTGCTGACATGCGGGTATTAAGATAAAATCTTCCTCTAGGTGCATTTAGGCGGGGGAGAAGGTATTGGGGATTGCATATTTTCATTTCTGCTAGGCTGCTTATTTTCCAGTCATATACGAAGAGCTCGAATCTCATTTACATGAAGACTCCCTTGCACCAGTCTGGTAGGGGAAAAGGGCCTTCTTCTAAATGAGAATCAGCCCCATGACTTAAAAATAAATAACTAAAAACCCGAAACCAAAATGGGGCTTAGAATCTATTACTCTACAAGTGTTTGAAGTGGTTTGGACATTTGTCCAACTTGCTGTTAAGGTTTGCCTGTTATCCCAAGTTCTTGGAAATTATACATGTGTCTCAGATCTATGGAGGATGTTGATTGGGGTTTAACGTGAGAAGGGGCTTAGAGAATTAGGCATCTTACCTGTCTGTGTCTTATGACGGGGCGTAAGAACCTCACACAGACAAGCAGGGGTTAATCAGTCACTTTGAGCCCCAAGAGACCATGCTACCTTGCCTCTTGCACATGCTTCAGGTGGAGGAAGCAGATAAGCAGGAGGATGAACGTGCGCTGCCACTCCTGCTGAGGACCCGCCAGAGTCTCAGACTGCGTTTGTCTGGCCCAGCCAAGAGTCACGACAACTGTGTGATGGGGCGTATCAACCTTGCCCCTCTCCTACTCAGCCCCTCTTGCAAACATGCATCATCCTGTGACTGTGTCCTTGATGGAACGGAGTCAGTGTGGTGATCCTCTTCCCATGAAACAACAACAAACCTGGCTCTTCAACTCTCTTTCCAATCCTGATCTTGATCTGGAAACTTGTAGATGTTTAATGAATTTTCAGATAGCTTTTAAAATAGATTTCTATTTGCACTTCCAGAAGGGGTAGACAGGGAAAAGTCGAAATGCAACAATAAAGGTGATTCTGAGATTTTTTATCTAGTCAGATTGGAAGGAGGAACCAAATCTCACAGCAAATTCAGAGACTTCAGGATTGGTTTTATAGGTCAATGGTAATTAATAGCGTAGTGACTCTTTAAGTGATAACTACTGTTTGTAACAGAAAAGGAAATTTTACCAGTAATCACACCATTTCTATATTCATCATGTACTTGGAGCATGGACTACAGTGAGTGTCACATGGACCTGTTGCAAATAAGCTGGCTGTTGTGCGTTGGCTCTCAGATATATGCCGATGAGCACCATAGAAATTGCTACAAGTAAATAAACGGGTAAACAAACCTAGACCGTCCTGAATGCCACAATCAAACCACTTGAGCTTTGGCCATCGCTAGACAGAACAATGCCTAACTTAGGCTCACATTGAACCAATTTGCTTAATTTTAAACAGTGTTTTCAGAGCATGGCTCCTATTCAGTTAACTCTTCCGTCATGCATGTTAATGAATCAAAAAGGGATGGGGCAGGGAGGGACAATGCAATGGTTTGATTTTAATGAAACAATTTTTGGCATGTTGTTTTATTAAGAGAAATGTCCCATTAAGCTTAATACAGTCACAATTCTGATAAATTGCCTTATCAAATACCCTGTAATAGAAAAATGAACTAATTTAATTGGGGTAGCTAAACAAAATGGACTATTTACTTTTGTTAGAAGTTAAAGCAAATAAGATCTAATAACATTGCACTGGCTTGTATTTCTGAGATGTAAATTAAAGAAATTAAGTGAATAGCAAGATGACCTATCGTTTCCTTAGACAGAGTAACAAATGTGGACCAGTTTTTTAAATATGGAACACTGGTATAATTAGAAGGCTGTTGATATTTTTTTCTCAGCTATATGAAATCAACAAGCTACAGGAGCCTAGATTTTTGTAATAATTAAAGTTCGGGAATAGCTTTGTATTCTAAATTTCAGATTTGATAGATATCTTTTTAATTTACAGTAAGCATTTGCTTATTTAAAAAAAAAAATAGAACTAGAGTGATGATTCTGTTTGCTTCAGCTTCTCCAAAGTCTGTTATTTGCCCAGAACATACATTAGGCATCTTACTAATGAAGGGGAACATATGGGTTCCCACTTCACATGGGGAAGACCAAAGAAATGCAACAATTTCCCTTCAGTCCTGGATGCATACAGAGCATAGCCCTTACATATCGGTGGATTACATCGTGTTTTAAAACTCGGAATGCAGTTCTTGCAATCCAGTTCTATGAAGCATTTAAGCTAACGATAAAGAAATGATAACAGGCTTAGGCATTTTAGAATTTAATCAAATTTAATGTGCCATTATTTTCATGATCTTGTTTGGGCAGTGTATGGTGGACAAGACACCGCAGTATATGTGAAAGTAAATGTGGCCCCAGAATCCCGAGAAGCTAGGTCTTGGTCCTGCCAATGGCCAAGCAATCTGGCCCTGATCCAGCAAAACACCACAGCGCATGCTTCTGGTAACTTGCTTGGAGTTTTCCATTGCAGTCAATGGGACTGGTCCCTGCCATGGGCCGGCTGGCCTTTAAGGCAGGTGATGCCCCCCCCCCCCATCCAGCTGATGGTGATATGGGAACGTAATGACTATTAGTGAAACCTGCTGGGAAAAGGTTAGAAAAAGGCTATCCGGTGTTGGGAGAGACTGCAGAGAAGGCAGGGCTTTCTTGAAGGTAGGAGAACCCCCAGAGAGCAGCACAGGCTCCTGCTGGGGAAATCCTAAGTTAGGACCTACAAGGAGCAGGGAAAGCCCTAGAGAAAGCTGCACCGTGGTAGCCTAAAAAAAGAGCCAGTGGCACTGACATTTTTAGAGCTGCCACGTCTTCCCCCTCCACAGCTGCCACGGAAAGCGCGTCCAGTAATGGCTTTGCATTCTGTGCTGCCGCCAGAAGAAGTGGCGGTGATCTTTCTGTGCTGGGGGCGGGGGCCTTCGCTGCCGCACACCTAGGTATCTCCGTTTTGGGTCTGCGGCAGATTTGTTGAGGCCTGGTCTGCGATAAATAAAAACCACGTGACAGATTTATGGGCCGTGTGAGATCTGTGCAGAAGTTCCGCTGCTGTTTTATTCAAATGGGCTGGAAACATGGTACAATTGAGTCACGTGTTACAAGGTCCTGTCTTTTCAATGCAAACTGGCTTTTCCCACTTCATTTGTAACAGAGAATTTATATTAATGTTTTAAATTTTTTTTTTAAGCAAAGTACAATGTAGTCTACTTTAACTTGTCGCTATTATGCTCTGTCCTTGTCCGCAGCAGACTTTAAGTAACATAGGTTATGTCATGCAAACACTGCATGAAGCCCAGACATGCTATACATGGCTTCCTCCGTGGTTGTGCATAGCAGCTTTGGATGCAGTTTCTTCGTCCCTGCTTTCAATCATCGTTTTCAAAATACACATCCAGGTCAAGAATCCTATTTTCTTGATCATGCCTGGGGACGTACATGGCAGATCTGGAAGCATATGTTGCAGACTACTAAAGGAACTCGAGTGCTATCTTCCTCTGAGTCACTGACAACCAGCACTTCCTAGACATGACTTACTGTACAGAGATTCTTTATGAGCAATAGCTCAATAGCATCTTTTTTGCCGTGTTGTAGATTGGAGAGGAAAGAACAATTCAGACAGGCCGTAAATAAGAGATGTAAGTTAATGCCACCTAGAAAATGAGCAGCTGGGGTAAATTAAGAAGCCAAGGGTCAGTTGAGTGGTAAATAGGGATCTTACCTGATTTAGCTGTAGATCACGGAAAGGCTGATGATTTGGATCCCTGCAAATTAGCCCAGTTTTATTTTCCTGACCTGATGATGATGATTCTTTATGGCTATACTAGGCTGTTCCTCTAGAGGAAGTTAATGCACTAGGCTGGCATTCAAGAGTTAAGGGTTTAATTCCCGAATCTGCCACAGACCTTTATGTGACCTTGGACATGTCACTTAACCACACTGGTCCTCAAGTTCCCATTTATGGACAGGGGGGTAATGGCCCTTCCCTACACAGAGGGGGCTAGTGCGAGAGAGGATTGTTGCAAGCAGAAGGTAACTGCAGCATTAGATGCGCTCACGAGAAAGCAAGAGAACAAGATGAGCTTGGTTTGCAGCAATATTACAGATGAAGAGCTTTCTCCGCTGCTTTAGAGTAACCGGCATAGAAGAAGAGGGTCAACTTTGCACATTTCACCTACTTATTCTTCTATTTGGGGAGAGAGATATGGTTGCTACCACCATGGAAGAGGCCAGGGGCTTCGCTGTGCGGTTGCACCTATGCTACAAGCTAGGGGTGCGGTTCGCAGCTGGTGTACATGTATCGTATCGAGCAATGTAGCCAGGGTGGCATACTTAATAGCAGCATAGCTTAGCTGTCCTCGATACAAACCTGCCTGAAACTGGTGGGCACGCGCCTTGCACAGCTAAGCCTTGCACTGCTAACGGTGTACATGTAGCCTAAGATACATGGATTTCCAGGGATCCGAAAGTGCGTCAGTGCAGATGTCCTTATCTCTCTTGCCTGGCTCCCTGCTCCCTCAAGAGCACGACTGTAGTAACTTATACACATCCAGCTTGTCATGCCCCTAACCCCTCTTCTGGGCTTTTCTTCTCATTTTTACATATGGATCATTCCCTATGCAGGAATGATCCCTGTGTGATGAAGGAAAGGTGGTGAGATGATGCCACAAAGATGTCTGATTTCATTTCCTCCTTTTGCTTCAGCACAGGCTGGCATGGCTTTGTATTTGAACGTAGGAAGAATAATCAGTTTTTTATTTGACTCAGTCCTTATTCAGCTGCCAGTGGGATTTTTCCAAGTGAGGGATAAGTGGAAATTTGAGGGCATGCATTGTTAAAAGGCAAAGATGGTTATGCCAGAGTGCAAGCAAATGTTTAGGGTCAAAGACGAGTGGCGCCATTTGTATTATTAATTCAAGGTTCTGTCCGGGTTGCACTATAAATCCTTACTGTAAAATTTCACTCTAGGCTGAAGCTCGACCTAGAAAGTTCCCACCTGGGAGTAATATCTTGAAATCCGTTATGAGTTGTGACAAGCTGTGAGAGACACCCGCTTGTCTTCTCTTCTTTGCCCCACTCACACATACAAAAGGGAATGACAGTCAATTCTTTAAGGTGTGTGTGTTGTGGCTTTTTTCCCTTTACTACATATATAACAGACTGGAAATAAAATAATGAAGCATATGTGAGACAACAGGGCCAGATGGCGGCAGGAGGGTCTTAGAAGGGAGATATATAAGCTCCAGGATGATGGGCCTTGTTCCCTGAAGACAGAGCAGAAGTTACTTCAGGGTAATTAGAAGCACCTGAGACCAATTAAGGCCCTGCTAGTGTCCTGATAAAAACCCTTGCTCCAGCTAGAGGGGGCTGGAGAGGAAGGAGAGCTAGCAGTTGGGGGACAGGAGTGGTGCAGTCAAACAGAGGAATCAGACCAGAGCCACAAGAACAGTAAAAGAACAGTGGGGAGTTGGGAGGGGAATAGCTCAGGGGAAAAAAGCAGTGTCAACAGTTCATAGTTGCTATTCATAGGGCTTCTGGGCCAAGGCCCAAAGTAGAGGGTGGACCTTGGGCCCCTTCCCCATCCCCCCTCACTGTGCCTAAAGAAGTACCAACTGCCTGGCAAAAGGGGGTTGCTCAGACCCCTCCATGAGAGCAAAGTGCTGGACCTTCCACACCAGAATGGACAATTGGCCACACACATGATGGTATAAAGTTGCAGCTGTTGCTTCTCATAATAATGTATCGTGGAGTAGGGCTAATGAAATGGTTCCTTAGTTGCACTGTGGTGGAGATCTGCACTCTGATACTCTGTGATGATGTGAGTTTACGCATGCAAGACACTCTACTCTGCTTTTCTGAGCAATGCCTCGCTGTCGGCACAGCTGTTTATACCCATGCAGTGTCTGTACTTTATGTTCTGCCACAAGAGTAGATGCACTCTGTTTTTGTTATTCTTTGCATAGTGTGTTGAGATCTTTGGCTGGAAGGGGTAGTATTAAATTAATAATGTTAAGAATGTAACTGGAAAAGTAAACAGTGTGTGTGAAGTAATATACCCCTCCCCCACCATTACTTTTTTGGATAGTCTCTGAATACATTAACTGCAGGTATATTTTGTAAGTAGACGATTAGATTCCCACATTGAGATTGGAAAGAGTATTACCATAATTCTGACTTAGTGCCCACTCACTCTTGGAATCAGTCTCTCATCGGGCACGCTTAAATGATGATTTATGTTTTAACAGGCAGAGTCTTTCCTACCCACAGGATTCCAAACGGAGCTGAAATTTAGGCCCCCCTTCTTGAAATCCTGTGCGTTTCACTCTCACTTGGAAATGGAGGTGCTGAATCTGTGAAAAGCGACAAGCTGTCCCTGTGGTTTTCTGGGCTTTTTTAAAAGGAGTTTTTCTGTAGCAAGCAGGAGACGAGTGGATGCAGATTTAACAGAAATCAGCACTCTGCTGCCGTTTACTTTTAAGTGAGGGTGGAGGAGGAATTGGCAGAGCAGTGGAAGAGAGAGCTGTCTCGGAGCTATTATCGTATCGTTTTATCTCAAATTTCTTGTAAATTTATTCTTTCCTTGACTTTATTTTTTCCTTTGCCTGGATGCTGTGGTTTAACGGTAATTTGAAGCTGTCATGTAAAGTAAGGGGCTCCTGGGGACATTATGAGTAAGACACGCTCAGTGCCTCTGGGGTCCAGGGAGGCCCTTTGATGCTGTCTGAAATGGGAGGCAGCATGAGTTCCTGCTATGCTGGTGTGCAAGGCCTGTGGCTTGAGTACCGGAGGATTGTCATAAGGGTGCATTGGTAAACATAAGGAAAGAGCCTGTTGAAATATAAATAGCCCTAACGAGACAAACTAGAGTCTCAACCAGAGAGGGGATCTGCTGCTAGCGTCCACCAACCTTTCCATGCTGCCTGTAAAATTAGCCAAGAACCTTCCAAGAAAACCTTCTTGTTGCAGGAAAAAGCTGTTTGTCAAAACGGAAACTTTTCACAGAAATGTATCGGGTTTGATGAAACTTTGAGCTGGAAGGTTTCTGAGGTGCAAGATGGAATTTCTGATTAGAGGGAGGTGGGGAAAGCCATATAGCCAATAGCCTAGCGGATGGGCCACTTAGTAGGATGTGGGAGAACCAGGTTCAACTCCCTCTGCCTGATAGGCTGGTTCAAGTCTCTGCTCTACCCGGCCAATCAAGAGTCTTTTTCTTGGTGTGGAACAGGGACGCCATTTTTCTTTTGGAAATCTCAATGTTTTGCCAAATGGGAGAAACCATTCCCCTGCTCTGGCTGTCTGTTGGGCCCTGGCATTATACTCACTCCAACCTGCCACTAGACTGGCTTCACACAGTCCCTCTTCTCCCAGATTGATTGTACCTCTTTCCTTGCCGTGCTCATTCACTTGCTGTTAGTCTTGCTGGCAGATCCTCTATTCCACTGACATTCAGGTAGTTTTGGTCCCTATTGGCATAGCTGACACAAGGGGAATTTCTGCTGTGTCTCCATTTCATCTCTACGAGCACACGACGGGTAAGATATGTTCTCTGGGTAAATACCCTTTCATGAAGATCTTGCAGAGCAGTAGCGTTTTGTGGGCATGGTACAGTGCTCTACACAAAAGCTGAACCAATCGAGTGGCAGGTGGTTATTACGGTTCAAATGAAAGCCACTGATCTCTGGCTACGTGTGGTGGATATACAAGTGGCCCAAGAGGGGAGAGTACGTGGGGTGGGTTCTGAGTTATTACAGAGAATTGTTTCTTGGCTAACTGGCTGTTGAAACTTGCCCACGTGCTCAGGGTTTAACTGATCACCATATTTGGGGTTGGGAAGGAATTTTCCCCCAGGGCTGATTGGCCTGGGCTCTGGGGGTTTTTCACCTTCCTCTGTAGCACAGGGCATGGCGAATTCTCTGTATCTTAAAGTCCTTAAATCATGATTTAAGGAGGTAAATAACTCAGTCATAGGGTGGTGGCCGTTGCTGGAGTGGGTGGGTGAGATTTTGAGGCCTGCATTTTGCAGGAGGTGAGACTAGATGATCATACTGGTCCCTTCTGACCTTAAAGTCTATGAGTCACTAGGTTTTCCCAGGTGCCCCAGTGGCTAGTCCTCTGTCGCACTGCCTGAAAATGATAGGCTGCCATTTACCTTATGAGCTCACGTGTTGGTGAAATTCCCACAGTGGACTCGCCAGTGCCCAGATACTGCTTTTTCTTCTCAAGCTCCTGCATTCCCCCCAAAACATTGCCAGAAACGCTGTTTAAACATACTCTCTGGGCAGCGGTGGGGAGAGCACACAAGGAAATGCCTGCCTGTTTCTTTGACTGAACCATTGCGTTTCACACTCTCCCCAGGAAAGGGGAAAGTATGGCCTCTGGAGACTTAAATTCTCGTTTCTTGACTATCCCAAAAGCTGGGGCAAAGTTTTTTCCCTCCTTTTTCTTGTGGCTAAGAAGAACAGTAAGAGGGTATCTTACTCTTAGTCAGGTACAGCTTGGAGTACAGTACAGATGGAGCTCTGAGGTCTAACCTAATCAGAAAGGACAGTTTGAGGATGACTGCAGTGAGATCATTTTTTGACATGTGCCAGTCATGGCTCAGAGTACTGTGGATGGAATTATTCCTAACCTCCCTGCAACCCTCCATTTTCAGAGCACTCCTATTCTAATAAGCATCAATTACAGCTCCCCACTCTGCCTCCTTGGCCAGCGTCCACTTTCAGATAAATCTTCCAACTACCAAGCTCCACTTGACATTTAATTTAAATATGCAGCAGCCAAATTTGTGATGTGTGGATGAGGAAGGAGTTATTTTTGTGATGATAAAAATCCATATTATGAAATGACGCCTGGCAAGGGTCTGTTCCGTTTTATTAAGGTCAAAAATCTTCGTGCAGGTCTAGCAGCGTCAGACTCGAGGTGTTGTGTGTGAGAGATTTGGTCAAGCTAAGAGATTATAGGCCTAAATGTACAAGGGAACTTTTAGTGCGCAACAGCAGAATCCAGATTAACCTACAGTACGCTGGAGTGCTGTAGATTTAAGGCTCCACTTGCCACATGCTCACTTCTCAGGCGGCAAACCCTGAGTTGAGGTAGTTCAGATGCCATGGGGCTGGGAGCAAATGTAAGCGATGCCATGCCTTCAATTCCCTTTAAATGTTAGTAATTTTCCTGCCCTCTGAATGGTTGGCGTAACTTGGGTGTTGCCATCCCTCAATGACTTGCATCGCAATTGACTAGGTGTATTCTGAGTTGCTGGTTTTAATTTGCCTTCCTCTGAACCACCATGTATTGGCCATTGCTCCAGGCTGGTTCCTGGACTGACTAAATCAGTGGTCCGGTATGGTAATTCCTATGTTGCATATAATGCCGCGTGATTCTTTTTTCAAGATTCGGCAACATCTGTCATAGGATATGCCTGGCTCTGGGAATGGGACTAAGACTACATTATGAATATTTCATCCCCACTCCATCTCAGATTTGAATTATTTTTAGCAACTTCCAGGCAGATGTATTTGAACAACAGCGCTTTCCCTTTTTGAGGGCTTGGGCCAACATTTTTAGTGGCTTTGACCCACCTGGGTTCACACACCCAATGTTAGCTTTGAGTTTCACCTTTAAATGAAGCCAGTTTTGAGATTTAAACAAAGTAAAACCACTTAACAGTTTGACCGAGTTGTGGGCAAATGCTAGTAACCTTTTGACAAACCTGCTCTGATTGGTGACTCGGTAAATGAAATCCTAGACAAGCTGAGAATTAGGCAGTATAATGTGTGGTGTTTGGGGTTTTTTTTGGGTGAACATTTTTTCATAGCTCTTTGTCAGAGCTGCAGATCAGATGGCTGCTGTGTGTTTTATTGGCTGAAGGCGTGGGTCAGTTACTTATGACTTTGCACACAAACCGTGTCACATTTCGTATGGAGATTAGCCGCAGGGTTTAAAGTGACTCATTTACTGTGGGTGTTCTGTTGTTGTTGAGGGAACATTTTGTAGATGTATTTGTGCGTAAATAACTGTTAAAGCAATAATTTACATGAGACCAGGGTTGAAAAGGTGGAGTTCGATTCACCCTTGCATCCAGCAAGGCGGCTGTACCCTGGCGGAGAGGCTCTGTGGGTGGACCGAGGTTGTTCTGCTGTCTCCATCTGCCAGAGGCACAGATATAAAATCCATACGAGTCCCACCAGCACAGATTTGTACTTTTCTCAATGGTTACCCATCCCTGTCTCCTTTTCCTGGTAAGCCCCATCCACCTGGTGACTTTTGTTAGCTGACTGCACATTCCTGTCCCTGGAGGACCAGGGTTTGCAGGTCATTTTTGTTCCCTTACTCTCAATGGACTTTCTGTTCTCAGGGGCCTGCACTAGTGGGTGGGAGCTGGGTGCTCCTTGTGTGTGAGCCTGTGTTAACACACTCTTCAAAGCTGGAGTTGAAAGAAACGCATGCCTTTGTTTGGTGGCACATGATCTTCCCCTGTTATTTAAAGACATGTTATATTTACTTAATTACAGTTGCCTGGAGGAATTTCTCCCATCATTTAATATACAATATTGTTGAGAACCTGTTAAAGGTGTTTATTTCATTTATATTCACTTAACTTCTAACACAACAGAACATCCACTTCACTGTAAAATTGCATTATGCTGAGCACTGGAATTCCTTTATTGTAAATGCTTTGTTGACGGCTCCCTTGGTCACCGTACAACTTACATTACAGGTTTCATAATATTTGGCACTCGTCGTGACTCCAGGTTATGAGAGTTGCAGTGCAAGGCTGGAGATATTCATCTCTATTTAAGAATACGAGCTTAATTTAGAAACCAGAAAGCACTAAAGTATCCGTGTGGGGAAATGTGTTTGCAAATATTTCCAAGGTAGTTACTCCTGGTAGATTTCCAAGTCTATTCAATGTCTAATACAATAAATACAAGCTGGCCCTTTCAATTAGACTGAATGCTTACACCACACTGCCCTACCGCTGACCTCCCAACATATTTCCCGGGCTACAGTGCATACCATTTGATGCACAGTACAGGCAGCATCAAAGGATGTAGCTTACAAGATTTTGGGGGAGAAGAGAAGCTGGGAGTACTCTAGTTAGGCTCTAGCTACCCCAGTACATAGCTCTGCCTGCCCCCCTAGAGCAGCTGGCTGTTTCTGTGGAGATAATTTGCTGTGAAATGCTGAATAGATTGGCACTTGAATTGCCATCTTTAGACTTCAGAGTGAACCATCTCCTTGCCCCTTAATAGGAGGTTGCACTTCACATCCGTTTGTCATAGAATAACTGCTTCTGTGCCCAATTGTGCAATGTGCTGAATATTTCTCATGACATCAGCAGCAATTATGCACAAAATTGCTCAGGCCCTTTAGTTCCTTGCAGGATGTTCTGTTTGTCTGTCTGCAGTCACAGTCAGGCAGAGGTTATCTTCATTGTCACAAGGTTTCTGATCTGGCAGGGACTTCATGTGCTTAACTTTAAGCATGTGTGTGATGTCCCCTCCTGCGCTCTGGACTGGGGTGCAACTGTCACCCCAATTCTCAACTCCGGGGCCCTGACTTCCCTTGCTTTGCTGTGCGAACCTCCACTTCTGGGTCAGCTCATGTCCAGTCTCCTGCATATAACTGGTCCCTCACCTACTGGAGGTGTGCTCTAGCCAGCCGCTCCTGGGATGAAGACCCAGCAAACACCTCCAGCCCCAGATGCAACCGTGGGGACTAACATCATATCTGATGCTATAGAGCCCAACCCCCAGTGTTTCATAAATTTGGAGGAAATCATCATTTTCTAACTGCTTAGCTAAGGAGTACCACAGTATGAATTTATTTACTTTGAAAACTATGTATGTGTTTGTTCTACTGTATTTTTGTTGGCTGCATTTTCTTTAAATGAGTTAAACATTTAATTCTGAAACTAATGATGCAAGAGTAATTTAAATTAAAAGAGAAAAGATTAAAATTAGCAGCGAAAGAGACAGCCACTTGCTTTTGTACTAATGGGAATTTCTTCGCATATAATTTTACTGCATTAAAATGCCACACACAGATTATTGAAAAAATTAGAAGCAAGAGTTTAGGAAACCCTATCTGACAAATGTATTTAAATTTTAAAAAATAAAGGAGAGAAATTAAAATCTTCCTTCAGATTTGTAAGGCTTTCTTAGCCAGCTGAGAATTGTAACATGGTTTGGGGGGAAAAAACCTAGAGAAGAAAGTCCCCCCGCCCCCATCCGAAAACTACATCATGTGGGTTTGATTCTATACCCTGCTTCCAGTCTAAGAGTTTCAAAAGATATATATATATATATATATATATATATATATATATTATGGATTCTGGCCCTTGTTTCTCCCTGTATTGGGATGAATATGGAATCAGGCAGATGGTACGTTCCAAGGGCTTGTTGAAGCAATGTTATGAGCCCTTGAGGATGGGTGCAATTATACTGGCATAAATGGACTTTGTTTGACTGTTCCTACACAACAAGGGAGTGACTATGCTTCTGTAGGTCATCTTTATATTTGTAGAACTGCGTCCACACTACGGATTGTAGCGGTACATCCCTTTCAAATCACACCCCTAACGGGAAGAGTGATATGCATTCCCATTGTGGATGGGTCAGCTGGAAGATAAAAGGGGAGTCCGTGTTCCTTCTGGGCATGAAACTGCTTGGCTGTGTCTACACTAGCTAGTTAGTTCGAATTAAGGAAGCTTAATTCGAACTAACTTAAGCCTTGGCCACACTAGGCTTTCATTAGTTCGAATTAAGGGCTTCCTTAATTCGAACGAATAAATTCGATTGCTTAGTTCGAATTAATGGTTAATTCGATCTGTTAATTCGAGCTAAATCAAAGGTGGCCATATTAGTTCGAACTAATGGCTTAGTTCGAACTAATCGGCAGATTGACCTTCCTGCAACTGACTAATTCGAACTAAGCAAGTGCCCTGCGTGGACATGGCTAGTTCGAAGTAGCATTCTAGTGGGGCCAGGCTAGTTTGAATTAATTTAATCTAATTTAATTAATTTAATTTGAACTAACTAAAATTAGTTCAAATTAGTCAGTTCGACTTAACTAATTCGAATTATAGCTTTTGTAAGTGTAGACATAGCCCTTGATTCTTAGGCCTTGTCTACGCTATCACTTATGCTGGCAAAACTTGTCAGTTGAGAGTGTGAAAAAACACCCCCGGAATGACATTGCTTTTGGCCGCATAAAGCGCTCATGTGGACAGTGCTGTGTCGGCGGGAGAGCTCATTTGGGTGGTTTTATTACGTTAGTGGGAGAGCTCTCTCCCGTTGACGTAACATTTCCATTTGAAGCGTAGAGTAGCCTTTTCTCACGCCCGAGACTATGGAATGAGAATTAGGGGTGGGAAGGACGGGCAGTCCCTTCAGAACCACCACTGTGTGAGGCCAGGGCCATCGGCCTGGGAACACAGTGCCAGTTCTGAGCACCCCAGGAAAGTCGACTCTGGCAGAACCGTGCTGCAGCTACCCTTAGAACCTCCTTCCTGTGGTGCATCCTACACTTGCAGCATATCCTGGGTGGGGTCTGCCCTTTGTATGGGGAAGGTCCCCACTGTGTGGAATGAGTCCTTTTCTAACCCCCCCCCTGCCCTGACTCTACAGCCCTTACTCAAGCTGTGTAACCCTTGGTCACGTCATTCGCCCCTTGGGGCTACCTGCCCTTCATGGGATGTATGCACTTGAGGGGAGCAAGGACTGCAGAGGTAGGATTTGTTATAAATATTTTATTCCACAACAGATTAAATCCTAAACCACTGGTGTGTGAGCTGATCTTTCCCAAAACACAACCATCTACTTCAGACCGAAACATGAGGGAAAAGATGGGGGCATTGGGGGGGCATGGGAACTCCCCTGTCTAACTTAGTCATAGAAAGAAGGGGGAAGTTTTGTTATTCCTTTTCACCTTTGTGGTTGAGGATCCTGGAAGGGGTCGCCCTGCTAGAGATTTAACGTAAGCAAAACATTTTATTTGTCTGCTAAATGTTAGACTGTGGAGACGCTGCACTGGACTTGTGTGCAGAAACTAGTCTCTGTTCCCACCCCAGCGGCCCGGATGAGCAAGGTTCAGCATTTTTAATCGCAGCATTCAGCATAAACACTCTTTGTCCTCCCTGTTTAATTCACCAGCTATCCATTAAATAGTCTGTTGAATCACACAACTGCAGTGGCTTTAACTTCCAGCCATTGTATCAGCCCCTCTGCATTACGCCCAGACTGTAAGCCCCTGTCAAAATTTCTGTTCTCAACAAGCAGGGTGAATTTTTAGCCTGGAATTCAACTGGCAGTCCCATGATCCCCTGCAAGTTTTAGTCCGTGTTTTGTTCCAGGCTATCTTGATCTTTTAAGAGTTTGTTAGGTAGAAGCAGAGGAGGGAAGAACAGATGGTCATTGGCGTTGCTGACACCTACTCAAACTGGCAGCTGCCATTCTAGATGGTGCCAGACTGAAGATGTACTGCCATGGGTTTTAGACTCATGGTTGACTGCAGAGCTACACGTGCATCATAGGAGACTTACTGAGACCATAGGCATCACCTGGAGAGTAGGCAGGAGTGGGGATCTCTGCATGGTACAGAACAAATGTTTTAGTAGATGGGTCTTAGTGGCGTTTAGAGGCTAATGATGAAGGGTTAATATGGGAAGCTGGATGCACCTGTTGCAAAGGTGTAAGACTGGGAGCGAGGTGATCTGGGTTTTATCCCTGCTCTGCTTCATTTTGTATGTGATTTTTAAAAAAGTCATGTATGGCCGTGGTCCGCATCCTTTGCTCCTGCTGAGAAGCACAAGGATAATGCTGTGGAATGGATGAGAGTGAACACATGCCATGAAGTGATGATGTGTTGCTCTGTGAGCGTCAAGGTAGTGATCGTTGGGATTGTCTCCCTCTCCCCCCCTTTCTACAGCCGCCCCAGGGGTGGAGTGTGTCTGCAGGCTCCTGTTCACAGAGCTTTGTGCAAATTGTGCTATCTAGCCCCAAATAGTTCCTTTTTCTCTTTATCAAAATTTGAAGAGTGTAAACAATAGAGTCTTAGGTCCACCTCCTCCATCCCATAGGCAGCCAACCTATTCATAATTCATTTAATCTTTTCTCATGTCAGTGCCTAACTATTTTTATTGCTCTTTTTAGCTCCTTCAGATTTGGTAATGCGTCCTCACAAATCTGAAGGAGCTAAAAAGAGCACTGGGGGAAAAAAAGCTGCCCTCAGGAGTTTCAGCTGTAGCTTTTTCCCCTGTTGTTGACCCCAGTCCTCTGCCATCTCTTGCTGCTGCTGTGGAGGGTTTCCATGGCAGTACTGACTCCCGCCATTGCCAGAAGCCCCCTGCTGCTTCCCCCAATCCCTGGCCGCATCCCCTGATCCCCACAGCTGAGGCCGTGGTGCTCTGGAGACCCTCCACAGCCTTGGGCTAAGCCAGGGCTAAGCAGGGCAAGGGGAGCTGGTGGCAGCTACGGCTGGGAGCAGTACAGCCTCCAATTTTTGGCAACACTCCTCCCGGCTCTTCACAACACAGTTGTGTGTCACGATGCAGCAGTTGAGAACCGCTGGTCTAGAGGAGAGATGCTATTACCTCCCTACTCTGTGAAATGTTGCCTAGAGACTGTAGCCCAAAGCTACAATGGCCATTTTGCTGCTATGCTGCATTTCAAGTGCACGTCCAGTTGGCTGACTGGTTTTACCTTCATTGCAAGTCTTTTCTAAGCATTACTGCTACGTGTGTTAGATTATTCCCCTCCTGAGATTAGTTTGCATCCTTTCAAATGGAACCTCAGCTTATTTCATCTCTTGATCTCTTCAGGTCCCTTTGGCTCTAGCTGAGACAGAGAAATCACAATCTTCTCAAGATAATATTGTCGGCACATCTTACTAGTGTGCCCCATCCATAAATGTTACCAATGTAACACCAATCCTGGCTGTACCTGACTCAACACTCTACTTACGGCAGCCCATATTAAACACGTTAAAGATCCCTCATGTACATTTCTGCTAAATTCCTGTTAATGATCAATCATTTCAATGTGGCCCTTTTTCTGTTCCACTAGAACGGCTTTGTTACAGCCACGTAATGACCATATGCTTGTCATTATTCTCATATTTAATATCCACAATAAAATAGGATCATTTTCCAAGCCATACATATTTTACAAGATTCTTTATAGAGGTCTGTGGTGCAAGCAGCAAGAATCATGTTTTATCTACACCTGCAAATCATATAAAATAGTGCTGAATAAAACTCTAGTGCTTTTATGCTTTAGCAACGTTTTTATTCTGTCTTGTATCCTAACAGGTGATAGAACAAAGAAAAAATGAGTTATTTAACTTCATTTCTAGCTTTGGATGAATAGTTTGTAGTGGATGATTTATTTTCTCTCCTTCGCTGTGTGAATTGTCCACAAGCAGTTTGCAACATCTCCGCATTTATTTGTTGTTTGAAATTATTTACCAAATATTTTCCCCAAATGACTTTTTGGTCTGTAGATTGCAGGCAAGCAATTTACTGCGAGTTCAATTCACTGCATCTCTGTGTTTCCTCTGACCCACTTCTGTATGTTTGTGATAATTCTGTCTGCCTATCTACCCATGGAAAGCATGTATGTTCACCCATTCCAATGAAGTAAAAGATTTGATGACTAAATTATTTTTAATGAATAGATTATTCATCATCTCTGATTCACTCAACCCTAAACTGTATATCTGCATGTATACATGTAACCCACGCCCACTCAGGGGTTATGTCTACACTTGTTAATTTAGGTTGACTTAACAAAGTCGACTTTAAGTCAACTTTGTTAAATCGACTTAGCATGTCCACACTTAAATTTTAAGTTGACTTAGAGGGGACCCTACAAAATTGACCTAGAGCGTCCACACTGGACGCCTAGGTTGACTTGTAGGGGCTAGGTGGACCTGGGACAGGTCCACAGTGGCGGGGGGGGCACCCCTTTCCAAGTGCCAGGGGGCTCAGTCTTTGCCCCATTGTATCTTGGTACAATGGGGCAAAGGGGGACAGGGACCCTGGCAGGGCATAGGGGCAAGGTGGGCAGGGCTCTGCCCTGCCCTTTGGGGGGGCACACCAGGCTGTGGCTGTGCCAGCCACCCTGGCAGGGAGGGCAGTGGGGAAGTCCTGGAGCCCCCTATGTCGACTTAGTCAACTTAGGGCTACTCCATGTCTATACTGGCTAAGTCTACTTTCTAAAGTCGACTTAGCCAGCAAAGTTGACTTAAAATGAGGTTTTACAAAGTCGACTTAATTTTTGCTTAAGTCAACTTAAGCAGGTGCTTAAGTCGACTTAAGGAAAGTGTAGTGTAGATGCAGAGTAAATTAAGTTGACTTAAGCAAGCTTAAATTGACTTAATTTACAAGTGTAGACGCACCCAGGGTGATGCTCTATCACCCTCTAGTGGTGTCTCGGCTCGAGTTAGAGCAGCAATTCTTAACCAATGTGTTGGGACATACTATGGTGTCGCCACATCATGGTAGGCATGTCGGGGAGAACCAGGGAGATGGCTGGATTCAGCCTGAGGGGTGTGGGCTGGGGTGTCCTATAAGGTAGCAACCCACAAAAGGTTGAGAACCACTGAGCTAGAGGTTGGTGAGCCTGCTACAGCCTTGGCTATCAGAGGAGTGTCTTGTAGCTGAAGTGGGGGTGAGCCATGCATTCATATGCAGAGGCCTCAGTCTGAGTCTCTGATGCCAGTGACCCAGGACACAGTACGTTATAGACTCCAGTCCTGCCAGCGTGCCATACACGCTTAATTTGTTCATGTGAGTAAGGTTGAATCCTGTAAGTGTTCACAGGATTTGGCCCTGACTCTATAGCCCTTTAAAGATGAAGTGCCAGGGGAGGAGAGATTTTTGTGATATATGCAAATAAATTTACTCTCAATAAATCTGTCCTAAAATTTTAATTTGAGGGTTTGTTAGTAACCCCGGTGAAGGGTAATTAACATTTTAATGACTATGAAAACCATTTCCAGATCACTGTGGTTATAATTAAATATATTTTCCATGAATTTATTCTGGGGATTGTAAGTAGCATTATCTTCAAATCTTTTTTAATTGCCTAGTTTATTATTTTTTCAAGGTTCAGGAGAACAAAGCAAGGGGAAGAGGGAGGGGGCGATAAGCAAGGAGAAATACTTTAGTGCTGCAAGTAGTTCAACAGGTGCAATTCCTCATCTGTATGAGAAGTGACCCCATGACTTTCAATGACACATGGAAAACTTTTAGGCAGTAGAAAATAAAACTCCTGTCCGCATATGGTCTCCAAAGGCCTCATAATGATTTTTTTTTTTTTGCAAGAGTAGGTCTGTTAATTATAGTGTTCTAGACAAATTTAAATTTAGTTAATTATATTCTGTGTCCCTAAATTCTCCTTGCAATTTCGAGTATTGACAAAATAGTTCACTTCCTGTCCTAAACTAATGTGAAAGATTGAGTGGTTGTTCTTTCAGCTGTAATGTGTTGTCTTTTCAGTGGAGGGCAAAGTGACTTCCTGTTGATGTGTAGTCTGCAGATGCTTCTAGGACTGCGTAATCTAGGTCAGAATTTAGGGCATGACTCCTCGCTCATTAAAGTCAACAGTAAAGCCAGCCCTGACTTTAATGGTACAGGATCAGAATCTAATTACTACCTTATGTGGTAGTTATATTTGTTAAGGTATTTTTCATCAGAATGATTTTCCAGTGGAATAAGGTTTCCAATATTTAATATTTGCTGAATGTGAAGGCTCATGCAAACAGTTAAGACTGTGCTTTATTGGGTGAAATATCAGATCTGCTCAGCTTTGTGGACTGAGCACATGACCAACTGTAAGTATGCGAGTTGTCCCATTGGAGTCGGGGCCTAGATGGCTGCTTTAACTTATGGGTCATTCTCCATTCACTTAAGGGCTCAGCTGGGTCTCTGCCGGCAGTTATGAACATCATGCGTCAATGGTAACAACTAAGCCCTATGTGCAAATATTATTGTTTTAATGAGATTAGCTATCCCTTTACTTCTGTCACCCACAAAACTACTTCACTAGGGACCCAAGGAATGCAAAAGGTTGTGTGTGTGGGCGAGGGAGGGAGTAGTTGTTTTTCAATGAGTAACTTGTAATGTGAATATCTCATCATATATATAAAATAATTAGGCACAGCCTGTGTCAGCTAGTTAAAGTACTGTTCCAGTAAATACCCCTCTCCTGCTGGAAAGTCACGGCTGCTATTCTCACGTTCCTCTCATTTACTGTGCATTCATCTCCAAAATGCTGATTGAGCCTGGGTAATTGGCTTCTTGTATGCTTTAGAAACCCTCCCCCCCAAAAACCCTCTTCACATTTTTGCACTGAAAGCCATGTTACATGTTCAAATGTTTTGGCATTAAATATGAATCAAAAGAAGAGTCTGAATTTTCAGCACCCCTATGGATAGATGGAGAAAGAAGGCAGTTAATTTTTTTTTTTTTTAAAAAGAAGCTTTAAGGAAGGTACATCATCACGATCATCTGGGGATAGAGTCCATATTCACCAGGGCCTCTTGAGTTCAGATCAGCTAATTTAGAGGTGCCACATTGTCTGCTTTTTCTTTTGACAACAAAACCCATCATTCCCACTTGATCTCTTTAGTGACCAGAATTTGAAGTAGGCTTGGATCAAAAGGTTTGTGTTATGGTTACATTCTCCCCCTTGCTGTTTAATGAGCGTATTGTCCTCTCTCAGCTGTGTTTGCATGACGCTTCAATGCAACAGTGTCCTGTGGAGTTAGTCAATAGGTGTGTACTTGACTGATTATGGTGGTCTCCTATAATCGCTCTCTTATTTCTAGAAGTCTGATTTCCCTTCAGGAATTTGGGTACCCAGCAAATATCACAGGATCATGATGTGTGCAGAGAAAACATGCCCTCCACTGAGGGCTCGAGTAACTTGTAGACATAGCCCAGTTGAGGGCCAGAGGGAGCTCTGGGCATTTTCTGCCCAGGACCACCTATATTGCACATCAAGTGCTAGACCTTATTTATGGGGCAGAGCTTACTACTTCCATGGGTCAGTTTGGAGAAAGGGTAGACATCTTCCTCTCCAACCTTCCCCAGGCCTTTTGGATTCAGGATGGGGCAGTCCCTGTATTCCCTCAAGCAGAGAAAGTGCAATTCTGCCCGGTTCTTACGTGAACTGCACTGGAGGGGAAGAAGCTTCTTGGGTATGTCCACACTGGAGCCTTAGGTCGACTTAAGGATGGTTAAGTCGACCTACAGACTCCTGTGTCCACACTGGGTGCTTATTAGGTTGACTTAAGCGCTTCCTTAAGTTGACTTAATAACACTACTTCTTATGGTCAACTTGATGCTTAAGCCAACCTTATTAAGTCGACTTAAGCCAATGTAGATGGGGAAAGCCCTCGACCTAATTGGCCTCCAGGCCCCCACCCAGCTACCCACAATGCACCACTCCTCCATCCACCTAAAATCTGCCAGTGTGGACGCAAGCAGTCGACTGGAGTTTTCAATGTGGACCCTCTAAGTTGACTTAACAAGGTTAACTTTAAGTCGACTTAAAGTTGACCTTGTTAAGTTGACTTAACAGTCTCCAGTGTAGACATACCCCTTGTGACTTACCACGCACTGTGTCCATTTCCACGAGCCAGGCAAACTGTGGCCCTTAGTTAGAGCACAGCAATGAGCAAGACAATGGAGGCATGTTCCCTAGTAAAAGGAAACAAGCAGGACACATCCTCTTTGCTGGATCCTGTAGGAAACAGCCCTTTGAGGCGCAGATGTATGGTGGCCGTGCCATGTGTGGTTGGTGAGAAGAGAGGACTTCATGTCTGTGTTTTGCTTTTCGCACATTGTGACCCCATCAGCACAGTGGGGTTCAAGTTACCGCGTTCACTAACACACAGCATTTTATGCCTAGCTAGGCTGTTGCTCTGGTAGGGATGTGGTGACCTCAGGAATGCCAGAGGCCGGCAGTTTGAACAATGCAATGTTAAAGGAAGTTTAGCGTTGATGTGATTTAGAATATAGTAAGAACCAAGCCATTGTCATTTAATCTCTTTTTAATTTGTATATTTCCCATTAAGTGTAACTTAAAATTAACAATGACTCCAATGACGCCGAGTTACAGGTGGCGAGTAAGAGCTGTCCTTAAGACACTTGGATGAAAGCCGTCATGTTTTAATGAGATATTGCATGGACGTCCAAGATTGGAGTCAGATGATCGGTTTGAGGTGTTTTGCTGTTTTGGGTGTTAATTATACCGGAAAAAGATTTTTAGAAGAGATACAAATTCCTGAAGCCATATACTTACCATTATTACAGGGTTTTTCTACATCTCCCATCTTCTCCTGCCCCCAACAGTAGTAAAATCTACAGAGAAGCAGTTGTAACACAAAGACTGCACAGATGTTGGGGATATGGCTCCAGTACTTAGATTATAAGCTTTTTACTTAAATTGTAGCTCTTTGTAGGCCAGGGCCCTCTTTTTCTTGTGTTTACACACCACCTTGCACAATAGGATCCTTGTCTGTGACTGAGGATCCTAGGCACACTACCTCAGTGCAAATGATAAATGATGGTAGAAAGTACCCGTAGACCCTGATCATGTAATCTGTTCTGCCTCAAGGGGTGCTGGAACAAAGAATATAGTGAGGGTGCTGAGAGCCACTGAACCAAACTGTAAACTCTGTATATGATGGAATTTACTGCAAGCCAGGGGTGCAGCCGCATCCCTACTTCCATCACCTATGAATGACTGCATAGGTCCCTATTTATTTCAGTAGGGCTCCATGTGGGATTGGTCCCTGTGGGGTAGCTTGCAGGACTGGCCACTGGAGACAGGAACTATTAATGATAAAGGACACTGATTCTTGTTAGAGAATGCAGCATTTATTCTGGAGCCACTTCACTTAAGCACCCATGGAAGCACTAATAATTTGGACAGTAAATTATTTCTATTTTTACTATGTAGCATGAAACAGTCACACTTTACACCCAGCTTTGTTTTTTTAAATTAAAATCTCTCCTTATTCCTTTTTGAGGTCCTTCCCCATTTGATCTTCCATACCAGCCAGGCATTACCCATCATCCTAGAGCTTCTTTTTCCTTATCTCCGACAGCTCTGTGCTGAAGACCCAGTTGCCTCTTCCCAATATAAATATTTTGGTCTAACTTTAAATTAGGCAGCTCTTTAAAATGTGCCAATTTATATCCACTGAACCTTTTTTCAGGAGAATCCATCCATCCTAGATAAAGCACATTAGCTTGATGTTTTTACAAAAACAGTCAGTTAAAGAGCTACAACATTTTAAATATCATTAGGTTCCAGAGCAATGCCAAGGTCAGATATATGCTGTGTCAGAGCTACTGTTCCAATATTCCATTTGCAAATTGAATTTAAAATCTGGAAGGTTTTCTTTACGTTCAGAAGTAAATTAAAAATAGACAACTCCCCGGGCCCCCCCCCCCCCGAGGAGCCACGGTTAGGATGGAACGCATGGAGAGATGCTAAATCTGCTTCTTGCTGTAGGGTTTCTGTGCTATGAATTTCCTAACAACCAGGAGAGCACTTTGAATTTTTAATTGTTTTAGCATTGATATTAATTACAGCATTACTAATAATAATTAATTGTGTATTCATGGTCATGTCCTGCTGGCATGTAGAGTCTTTGTGTATGCTGCTGTCTTGGAAACTTTCCTCAACAAAGGAACCCCTAAATGTTACTCTCAATTCTAAAATAATATAATAGGATTACTGCTAGCTCCTTAATCATGTGTAGATTATGTAGTTGTTTGTGCAGTTGTTTATACTTCTTTGTGCAATTTTCCTCAACAATTAGGATTCTCTGTACTATATTGTAAAAAGACAGGATCTCATTTGGTGGCTGTCCGCTCATATATTTTCCATATCAAGAAACCTGAAGAGTTCTGTGCATTTGGGTTTGAATTGAATTGAGACCAATTTGAAAGTTGTTATGGGAAAGCAAAAAAGGGCATGTACATATTCTCACAAAAAGTATTCATGTGTATTACCATAGCACTTAGGAGCTCCAGTCACGGATCAGGATTCACGCTCAGTGCTGTAGAACAAAAACATGGTCTCTGCCCCATCTAAAGTATAAAGACAGAGTCAACAGACAGAGGGGTACAAGGAAACAAGAAAATATTGGTCAGCATGATAGTCATTAGTGAAGTGACTCAGATGTATGTACTCAACAATAGTTTACCCAAAGTCTTGGCTATCATCGTTGGGAGGCAGTTGCAATTCAATAGACGTAACTTGAGATTGAGAATTGGAATACATGGTTTCTCATCTCAGCCCTCTGGCTGACTTGCTTTCTGATCCTGGACAAATCACTCTGCCCCATTTTGCCCATCTGTGAAATTGGGAGGGTGTTGCTTTCTCAAGTTTGTGGAATGCTTTGAGATCTAAGGGTAAAAAACTACTAGATTTTTTTGCTGGTAGAAAAAAAATTGGCCACAGCACCAGTTTTCCCTTCCCAATCTTCAAAGAATGACATGACTGCTGTGGGTTTCCTTCCAAGACATCAGAAGTTCTCTCTCTCCATTGGATGTGTGTCCTGAGCCATTTAGATTCTCTCATTCATGTTTGTTTTATATTTCTTTTCTTCAAAGGGTTCTTGGCCATAATGGTTTTCCTTGCCGCAAGTGACAGGGATGGGGCTTCTTCAAGAGCCCCTCAATATACTTAGATAAGGGGTCTTTAGAAAAGAGCACTCCCAAATTCTCTGTGCAGCTGAAACTGAGATAAGGAAAGCAGAAGGTTGAGAAACAGATGAATTTTATCTGTCAAGCATTAAATGCAATATAATCTTTGCAGGCTCATCTTTTGCATTATGTCCCATTTGGGTTAGCTGGGATATAATCTCCCTACCATGCTGAGACAGTTCAGTCGCAGGGGTCCATCTCTGGGACATCCTCCCAGAGGAGTGAGTCTGTTTTGACGGTATTTGTAGAGCCCCTGGCACAATGGGGTGCAGGTCCATGACAGTGGCTTCTAGGTGCCCAACAGTATAAATAATATTGCGTCTCTACATAACAAACAGACAGTCAATGAAAACATGGACAAGGCATTTTGGGTGGGATTTTCAGAAGAGCCTGAGAGGGATGGATGCCCAAATCCCAGGCTTTATTATGATAAACGGTGGGTTAAGTGAAAACTCGTTGCAGTGGAGGAATAAATAGCCTTTGGTAGAGCAGATGCAGAGCTCGGGAGGTGGAACACCTGAAGTGAGTTCAGGCTGACACCTCTGTTTAACTTCTGATCCAAGAAGCCTTGAAAGGTTTAAGTCCAGCACTCCATCCCACGTTCTCACCATCCTGAGGATTATTGGAGGTGCTGGGAAATGCGGTGGGGTAGAGAGTCATAATGGTGTGGAGAAGGATTTACAGTCAGGTGCTGGGAAGAGACCGTAAATCCTGTCTTAACTGACCATTCAAAGACTGAACAAAAATTGGTTGCTTAATAGAGTTAGGCCCTCTAATAAAAATGGATTGGAATTACACTCAGGGATTCTTTCTGGCAGTCATGTAAACCAAAAAGGTTGCTGAACAAGGGTGGGATGTAGCATAGATTCCACTGTAATTAAAAGGAAAACGTGAAACACTTTAATTGAGATTAGAATATTAGAAGTTGAAAGCTCAGTATGCCTCTGTTACTGATCATCGGTTGGGAACCGCATGTGTGTAACAAACCATTGCATTTAAAAAATGGAACAATAAAAAAGATGCTGTAATTTAAAAGCAGCCGATTTACTCAGAGCACAGTTTGCAGCTCCGTCACTCGCTAATCAGTCTGTTAAACATAATACCCATTCTTGTCCTGAGGCAGTTAATCATGTTGTGAAGGCACTTATCAGCACATATTAGAAATACAATACAAGATTTTCTGACGGAGGAATGGACGCAATTATTTCAATCAGTATACATTTAGCTACTGTCTTATCGTGCTGTGCTTTTTTTTTTTTTTAAAAACAGAACAAAACAAAAAACTAGGCCGGCAGAGATGGAATTTTCTTAGTAAATACAAGTGACGCACTTGAAGGTAGTAATTCCAGAAGGTTGATCATTCTGCTGTAAATGAGGTCAGCAGAGGTGCTTGAGATAACCCTCTTGGTATAAATGAGAGAGGCTGCCAGCAGTGTATTCTTTGCCAGGCCCCACAGCTTTGAAATCTGATGGTCTTCATGCTCATCTTTCCCACCCTCCCCATGGTTTGTTGCAGGACTCATCTATTCCCATCCTCCAGACATTTGAACATTTCAGATGCAAAGATGGTGGCTTGTTTGAGAAAGAGATGGGTTAGTTGTAGATGAGAATCTTAAATTGCTGCACTTATTAGAGTGTGTGGATGAACGCTCTCGTTTAGCTCTTCCGTAAGCTAACTAAAGAAATAAGTTAGAAACAAGAGTTTTATTCTCTGAAAAAGGATATTAAAAAAATCATGTCGGTTAATTGCTTCCAGCATAACCATCCACCAAGAGGGGTGTAAATGCAGCTCTCCTGGAAAAAAAACCAAACCCAAAAAACCCACTAAACCTGGGACTTCTGCTCAACAAAATCTAAAACTTTCAGCTCACTTGTTTTTCCAGAACCGAGCAATTCTTTTATGGGGGGAAATAGATAAAAGACAACATCCTGCAAAGAGATGGATGTAAAGAGGATGCTTTCCTGACAGCTGGCAGCATTTTTTTATAAAGCCTGTTTTATACTTCCCCTAAATGTTGGGACTCTTGATATTTTACATAACTCTTATGGGCAGAGATGAATGTACTGCCAGTGTTTAGAAGAATATGCCATTACACTTCAAGCTCCTTTTACATGACTTGCTCCATTCTTCTTGACAGCTGCAAATATATATATTTTTGGATAACATGGTGATTTTTGTTTTAATTGTATCAAGGAAAACAAAAAACTGGTAACATTTACAATGTAATAATTATAAAGGTAAGCTCAGCATAATGTCATATCCATCTTGACCTTCATTAATATTTTTTATTAGCTCACTGTTTTTCTATTGTAACAAAGCTCAGAGGGGAAAAAGCAGAAAAAAAGAGAAAACAAGGGAGAGGTGAGCCTGTGATTCAGGAAGCCTGAAATCAGTGCTTTTATCACGTAGCTTAGAGAGCAGTCCGTAATTATCTTCCAGTCCACAAAAAACATACTTCACGAAACGTGTGGCTTTCTTCCTGTGCTGCCCATCTTGGAGGGGCTTTCCCCACAGTCCATGGCATCGGTGTTCTGTCCGGGGAGACATAACTCTCGAATCAGTATCGTAATGTCATGTGTTGTTGTCCATCAGTAAGTTAGCCCTTGTGTAAACAACTCTGATTGCACCCCAAAGTCCCTGGTTTTAAATGGTAACTCTTCTGAAAAGATCTAAAGTCTGGTCCTTCTAATGCAGGTGAGTAACTTACCACACACAAATAGTCCCACTGAATCCTGCAACGTGTTGAGCACCCTCAATTCTCATTAACTTTGCTGAGAGTTAAAGGTGCTTAGCATTTCAATGGTGGGTGAGGGGGAGGACATTTGACCACCTCAAAGAATAGGGTCCCAAAGAGAGATTGTATAGGATTGTAACAATGTAGGGCTGGAAGGGTCTCCTCCAGGTCATCTAGCCCAGCCTCTGTGTTGAGGCAGGACCAAGTATTTTATCCTTCAGACGAAGAAGCAAGAGGAAAGATGGAACACCACTCCCCCCGCCTTTCCATTTCTGATGATGGTTTCTTAAATCCCAGTGTAATTAACCTTACTTATTACTCTTTCATGACAATGCCCATCTATTCACAGATGTGGTCCTATCTCTCAGAAATGCCCCACTGAATCCCAGCAAGAGCTAAGGGATTTGAATTCATGCCACATATTGGGAATATGATTGTACTGTGAGTGTGACTAAGTAATGATTCACCTCTGAGAAGGTGACCTAGAGACAATGTTGCATGGGCGACCATTCTCTTGACCTCATTTTCACGCCATTATATAGTAATTGTGGAATAATTTTTAACGAGGGAAATATTAAATTCCCTCCCTTCCTACTTAGCTGGCCAGATGCCATATTTATCTTTACAATTCTAGCAGAATTCAGGTTAATTATTTTGTCACAAATCCAGAGATGGTTTTCATAGAATAATTTACATTACAAAAATTAGTTATGTTGATACTTTTTGTTGTGCAATGGGCAATCAGGAACATAAGGTGGTATCAAATAACCACGAAAGCATATAAAACTACAGTAGGTGGCTTTTTTCAGTCAATACATTGAACACGGACCCTAATCCATTCCCCATTTGCTCAGATGTACTGAATTAATCTTTAATTAAATTGTGGCAAAACTGAGACCCACAAATAAGTAGTTTCGATATCAACAGTGGGGGAAAACTCAGGACTAAAATTGCTTCATAATAATTGGCCTATAAAGTCAGGTTTTTTTGCATTCACTACTTAAACCAGGTGGTGTTTTTGAGGTTGGGGAATCTCATTTGTGGTGAAGTTAATGGATTAAACTGATCCCTGATGTAACTCCATTGACTGTGTTGTTATCATCACCAGTTCTTTTGTTAACAGAACTGTGATTTATCCCTAAGACGCACATTAGCTCTTGAGCCATAACAGCAGGTGCAATAGGTTTAAAAGAAGCGATGCCCAGCTCATTAATGTCTCTTCAACTGTTCAAAACTTGTACAGATCTGAACAGAATGTAGGAGAAGAAAAATAATTCTTGGCCTCATTCCTGTTTTGATTATTTCATGTATGGACTAATGCAGGAGTTGAGATTTCTATCCACCCTCAGTAGGCAGCTGAAAATTGGGCTTAATTTACAGTGTCCTTGCTAATTCTCTTATTTATTTGTTTACAGTGACTGTGCATTAAACTTGAGGATGAAGTTCTCAAGGTGTGATGACAGGCTTTTAAAGTCCTCAAGATCATAGCAGCCTCCTCCTTTTTGTTTTTGTATTTCTGCTCCAGCACATTGGGTCCATTAGTGTCTGTCTGCCGCTTGTCACCGCATCCTTTTCATTCACAAATTCAACACGCATAGAGCTTGCATCTTTAGATCTCTTCTGGTTGAATTCTCTCCCCAAGGAGATTCAGCTGTCAGACTAGATTGTCTTTCTAAAATCTAAAGGGCAACCTGTGAGTAACTTTTTGCAGTGTATGTGTTGGGTTTTATTAAAAAGAAAAATGTATAAAACCCCTCTGTTTAAAACACCTTGGTGTGTCTGAATGCCTTTAATACTCACTATTTTCAGCCCCAAGCATTCAGAAATCATGGGTCAGATTCTCTAAAACTATGAGATGACCTTAAAAAATTACAGGATATTAAAGAATTCGAGGATTCTTTTTATTTGCCTTCTTTTGACTTTTTAGGGCATTCTCCGGTCACATTTTCAGACTTTTCTCTGCAACCAAGAAAGTTAGAAACTTGTTTGAAAAAAGCAAAGATTCTTAGGTAATCACATGAGTCCTGGAACTGGCGCTTAAAGAAAAATGCCAAATATTGCAAGACCCGATGTAATTAAACTATAGTGACTTCCTTAGGTTTTATGTTGCACACACACTATGCTAGTATCTGACACTAAAAGACCTTGCAATTGTAAATGGTCTGACTTCCATGCATAAGCTTCCCCCTGCTCCCAGTAGCAGGTCTGTAGTGTGTAATAGAAGGTGATGGTGCTATTAGGGGGAAATATGGCCATGGAAAGTTGTGAATGCAGTGGAAAAATGTGTGGCAGATCTGGATTGTACACAGACTCCATGTTAGACCAACTACAGTGTGATTTTTGGAGAGGGGTGCACTGGGAGAGGAGTAAGTGTGAAGGGTATGTCTTTATCTATGTAGAACTAGTGGCCAGTTCTCCTGCATATGAATCACAGAGGAGCTTTAACAGTTTGGGGATGGATTCCTATTTTGCTGATCCCTGCATTGCTACGTCGCAGAAAGCTCACTTCCTTGGATGTTGTGTTGGTAGGTGAATTATGAGAGCTCTCAGGGTTCTTTGCCTTCCTCTGTAGCATTGGGCATGGCTCACTTGCTAGTAGATTCTCTGTACTTTAAAGTCTTTGAATCATGATTTGAGGATGTTAATAACTCAGTCGTAGGTTAGAGGTTTATTACAGGACGAGGTGGGTGGGTGAGGTTCAGTGGCCTACATTGTGCAGGAGGTCAGACGAGATGATTGGTCCCTTTCGACCTTAGAGTCCGAGTCTGTCCTCAGTGAGGTTTGTTCTCATTTCAATATATAGAGCAAGCTGGGCATACAGTGCTGGTCTTATCACATTGCAGGCCCACCTTGCTTTGCAGTGTGTCTGAAGAGACTGGAATTGTACCTTAGTTTCTATTTCCTTGTTCTGCCATTGTTCCGGGAGTTGACTATAAAGTCACTTGGGGCCACATCTTCTTCTCTTTGAAGTCAGTGAGCATGTTTGCTGCTACTGACTTCATCAGCAGCATGGCCAGTTCATTAGAAAAATCTGAACTGTGACTCTCAGGGCATGGGGAAACTTATTATTTTTTTGTGGTTTATAAAATGTTTTAAGATCCTTTTAAGGAGAGATGCTCTTTAAATGTAAAATATTATATTACAGACATGGTCTTGTATCATCTAATCCACCTGAAATATTTTTGCACTGTAAATCATTGTAGATTAAAACTCAGCTACTGCAGATACGCATGCTGGGTGTACTTTATAGCTTATTTTACAGGCCCTGCACAACAATTTGAAAATATACTACGTTAGGATGATCTGAAAATGTGTAAGGATTCCTGAACAGGTAAATTACAAATAAGCTGATAAATCAAGGGCTGTTTTGGTTTCAATGTTTTATTAACCATTTAAAGTTCAGAATACATTTCTCCCCCCAAATGCTTTTTTTATTTAAATAAAAATAGTTGTTTTTGTTCATACCCACAATCAGCTAACTCTGACTTCTGCTTCTGTCTAATCGGAGGTGTTTAAGATCCCCTGTATGGGGCTTTCTCATGGTGGTAAGAGAGCTATTTTAAGAACTATGCAATACAACAATAAGGAGCCTCTCATTGGTAGTCAAAAAAAAAAATTCCGGTTTAATTGAAATATTCTCTTTAACCCAAAGAGCTGACGTGAAGCTGCTTGGGGGAGAATTGAGACCCAGAACTGAAAGGAGCTCTAGTGTAAATAGGTGTGTTGCAGTCAATTGAGCTCCGCACAGTTGCACCAGAACTCACTTTGGTCCTGGAAATCCTTGTGGCAGAGTGTAACCCATGTGCCTAAATGAGAGATCTCTTGAGGCTGGGTTACTGTTGCTGGGCAGACTTCGCTACCCAGAGCCAGAAATTTCTGGAACAGGATGTGGTAGCTGGAAGCATGCTCCACAAAGTTTCCTGCTGGTGTGTGGTCAGATCAGATGCCATGATGAGAACAGCGGTCACACGAATTGCAATGAGAAGAGCCCATGTGCTCAGCATGTGACAGGGAAAAGTTAAGCCGGGCATGCACGGCAAGATGTTTTCTCCCTACTCTGGCATCTTTTGCAGCAGAGTTTGTGCACATGTAAATGTGACTGACGACTGGTTAACCAGTGAGCTGACCGGATGGTGCTGGTTCCGGAAGAGAGAGAAAAGCCTGCATGGATTTCTTCTAAAGATTGCTGCCACCAAGGAAGAAGGAGCTGCTGCTTTCAACACAAGCCTTTGGACTTGACCAGAGCCTGTAACTGAGATTTGGGTGAACTCCACCTGGACCTTGGGGCTCTTGGGTGTCTTTCTCACAGTGTTTTCTGTGGGGACTGTTCTGTTTAAATTCATTTTGTTTTCTTAGGATAAGATTTATTAAGTTAGTAGTTAATAAAGTTCATTGTCATGTTTGTTTTTAGGAGTATTTTTATGTGGGAGGGTAACTCTGAGCAATCGTTGCTGGGAATCCCTTACAGACTGGATCCTGGGTCTCCAGCTGATTCTCCATAGGTGTTGGGGTTTGTTTCTTTTAAGGCACTGGAGAAGAGCAATGAAACGAATTTTAGCCCATCAGAAGGTTACAAGAGCAGAGGGTGACAACTCCACAGTACCACTGCCACCCCCGTTCAGCTGCCTGTGCTGGGGCAAAGTGGGCCCGCAGTGCCCTAGAGTGTAAAAAAGAAAGCCACAGCGGGATGTACTGATTTGAGTGAGGCAAGGGGAGCAGCTGTCTCCTGAGGTATATGCCAGCTAGGAAGAAACCAGAGGAGGCATGGCCAGGGAGGGGGGGCAGGAACCCTGCAACTCAGTTTGCCTCCTGGTCAGAGAGGGTGAACAGAACAAACCCTAGTGGCCCAAAGGGCCTGGTGCGAGAGTGGGGATTGTGTACGTGCAATGTAAATAAATGAGTATTGGTGAGTGCAATGGGACTCCTTTGTTCTGGACTGGGAAAGACCACCTGGGGACCCAGAAGGGCAGGGGGCCCATGGCAATCTCCCCAGTCCTATTTAGAAAAGGCTCAATAAAACAGTGCCCACATCCTCTTTTAGTGAAAAGATTTCCTTTAGGCTGCCACAAAGATAGAGGCCAATAGAAAGCAGTTGTCTCATTTGTCTCTGGAGTGGTCACTATGATGTGGATGAAATCAAATAAACAGGACATTAGTGCACGTGTTAGTGCGAGGCACAATTGTGAATTGGCAGCGGAGAAAACTGAAAGCCTTAAAAGACTTGCTTGTTATCTAGATTTATTGTCTTTGGTTGTGGAAGAATGTTGGTTAAGCAAAAATAACATAGATAATATCTGGTCTTGATGGTGTGCTTTGGACAAAAAATGGCTTTTTTCTGTTCTTCTACTATAAGAAATTGCTGTCATTTCATATGTTTTCATGCCGTTTGGCTTCACCCTGCATTCTCAAGCAGCCATGGAAGTCCCGGGATTCAGGGTAAATCCAAAAAAAAAAAAAAAAATCAGGATCAGGCACCATGAGAACATCTTGGGACCAGTGATCGATAACAAATTAAAATGGAAAACTGAAGCATGGTCCCTTCCCTGTTCCTGCTAGCTTACATTGTGCCTTGTGCCCTGTTAAGTGGAGTTTTAAAAGTATGTTATGGGGGATTAGTTCCCAACGACAAAGAGCCAAGTTCCTTCCTTGCACCTCTCTTTCTTCCCTCGCCCCAGCTTGCTGCGAACGTGAAAATTCTGCAGTCGCCCTTGGCTTTTGCATAGGAACTGGAACATTCAGATCTGGAGTGGCCGTGGACTCGATGGAGAATGTACCATCTCTCCTTCCTTATCCCTATCTCAGGAAGAGCCCTCTCTGAGGGCTCTAAGGCTAGGATTGAGTTGGGCGGATAGCTTCTTTCCATGGCAATTGTTCCTGCTTCTCAATCCCCAAAAGAATCACCTGATTCCTCAGTAGGTGCTAATTTTGCTGACCAGACCTGGTTAGGTTTCTGAAAGACCATTAAAAAGTCATTTCCGTCAATAACCCCATCTTTGGAAAGTTTTTCGATATTTTTTTTGTGAAACATATCCTCTGTTGCCCTTTTTAAAAAGTAGCACATCATGAAGCTCAACTAGCAGGATAGCATGGAAATCCTCTTGGTAGTTCAAAAACCGGAGAGCTTTCTTTAAGATTTCCATGTAGACACTCATGGGAGGGGGAATGTGCCTGAGGGCCTAACTTTCCTCCATTAGAAACTATTGGGATCTGCGTGTCTTTAATGGGAGAAGAATTTTTTACAGAGGTATTGATGGCCTTCTGCATCTCTGGCTGACTTTAGCTGGAGTTGTGGGTGCTCATTGTTTCCAAACAGCTGTTGAAATATGGGACCTGATCCTGTAGCTCTTTGCTCTTGATTAACTCATGTACGCAAAGAGGCCCACTCGTTTCAAAAGTAGTATGACATGTTCTGAACCACTAAACCTGACCTGACTCAGGTCGTCGTCCTGTTCCCATTGGATTCAAAGGGAATTTGTCATTGACTTCACAGGGAGCAGGAGTAGGTCTTTAACTTTAAAATGATCAAAAATCTTCTCAAATGACGACATGAAAGACATTATTTAGCATTAAATAGCTCACACTCAGTTTTTTTCAGTTTTCTACTTTTGTGTCTCATGAGCAGATTACCGTAAATGACAAACATTGCGTCAGGAATTAATGAAAAATCATGATTTGTTCTTGAAAGTCAGCATCACTGACTTAACTTTCTGGGTCTTATAAAACTGGATTGTTAATTGAATTTGGAAGCAAACTCCTAGTGAATCACCTAACTTAGTTGCATTTCAGAATGTGCTCTGCTGTCATCTTTCACTGTGACATTGTGTCTGTTTCATTCTTTATAAAAAGCAAACACCAACCTCTTTAGGTAGGTTAGCAATCTTGATTGTTAAAAGAATCGGAGTCTGATAGTGCTGCCTTCTTTTGTTTATAAAAGATAACAACTACCTAGTTAGGTTTTGCAATCCTTAACGACGTCAATCAGAGTATGCTATTGATCCAGTATTTAGATCGCTAATGCTATAATTCAAATGTTTCATGTAGAAAAATGTGTTAAATATAACGTGAATCTGATCGTATTTCAATAACTAAGTGATTTTCTAGTGCTTAATACCTTTGCATTAGAGTTGTTGTACAGGCTCATAGTAACCTATATTTGAAAAATGAGCTCATGCAATTAAATACTAGTAATATTGATCTAAAATGGTGAATATACAGAGCCAAAATCTCCCGCCAGTTTAAGACGGATTTTTTAAAAGGTGTCTTTGCTGCCACTTGTGTATGTTAAGGTAAGAGATAAATCTGTGTGCGTGTGTTTTGTTTTAGAAAGTGCCGTGACTCATTCAATTTTTTTTGTTTTTGTAAAGACGGTCTATAGAGGTAACAATTAGACTAAAGGTAAAACATGATTTTCAAAAGCACCGAAGTGATTTAATGGCGAAATCCCATGGATTTTCACAGGAATTCGTGCTCTTAAGACACTTAGATGGGATTTTCAAAAGCACCAGTAGTCTCTATCTGGAGTCATAGCTTGTAATTTGCCCCTCGGAAGATTGTTCTTGATTGGAGATATCCACTGAAGCAAGGTGGGCAAGGTACTCATTACTCTACTGAGTTAATATAGACATTTAAAAAAGAAATTATTTAAATCTTCAGCCCTGCAAGTGATTTTGTGTAGGAAGATTGTTGCATTGCTATGTCTTCCTGGAGCTCCACTGAAGTCAGCAGGAATTTTGCTTCTGTGCATTGACCTTCCAGTGTAACTTGAGGTATAGGATTGGGACGCAATCCAGTATTCTAGAATTCAACCAGACTGCGGTGTTGAAATGAATTCCCATCAAATATATTTCTGGATCTAATGAATATTGCATTTGGAATGTATTTGGCGTGGGTTTCTAAATCACATCCTACAAACCATATGTTCCAGGACAGAAGCACGACGTTATACAAACCTCCCAATGATTTTGTCATGCATGGAACCATGACGAGTTGGAAAATAGCCCACAGCCACTTTCCGTTGGAGACCTGGCTGAATCCGTTAAAGGCATTTGAGGCGAGACATATTGGGAAGTTGTGTAAAATCATCAAAATCTTGAGCAGTTCTTCATCTGTCCATGGAAAGAGATTGTGACAGTGTAATTAAAGTAGAACACAGGATTATAAGGCTGTGTTTTGATGAGCAAGGCCTATTTTCTTCTGGCTGTGCGAAGAAATAAAACAGAGCCATGCTTCCTTTTTCTCCTCTCCAGAAAGAAAAATGCCTAATGAATGTCTCGTGTCTGAAACACTGGGCTAGATTCATCAAAGGGTGTTAGTAATTACCAAATTGAGAGAATCATGAAGCACTTTTCTAAATTTGAAAGGCTCATCAAGAATAGATCAGGAGCTGGCAAAATTAATAGTTATGAACTCATTTCCATAGAAATGGACTTATTAGCAAGCATGCCAGCTGCCTAAAATTATAAGGTCTTTTCCTTCTGCTTGCAGGAAATTATTTTTTTTTTAAAGTAAGTTAGACTTTATATTTTATTGCTTTTTCTAAACTGAGGCTAGGCAAAGTTCTTGCAAAATGGCAGAAGCTTTGGCTAGACAACAAAAAATGGAGGAGAAGGAAGATGGAGAAAGGGGGAGATAAGCAACTTGCCATCCTTAGGAGTGCATAAGAACCTCTGTGCTCTAAACTGGTTCAGAGAAAGATGGAATATGCCACCAGAAAGAAACTCTTTAGGACAGAGCTTGGTTTAATGGGATTTAATGGCCAATAACTGTTCGAGTTACACTCTTCTTTGCTGGTAGATTTTCCACTTTCATGGCATTTTATCTGCACCTAAAGAACAATTTCCACTCCACAATCAAACTTAGCCTGGAACACTCCACACAGGAGATCCACTTTCTGGACACTACAGTGAATATTAGAGATGGACACATAAACACCACCCTATACCAAAAACCTAGTGAGCTCTATGGTTCCCTACATCCCTTGAGCTTTCATCTAAGAAATACACATGATCCATTGTCTACAGTCAAGCCCTAAGATATAACCACATTTGCTCCAAGCCTTCGGACAGAGACAGAGAACTTGAAGGTGTCTATCAAGCATTCTTAAAACTACAGTACCCACCCGTGGAAGTGAAGAAACAGATCGACAGAGCCAGATGGATACCCAGAAGTCAACTACTACAGGAGAAGCCCAAGAAAGAAAACAGAACGCCACTGGTCATCACCTACAACTCCCAAGTCAGACATCTACAGCACTTCATCAAGGATCTATAACCTATTCTACATGACGATCCTTCACTCTCTTAAGCCTTGAGAGACAGACCTCTCCTCACTTACAGACAGCCCCCCAACCTTAAACATATACTCACCAGCAACTACAGACCAAACAACAGAACATTAAAGAACAACAGAAACATTAAAGCAGGAACATATCCTTGCAACAGACCACGTTGCCAACTTTGCCCCCATATCTACACAAAAGATACCCTCACAGGACCTAGTCAAGCCAGTTACTCCATCAAGGGGTCATTCACCTGCTCATCCACCAATGTGATTTGTGCAATCATGTCCCAGAAATGCCCCCCCCTCCCTCCCCCCACCTTGTATATTGGACAAATAGGACCGTCTACATGCAAAAGAATAAATGGAGACAAGTCTGACATCAGAAATCAAAACATTCAAAAACCAATAGGGGAACACTTCAATCTCCCTGCTCACTCCATTGATGACTCGTTAATAGCAGTGCTCAAACAAATGAATAACAAATCACAGCTTCAAAGAGAAACTGCAGAATTGGAATTTATATGCAAATTCGCCTCCATTGCCTCAGGGTTAAACAGGGGCTATGGATTTTATTCTCATTACAACAAGTGATTTGACCTCACATTCCTCTATATGCTGTTCCCCAGTGTTTGAATCCCAACACCCATTCTGATTTGCTGTTAGTCTGACCTGATCCTGTGTCATACATTTTCCTGCATTTAATTTCCTCCCATTCTGTAAGTTCCCCATCTTCAAAGTATCTGACGAATTGGGATTTTCTCCCACAAAAGCTCATGTGATAAATAAATTTGTTAGTCTTTAAAAGTGCTACAGGATTCCTTGTTTGTTTGGTTGACCTAGACTAACATGGCTACCATTTTGGAGCTAAAGAACATCAGTGACCCAGAGGATGTGACAGGCAACTTCTCAGTATTTGTCCTTAAGTACAGAGTAGGCCAGTGGTCCCCAACCAGTAGATCGTGATCTACTGCTGAAGGGCAGTTGCCATTGAAACCTATGACTGTTGTGCCATCTGCTGGCGAAAGGTTGGAGACCACTGGAGTAGGCGAAGGCGAAACTGAAGTTTTTCTGTGACAGAACTTCTTTAAAAAGAAAAGCTGGAATAGAATGGCATGTTGATAATTCCTGCTATTGAACTCTTAAGATGAGTATTATGGTTGGTAAATAGAGGCTGACGAAGTTTGAAGAGTTTATTCCTGATTTGCCCCAGTATAAATGGGAGGAGTACTAAATCTTCAGTCCCCTGGATTTAAGAATTCCATTGTTCCTGAGTTAAGTATTGGGAGGCCTGTCTACAATACACTATTATTGAGGACCGTTTATACATTGCATTAAGCATCAGTGTGCATTAAGTATCAGTCATCCTGCTATTGGAAACACAACGCTCTATAGATGAAAGATCATTGGTTCCCAAACAGGGGTGCATGCCTCCATAGGGGGCATGAAGAAAATCCAAGGGGGGCGTGAGGCTGTGAAATTTTCATAGGCTTTCTTGGTGAAGAAAATTTCGCTATTTGTGCTTGTTTTTCATTGTACAATTAAGAATTGAATTTTTATTAAAAGGGGGTTGGATTATGGTAAAGGAGAGGGGGGAGGTGTGAGGGTTTTTCCAAAAATCAGAAAGGAGGAGTGATGCCAAAAAGTTTGGGAGCCTCTGTGATAGCTAGAACAGGGGATCGAAGGGAGGCTATCAACTGAGGAAGAAAGAAATTCACTTTTAAAGCTTTATCATTGGTTCGCTATACCTGTAACCTGGGAAGAGACCTGGAACAAAGAGACCCTGACTGATCGTACGCCTCACCATGGGGTCTCTGTCCCAGATAAAATAGCACCTGGTGTTGCTCGGTGGGCTAGATCTTCTGTTTTGAAGAGCAAAAAGGACTATAGATTTGGAGAAAATTCACTGACCTGCTGTTCAAAAAGTAATTTGTGGGACTGCTGATGAATAAAGTATTACAGAAGCTTCAATGCTATTTTGTGAAGGCTGTGTGCTTGGTGGAGGAACTCTCTAAATGAAACCTAATTAGAACACTGGGAGTCTGACACACAGGTCTGGCTCTTTTATCAGTCTTCCAAAAAAAGAAAAAGCTGGTGCCCTGTTTTGAAATGATGACATCTTACAGCACATTTAAATTGCTTCAGAGAAAAGCAGGAAGCATTTGACTAGCAGTGCCAGTCAGGTAAGTAATGGCAGAGAATATTTCTGGCAAACTGGATTCTACCAGCACCCATTTTTCCTATGGTTTTTTTTTTTTTTTTTTTAGTTTTAGATTATTTAAATAGTCGGGGGCGGGGGGTGTGTGCGTGCGTGCGTGCGTGCACATGCATGAAAACTCCCCCGCCCCCCAATTTGAGGATGGGATTTCTGTTTAAATCAGAGAGAGAGACCTCAGAATAGCCAGTGGCCTCATGGATGGGGTGCAAGAGAATTGAATCTAAGTCTTTTGCCCTAAATTAGTCAGAGTAGGGATATGAATGAACCACATCCCAGGTAAATGCTCTACCAATAAGCTACTAACTATTCTAAGGTGGGCATCTTCTCTGAAACTTTTCATGAAATAAAATTCTTGATTTGCTGCAAGTCCTACTGAGTGTATCTGATGTTCTCCTCTTGTATTGTGTCAGAAATTAAATCAGATTTCAAGCTATGGGCATATACGGTGGGAGTCTATCTTTAATTTAAAGTTATTTTGGGTGTAGAAGAACTTTTGCCTGTTTGGAGTCAGCAGTCGTTTTCCTCCCTGACCGTCACTGCAGTCAGCTATGTATAGGCTTGGAAGGATCAAATTTTTTCCATTAAATATTGGCAAACAACAATTTCACAGTCCACACACAAGCTGATAGGAAAAAAATGTTTCTGTTGATGATAGAAAATTACAGAGAGGTAATATAAGAAAAGTGTGGTTCAGAACTTAGTGGAGTTCCATTTAAGAATAATTATTTTGTATGATTGGACTTGATGTTCACAATTGGTTTAACAGTTATAAAGCTTTAACTTTCTGAATCCCAATGTCTACTGTTATTAAACGTCTGAACCCCCATAATTTCCTGTCAATGTGAAAATAGAAAATGTACTTCAAATAAACAGATCATTTGTCAAAATAACTAATAAAATAAAAATCCAATGCTACCAAGCCTAGTTGCATAAAGAATTGCAGATTTGTAGGGCTGGAAGGGACCTCAAGAAACCATCAAATCCAGCCCCACGTGTTGAAGCAAGACAAAGTAAACCTAGAAGGCTGTGGAGGCTTGTTCTTTCTTGCTGTTGTTTTTAATATAAAATTGGCCATTTACACTGAACGTGTATAGCTTTCTGCTGCTATAGAAAAATTTAAGAGGATAATAGAAAAAGTCATGGACTGAGCACACAACAATGTCGACATGACATCAGGAAATTGCTCCTTTAGCTTAGTCTTTGACTATGGCTGTAGTACACTGATGTTATGCCTAGTCTTTCTAATTAATTTGGAGGTGAATCCAACCAGAACCCTTGGTCCAAAGCGTTCCTCAGAATTTTGGAACTAGTTCTGATTTTTTTTCAGTTAGCTCTTTGGTGTATTGGGTTGAACCAACATTCCAGATCCAGACAACCAAAGGGTTCAAAATCTGAATCCAGAATTTGTATCTAGGTCTGATCTCTAAATTTTAATTTATGACTTGTATTGGATTTGTGACTGAGTGAAACAGTTAGAAATAAGAGCAGGGGCCATACTGTTAAATTTGCCATTTTGAGAATATTTTTCTGCAGAAATTGAGATCTCTAATTATACCCCTGATGTTATATTGTATTATTTGTCTTTGGCATATTGTTGGTCATTTTGTTTGGTCACCAAGAAGATGCATTTATAGCTTTTAGCCTTGCCTGAAGGGAGAGAAGATAAATGAACAGGTCTCTGCACTTCAGTGCAGAGGTGTAAAGAAGTTAAACCCATGCACGTATAGAGCTTTCTGCAGTATTGCTTTAAGGGACTCAAGCCTCTTGGGCCAACATCATCTTTGAAAAGTAGTAGTGTGGTTATGACTCAGGCTCTAAGGTCAGAAGGGACTAATATGATCATCTATTCTGACCTCCTGCACAATGTGGGCCTCAGAATCTCACCCACCCCTTCCTGCAATAAACTCCTAACTATGACTAAGTTATCAAAGTCCTCAGATCATGATTTAAGGACTTTAAGGTACAGAGAATCCACCAGCAATTGTCATGCCCTATGCTACAGAGGAAGGTGAAAACACCCCAGCCCTGGTTGAAAATTCCTTCTGTACTCCAGTGTGGCGATCAGCTACACCCTGAGTATGTGGATAAGACTCATCAGTCAGACACCCAAGGAAGTATTCTCCGTAATAACTCAGAACCCACCCCATCCCCATCAGAATAACTCCCCTATCAGAATAACTCAGATCCCATCCTGTCCCCATTCCCATCAATCCCATTATGGGAGTGAGATCCAGGCATTTGCAAGGGAAGAGTGTTTCCCAGTGTATAAAGCACTCAACTTGGCTTTCAGAGATCTAGCTTCTTTATTACTGATCTGTTGTGTAGCCGTGGGCAATTCCCTGTTTCTAAGTATCATCATTAATAAAAGAAGCAGAAGTGACTCACAAACAAAGCTCTGAATGCTTTGCATTTACTTTCACTTCTAAAATTTCATTCCCAAATAACCAAAATAAAATGATCATCATACAATTACAAACTTCCATCACCAACAAGTGATATATTTTGATCAATTGAAGATAAGGGTCATCTAATCCCAGATTATCACTGAGACCTCAACCATTGGAATCACTTGGCATGTAAGAGATAGAATAGGACCTCCGTGGACCACCACCTGACTTTCTACTCTAGGTCTCCACAAGGATTGTGTGATTGTGCGTGAGATATGGCAGCTGGACATAAAATTAATATTGCATTACTGTTACATTCTTGTTTGGATCAAAACACTTTTTTGTATTTACTTAATTGTGTTAATAAAACTATTAAAAAGCTGAAAGCTTTTTCTTAAGCGTGAGTTGTAACTGTGCTTGTTGGGGTTTCCAATCAACTGTAACTCTCATAACTCTGGATTCTCGGAACTGAAGCCTATCAAACCCAGAGCATTAATTTGTCAACTGGAGATTTTTAAATAATGCACAATCAATAGATCAGGAAGCATTTCCTCAAGTCTGCATGTTGAATTTGATAATTCTCCTACTTGAAAGAAAGAAAGAAAAGATGCTATTTATTTTGTTCTTGAGATGTTGCTAATGCTTCATTTTAAATTGCACTTAATGTGTGTTCTGTTTTTCCAGAGCAAACATCTCCTTCTATGAGATCTTGCAGATGGACTTTGAAATTGATAATAGCAGTGGCCTGGCAGGGGCTCAGCAAATTACCTGGCAGGTGGAATACCCCAGAGATGACTCTATGAGTGAAATGGTGGTCTCAGAGATCTTTGTCAGCCAAACAACATTCTCCGGAATTGTTCCTCTTGCAATGGTAAGAAATGGCTTCTTTGTTTTTCAAATGCTTCTTTTGATTCCTTTTAGTATTCAAGGAAACATGAGCCATTTTATAATTTGCTGCTTCCAAAGCATCTGCTGAAAATGGTTCAAATGCAGAGACTATATTTCAATAACATTTTATTTACCTGATATGCCATAATGGGTCCTTGGAAACCATTAGAGTCTATTGTGTAAATTCTTTTCTGTTTGTGGATTATTGGCCTGGTACACAGTAATAGCTCCTTTGAGCTGTTGTCTTTGTTGTGTTCAAGCAACTGCCATGCATGCGCACTAAGACTAAATGCTACAATTAGTTATGACATTTTCATTTCAATAAATTTGCCTGTATGTGTAGAAAACTTCACTTTTAAACTAGACAACTGGGCCATATTTTGCTTTGCTTTCCCCCAAAGCACTCAAATGCATTAGACTAAATCACCGACTAGTGAGCTGCAAAATATCAATTTAATAAAAAACTCATTTTGAGTCATACAGTGGGGACACAAAATAGTTTCTAAAGACTTAGCTTTTTAGATTTAGAGAGAGGCCCTGTTTTCAAAGTAAGGTGTAAAAGGTATGGTCAAAGAAACTTAGCCCCGCCTTTTTCATGCAAATGCCTACTTGCATATTCAAAATCAGCTTGTCATGGTGACCTTGGGCTTTGCTGTGGGACCTTCATTACTAGAACTTTGTGGTGGTGCAAATTAATTACATTTAAATGGAGTTACTCCCATTTTACACCAGTGTAACAGTGGTGATGTGAGCTTGGTCTGTGGAACAGCCTGTGAAAAACTCACCTGATGAACTTAGAAAGGGCTATTTTTTTTCTGCTTAGTATTAAAAAAAATACCCCCAAACCAAACAAACTTGTTTTAGATGGAGGCCCCAGATGCTAAATTTCCATCTACTGATGAAATTTTAAAGCTTCTTCCCCACAATCCTGGGAAAGGATGCTAATTTTGTTTTCTTGCTCCTTTGCCAACAAAAAGCCAAACATTTTTCTCCACAAATGTTCCTCTGTCCTGCTGGAAGAAAAGCAAAGGAGGACACCAGTAAACATAGACAAGGGTCTATCTAGTCACGACTTTCTTTGGAATTCCACTGACGATGTCCAGCAATGGGGGGAGGGGGGGAATTACAAGTGGGGTATTTTATACAGTAACTATTTGCAGAAGTGGTCACTTTTCTGGAGCATATAAATAAATGGTCAGTAACATTAGAGGAGATTGATCAAAACTCAAATTAACTGGGTGTGATGTTGTCAATTATTAGTGGTGATTCAAGTGGTAATGCTAATGTATAGTGGTGTATAAACAATACCACAGTTATATAAGCTATAACACAACTGGTTTGAAATGGCTCAGAAGAGTTCTAACAGTAGAAATGGGTTCAGATCACCAACCTGCTGCTACGCTTTCAGTGATGTATAATGGATATTTGGATTAGAATTTAGCAAGTTGCTCTGCTTTCTCTATGAGGGTTCTACCCCTTCCTCCATTTGCCTAATTGGCAGCTGGTGCCTGTTTCTAACTCTGGATCCAAGCATCTCTGAATGTTGGGCAGAGGTTTGTAGGCCTGATCTAGAGCTGAATCTCAATTTTGCTACTCATTTAGTCTCATCTGTTGTTTTATAGCTTTGTGGAACCAAACTGCAGTGTAAAGTGTATATTTTAATGTATTTTTATCTCCTTTTGGATCATCCCTCAATGTTTCTTCACAAGGCTATAGTCCTTGGTGGTGTTTTGCATCAGTAATTCAGTATTGTCAACCCTGAATGTTGAAAAATCATGAGTCAGACTCACCCAAAATCATGAGATTATGTAAAAATAGTAGATTGTTTTTTTTATTTGCCTTCAGGGGTCACATTTTGAAGCTTTCCCATCGTCACAAGGGCTAGAAACTTACTTTTTCTTTAAGTATGGAGACTGAAGTCACTTGACTCCAGGAGCTGGGGTTTTAAGAAAACCAATTATGATTCATGAGAGTTGGCAACACTGAAATTCAGCTGTCTTGTCTCTGATTGCAAGCTTGCTGGCCTGGCTTAGACTAACAAAAGAGTAGCAGTGGTAAGAACAACAGGTTGTATCTGCGTTCTTCCCTTCGCATTTGCTTATTTGCAGGGCTGCTTCAAAACAGGCATAATAGAGTAGATCTTTTTTATTGCATGAGCTTTCATGGGAGAAAATCCCACTTTGTCAGACACTTTGAAGCATCTAATGAAGTGGGATTTTCTCTCATGAAAAGCTCATGCAATAAATAAATCTGTTAGTCTTTAAAAGTGCCACAGGACTCTGTTTCTCTGCAATAGACTAACACGGCTCCCCCTTTGGAACTTGACAGTAGATTTTAACTCCTTGTTTCTACAGTGAATATAAATATCTTGTGGGTGCTTTAATTTCTTGACTGTTCTAATTTATCTATACAAAACGTAGAGTCAAATGCAAGCTCATTGGTTTGAGAGAAGTTGCGTGAATGTGAGAAGAGAATTTGGTCCTCAGTTTGTGGGATCAAGAGTTTTAGATGATATTAAAATCCCATGGTCAGTGAAAGATAATTAACTCTTTGTAGCTTCCCCTACTCACTGAATGTATGCATTCATATAGGGTGTGATTAAAAGAGCTGAGCTTTTGCTTCCACAGGTTTACAAAACACCTCTCATGAAATCTTACGTTTTTACATTCGTATTTCATAGAAAGTTGAAGAGATTAGGGGTGTGTCTGTGTGCACGTGAAATGATGCAGTTGATTTCTACATATTAGATAGCAAAATATGGCTCCATATCAGGAAACAATCCTGTTTGGCATGTAGCACCAAAGAATCTTAGTCCAGGCTAGCTTTAAAAAACACTAGTCCCTTGGATTAAAATCAGCAGTCCGTTAATAAGCAGTGCTTTGAGATTGCTAACAGAGAGGAGCCTTGTATGGCTAAAATGCAACTTTCTCTTAAGTAGTCAATCATTTTGGGGCTCCAAAAGAAAAAGTACAGGCTCATGAAGCAAAATGTACATTTTGATTCACTAATTAGAGGCAGGGGCAAGTTTATAAGACATACAATTTCCTTATTGGGTGTGGGTAATATTAAGGCTTCAACAAGCTGTATGTGAAATGGAGCTGTGAGTGTGCATACTAGTTATCGCAGAAATGCTCATCTAGAAATCAGCATAGAAATGCTGTTGGGAATTAGCTGAGAACTTGCAAACAAGAAGAAAATTCGTGGTTTCTCAGAAATGATAGGAAATCTCAGCCTGGAGAACTGGTGGTACAGTCCACTGCCTGTTCTGAACCCAGCAGCCCAACGCATCTGGAATTCAACAGTGTAACATCCAATTTGCACAAATATCCTTATACTACATTTATGTACTACATATGCTACATTTATGTGTTCTTAACAACCCTGGAGCTTCTTCAAGTTTGTGAGAAACCAGTGAACCGAAACATCTATTGATTAGTTTAATATGGACAACTGAGTAGCTTTCAAAGATTACCTCATTGAATAATGTTCAGAGTTTCCATTGGAACCATTTATTGTGACATGTCCTTCTTGGTTTAAATGCAAATAGCTGTTGGCCCTCGTGTGCACAGGTTGATGAGAGGTTACTGTGTTTTGCAGTTTTGAAGTTGAATAATCAAGAGTTCTTAGTTTTGTCTTTTTTACCAGTAACTGTAAAGCAATCTGATGATATTTTTTGAGTGGGTTTGTTTGGAAGAACAAGGCTATAATATAATTTTGGAATTCTGGAAATGCCTCAATAAAACCTGAGTCTTTATCTCCATTTGCAATATCATCCATATGATTTTAACTCTAAAGTACTGTTTCTACTTCTTGGCTATTTTGAATCTGGATATAAGGTGATTAGAATAAATACAATAAATATGTCAATAAACAGCAGAAAACCTAATATTTTCCTGCTGGAAACCTGAGAGTTCTCTGTACAATTTGAAGCAATAATTTCTTGCTCTGCTGATAATTATAAAGCCTAGCTTGGGTGACACTGCAAGACAAAATAAAGTAGACTTTCCTGTGAAAATGATCATAACATTTCACTGTATAATTTTACTCAGTAGATTTTTACTTTGATAGCCACCTCTCTAATTCCAGAAGGAATGTTCACAGTGTAGGAAACAGTAGAAAAGATGAGTTAGAAGAGCAAGCCATCTCCAACTGATTTGGCAATGAAGCGACTTCTCGTGAAATGAGAAAATAGCAAGGTGTTGATCACAGTTGTTTGTAGCCTGCACTTGACTCAAGAATTGATATGGATGACAGCTGTGTCTGGCTTACTGCTGTTGCAAAAAGATATCAGTCTACCTTAAGATGAGCAGTTCTTATAAATCAGCTACCCACAGAGAGGTTTCTGTCTTATAGCTCTTTTTATAGTGGCACCTGGTGGGAATGCTCTAGTTAAGCTATGTCATCATTTCCATCATTCATCTGCTAGAGCGAGTACGGAAAAGGAGGTAACTTGCTGTGCACGCTATGGCTGTACCGTAAAGCCAGAGTTATGGAAAGAAACATTCAGTTTTGCTAGGGAGAATATGCTGGGAAATTAAAGGGTGTCAAGTGAATTTAGATAGGCAAATGTAATTAATCCAAGACATCTGGATTGACATACCTGCTCCTACAAAAATGCCATTAGCACTTCATTTTTTCTCTAGTGAAAAAGGGGACATGTTGACTTCTAATATCCTACTGGTACACTGGTTCAGTACTGGCTTAAAGGGAAAAGTATCACTTATAGACTCTAAGGTCAGAAGGGACCAATATGATCATCTAGTCTGACCTCCTGCACATTGCAGGCCACAGAACTTCACCCACCCGCAGATGGGCTATGCAGGGGACGGTGTGGACTTGTGGGGATGGTGTTGTCCAGGTCATGTAGACAAGTTTCTGAGTTGTCTGGCAGCTTGCAGCTGGGCTGCAACCATAGTACAGAGTGGTGGCCCATAAAGAGGCACTGGGTGTACTTGTGGTTGACCTTGGGAAAAATGAGCTGGGAATATGGAAAGGGGTCGGACTTAATGATCAGAACTATGAGGGTTTTAGTGTAGATCCTGGACTTTTCCCAGGAGTAGAAATTATTTGGTTGAACATTCTGCAGCACAGGGTCTGATGGGCAGCTGTGAAGCCCTCTCAGATCAATGAGCTTAGGAGGCATGTGAAAAGAGAGCTGGCCAAATTCATGGGAAGCATTGATGAGTTGATGACTTCTCTTCTAGGCATATAGGGTACTGGAGTTATTCAGGGCAGATGATGTCCACCTGTCAGACTAAGAAGCTGGTGAGTTTTTGGCTGATATTAAAGAAGTCACCGTTAGAATAGGTATCTGGTGGGTGGAGACAGCTAAGCTAATTGCTGGCGCCTCCTTGTGGTGGATGTCCAGTGCAGGTACTCTATAGGGAATAGGTATGTTGACCATATAAAATGGATTGGGAAAGGATTTAAAGGAGGAATTCTTTAAAGGAGCAGAAATGGGGCTTCAAACACCTGTGACTAATGCAGCAAGGAATAAATCCCTCTTCTTCACATCTGCCTTTAAACCTCATTTGAGGGGTACAGGGGGTGAGATCTCAGCAGTGGTTTGGTGGGGGATCAGGATGAGTAAGGGGGAGGCACCCCCAATATATGAAATTACTTGCTTTGAATAGTTTTACCTGGCGGGTATTCCCAGATGTTTAGGAATAACATGAATAATGTGGCCTAATTAACCACATGCAGTGTGTCCTGGAATAGCTGGACAAGCCAGCTTTGGCAGCTGGAGGTAAATGAATAAAAGTACTTTTTAAAAAATACTTTTATAAAATATTTCTTAATTGGTTTTCTGTAAAATAGGTGACAAAATACACGAAGGCGTAATGTGCTACAAAAGAAGGAAATGGTCATTCTTAAAAATCATCACAAAATGACTTCCCTCCCCCCAGCGCTGCTATAAACTTAATATTTATGTACCATTTGTATGTTCAGAAAACTGTACTGATTTTAATTAACCAATCAGTCCTGAATAAGTGCAGCTTGGAAAGAATGGAAAATATATGGAAATCAAGCCACTCTACTCAGTTTTACCTGTTCCTGAATGATTTATGAGTTACTTTTTAGATTCCCTAAAGTGTTTTTTGAAGCACACTCAAAAATTCCATGATAATATGGCTTAATATATCTAAAACTGATTTACTTAGGAAAAGTTGGGATTTGCAGCTTGAAGAATAAGTTTTCCTCCAATATCTAGAGCCTTTATGAATGACTTAGCCAATGTAAAAACTGATTTATCAACTAAGATTATGCATAACTATTTAATGCAGAGAAAATTGCCATTGTAGTTAAAGGGGATTTCACTGGAACATGGCCTGCATTGCTCCCTTAAGTAGGAATTTAATTCCAATGCAAAAGTTCTAACTTATGTTATGGGTTGTCTTTGTGTTTTTTTTCCTCTTGAATTTTCGCTACCAGGTGAAACACACAAAACCTTTGAGAAATCTTGCCAACTGGAAAACATGAAGTGTCCTGAATTTGACTCCCAGCATTGTCTATTCTGAGTATCAGGAGAGGTGGTTCAGACAATGAGCAATGTACAAGACCAACTGTTTAGCACAATAGAGAATTATGCATTCAGTTTCAGAATTGGCTGTCTTGCTCCTGTGGAACTTACTGTGCTTTTCTTTTGGCAATAAATAGTTCTAATAATTGAGTCTTTCAACATCTGGCATACAGATTAACACATGCTGCTAATGTCTCAAAGTAGGAAGGTGATTCATTTTCATCAGGTTTTGTACAATAGCAGAGTGAGGTGGAGAAGTGGAATGTCAAAAACACTTAATTTTTCTCACTAAGATATTCTGGTGCATTACTGAATATTCGCAGAAGAACTTGTTTTCATCATGACAATAATTAAATGTAAACATTGGGCCTGAATTTCAAACATAGGATACCGAAAATCAGATGCCAGTCCTTAATCTGTGGTCCAGAGTGTCTTGCATATTATTATAGAGTTGTTCAACTGGATTTTTTCTTTTGTTGCATCTGACGAAGTGGGTTCGAGCCCACAAAAGAAATTTTAGTCTTTAAGATGCCACAGGAGTTTCGTTGGATTTCTTTAGACGCCTAGATCTTGATTCTATTCTCACACCAGTATATAGGAAATCAAAAGTAAATTTCCAGAGATGAGTGGAGATGTATATAATGGTGTAAAACTAGTGTAGCTGAGCGGGGAATTGTTTCATTATTGTACATCTCTGATCTGTTTCAAGAGTCAGCAAATAATTACAGCTTCCAGAGAAGATTTTTGGAGAAGAATTCCAGAGGGGCAGCCATGTTAGTCTGTATCTAGCAAAAATAAGAGACCTCTGGCACCTTAAAGACCAACAGATGTCTTCGGGCATAAGCTTTCATGGGCTGCATCCCACTTCATTAATCTGACATAGTGGGTTGCAGCCCATGAAAGCTTATGCCCAAAGAAATTTGTTAGCCTTTAAAGTGCCACAGGACTTAAGTTGTTTTGGGGGGAGAGTTTTTAACCATACTGTGACAATGTTTCCCACATATATTGTGTTCTAACTTAGCGTCATCTTGGGAGCCTTTATTTCCCCATTGTTCCTGTTTGATTCTTGCTCATTTCTCCAGCCTCAGTAATGGCCTGAAGCAGCCCTATAGACTAAAGAAGTAGGTGAAAAGGTGACAGACATTGGCTGATGCAGAAGAGGAATACAAGGTTTGGCTAGTGGCCTCCATTGTAAGAGAGAGACTTGAATTCAATAAAGTGATATATAGAAGATTAAAAACCTGAATCTCTTTTACAATGCAGACCCCTGTACATAACTCAGGGCAAGGGGAACAGATTCTTAGCTGGTATACCTTGATTCAGCTGAAGTCAATGATGCTACGACAGTTTGTACCAGCTGAGAATGAGCCCCTGGAATTTGTACTTGTATCCCCTTTACACTTGTTGAGTGGTGTAAATGTAAGTACCATAGGGTAAATGGAAATCATGCTTTGAAATCTTGGAAAAACAGTTCTGCCTGCAAAAGTGACTATACAATAATGATCTAGTCTTACTCAATAGATCTGGTTCTTGTGTATATTCAGAGCTATCTGTGTACTCTAACTAAAATACTGTACAATTGTATTACTCTCTATTCATGTTAGCCCTGCTGAGACAACACAGCTAAGAGAATGAACTGGATTCTGTTCGTTCTTGTGCATCATCAGCTGACTAATGCACTAAATTTCTTTTAGTTACTCTTCAACAGCTGCCTTGAAGACAGTGGTGAGGTACAGAGGTCAAAGAGCATAACGGACAGTTGGGTGGCATGGGGCTACTGGTGGAATTGCGATCTCTAAATGCTGGGGGTGGAACACGAAAAGGAGAAGGTCCTTTACTTTCACAGATCCCAAGTGAAGTTTTCAGGGCTGGCAGTATGAAAAACCATCTTTCTTCTTGTAAACTGAGCTTGTTTGATACATTAATTCATTGAGGAACAATACATATGGAGCCCCACAATGTCATCTTTAGAGTCACTTTGCAAAGTAGAACTGCAGTGAAAACTAAATATAGAAATGGGGAACTGAAAGATGGATACCGTTGCATAATGATATTGCAGTTCTCTCAATGCAGACAGCCAGCTGCAATTTCCCACAGATTTGGAAACACTGAATTTGAAGAGTTTTTCAGGGAGCCCTACTCTGTTTCCTTGGGTAGAAGGGGGGAAAAAAACCCAAACACTTTATCCATTCCGCACTTATCACCTAGGTTTCCACCACAGAAAAAGCGACTGGCTTAAGCTACATTATTGTCTGTCTAAAGGTCAAAATCAATCCTCGCCCAACAACCACAGAGAATTTCTAGGCAAGCAGAAACTTTGGCTGTGTGAAGAATGAGAGGATAGACACTGGGGCTGTTTTTTTGCAAGAAAGCGCTAAGTGCAGCCTAGGATGCCTAGTTGTAGTAATAAAAGAATATTTAGTGTTACCTTATAGGCTAGCGAAATGATTTTGGTTTTTGCATGGCAGCACTGGTGTTTTATATATACAGACTGCAAACTCTTTGCTGTACCGTAATAGGATTGTAATTCCCAGGATGTCATCGTCTTTGAAGAGTTTTTCAGATGTAATAATCAATATTTCACCAGTACAGCAAGCCCCTGGCTCTGAAGCATTTTTTGTATACACCATGAGTATTTCATCTATGTCTTCCGAAATCTTGTATCCTCACTAAAAATGCAAGCTGTTGGTTGACTTATGTTGTGAATCACTTAGAACCACAGATGGCTGTATATACTCTAGTAAGGCTCTTTTAAATGGGAGATTGAATAATAGCATCTCCAGTTGCTGCTGGCAAACATGCTGACAGGAACACCCAGGAAAAAAGCTCCTTAAAGTTGCACATTTCTATAACTCAAAGTGAAAGAAAATTGCTGAATACAACACTTTATTTTTTTAGGATGTGCAAGAATGTGAAGGTTTTTGTGTTGCTAGCTTGTTTTGGCATTAGTTTGGCTACTCGGTGGTAAGAAGTTTAGAAAAGAAATGATGAGGGATATGATAGAGGTCTATGAAATCATGAGTGGCTTGAGGAAAGAACAAGGGATCATGCCATAAAATTAATAAGAAGCAGGTTTAAAACAAACAGAAGCATTGCTTCAAACAATACACTGTCAACTTGTGGTTCTCATCGACAGGGGATGTTGTGAAGGCTAAAAGTATAACTCAGTTAAAAAAAAACCCGAGAATTTCATGGAGGACAAGTCCATCAATGGCTGTGAGCTATGATGGTCAGGGATACAACTCCATGCTCTGAGTCTCCCTAAAACTTGGAGTGCCAGAAGCTGAGCCCAGCCAACAGGGGACGGATCTATGCAAAAACTGCCTTGTTCTTTTCATTTCCTCTGAAGTGTCTGGCACTGGTCACTGTTGAAAGACAAGATAGTGGGTTATAGATATGCTATTGGGCTGACCCAATGTGTTCTTATGGTAAACCCAGTTTCTAAGAAACGTCATAAAATGTTCCCATATACAGTAGGTCTATCGTTTTGCCCTCTTGCACGCACACAACTTCCACTGCTTTTGCATATTTCAAAGAGCCATATTCTGGTGTGTCTATTCTCCAGTAATTCCTGTCTGGGAGCCAGCCACAGTAAGTGATGCTTGTTTGCATGCGTAATCTAGAAAGATCCTGGCTACCATGCATGGTAGTGTCATCAACATACAGTGCAGCAGGCAGAGGAGAAGAGGCATCTCTACAAAGCAGCAGTAAGGGAAGTCTCCAAGCAGAGCAGAATGGCTCAAGTTGACAGTTACTTGACTGCACTGTTTCCACACCTCCACTCACCTCAAGTTAATGAGGCCAGAGTCTAATGGATGGAGATGTCCCCCAGATTTAGCTGCTTATGAGTGTGGATTGAAATAAGATCAATTGCCAGGGGTGATAATATATAGCTCTTGAAAAGTCATCTGGTCAGAAGTACCTTTTTTGACAGCAAAATCTTGGCCATGAGATCTCTTAGTACATATTGCTGCTTCTCAAGTTGGCCACCACATGGACAGCCTAATTTGGGTTAGCTGGTCTTTGGCTACTAGTGGTAAATAAGCTAAGGGCCTGTGGTGGGACGTTTGATGGGGTGAGTTTTGAGTTACTACAGAGAATTCTTCCTTGAGTGTCTTGTTGATGAGTCTTGCCTACATGCTCAGGGTTTAGCTGATCACCATATTTCTGGCGGGGAAGGAGTTTTCCCCCAGGGCAGATTGGCAGAGGCCCCGGGGGTTTTCACCTTTCTCTGATGCCTGGGGCATGGCTCACTAGCTAGTGGATTCTCTGTACCCTGAAGTCTTTAAACCCTGATTTGAGGACTTCAGAGCTCAGTTATAGATTAGGGATCTATTACAGGAGTGGGTGGGTGAGGTTCTGTGGCCTGTGATGTGCAGGAGGTCAGACTAGATGGCTATATTGGTCCCTTCTGATCTTAAAGTCTATTTATGAGTCTCTGGGTTCTCATGGCATTACAACTCTTCCAGTCGCAGTCCCACCCAGACCCAAGAAGTGCAGAGGAATATCAAAATAGAACAAAACTCAGTGAACAGCTGTGAGCCTCCACGAATGATTGGGTTGATAGGAGCGTGCAGATGAAGATTTAGGCTTATTATAACCAAAACAGATCCACATTAGTGTGAATTACTGCTATCAACAATGCACATTGGCCACAACCAAAGTATACAGGGCACAAAATATCTCCAGGTAAGTCACCCGGCTGGCTCCAGAAGCTTCTATATTTGCAAATACTCTTCTGGCTTAACAATGTCCCCTTGTGCCAGTCTTCTGAGTTGAAGGATGGTTCCAGTCTGTGCCAGGTCATGATCAACCTTAAACCCATAGATTTTCACCTGCTTAACCAAGTATTTAGATCAGTCCTAAAATAATCAGCATCAGGAGCTGCATTAACACAAACTAATGCTCAGAGCTTTGTAAGGCTGCAGGTTTCCTCACTGCAGCATCTGCCTTGCAGTTTGTGGTTGTGTCTGCTGCTAGCTGTTTGCAGGTAGGAGACTGGGTTTGATCTCCTTAATTTTTGTTGTGAATGTCAGTGCAGACCTGAGAGCAATTGGCTCCCTGGGCCAATCCCCATAAACATAATAGAGCCAAGGTACTATCTCAAACAGATTTTTATCCAGAATCTTGCCTCTTTTAAAAACCATGGTATTCCCACGTCTTGAATACTGAGTACAGATTGGTCGTCCCATCTTAAAAAAGACGTATCGGAATTGGAAAAAGTACACAAAAGGGCAACTAAAATGATTCCATATGAGATGAGATTAAGACAGACTTCTCAGCTTGGAAAAGAGACATCTAAGGGGAGATATGACAGAGGTTTATAAAATCATGAGACACGTGCAGAAAATAAATAAGGAGCTGTTATTTACTCATAAGACAAAAACTAGAGGTCACCAAATGAAATTAGTAGGCAGCTGGTTTAAAATGAAGAAAAGGAATATTTATTTACACAGTCTCACAGAACATATTTTGGTAAAGACACAGTCACTTATGTTCACCTTTCAGTTAGAGGAGAAAACTCAAGCCAAAATGGAAATTGACCAGGCCTAGAAACCAGTTTAACTTCACTTTTAAAAAAACAAATTCTTACAGTCCCCCATGGATTTCTGCTGGCTGTCCTGGGTTAGGTAGTGAAGTCCCCTACAATGCTTCATCCTCGAATATCAAAGATATAGTCTTAGAGGAGTAGCCGTATTAGTCTGTTTCAGCAAAATAAACAAGAAGTCCTGTGACACTTTAAAGACTAAAATTTATTTGGGCATAAGCTTTCATGGGCTAAAACCCACTTCATCAGATGCAGGAATTGAAAATTTCAGTTTGTTAGGTATATGTACACATGCAGAGAAGAGTGAGTCAAGATACAGTTATAATTTCTACTGATCTTAATATATGTATACAAGCTTAGTAATTTATTTAAATGCAGAATGCCCCTCAGACTGTCTGCTTATTAAGTGAATACAATACAAGTTTCTGGTTTGAAATCAGTATGACTTCTGGCCTTCCAGTTGCCTGTAGACATGCACCATAAGAAGAAAAGCCATTTTATTATTTGGAAAGGAGTCCCATAAAATGCAATACTCTTTATTTGAGATGTAGTAATAATTGTCTGTCCACCATTATGGAGAAGAAGATGTACAAAATAAATTTGGGACAGAGTAGCTTCTCAGCCCAGTGAATATAAATAACAGTAAGGAAAATATTAAAAAATGAAAAGTCTCCATTCTATACCATAAAGGGCAATAGGAGTTTTGCCATTTCCTTTAAAGGAAGCAGGATCACACCACTGAACTTTTCTCACCAACATCAAGATTGTACACTCTTAACTGCAACCTTGTCCTGGAGTTAATGTGCAAATCAGGAGGAAATCAATGCGTTGTATCTTTCAGTTTGCACGTTGTAAAAAGTGTTTTATGGACCTATAGCCGAGTAATCTGGCTTTCCTAGTATCTAGTATAATTCCGACCATCTTCAAACAAAATGTTGTTATAGGGCACAAATAATTTCCCCAAGTAATGCTGTTATGAGACTGCTCATAACACTGGCCTAATAAAAAATGAGGGTTCCTAGTAGACAGTGCCAGCCAAAATAAAGTCGTTTGCTCAAAGTTGATCAGAGGAACAATTTGATGCTGAGATCTGCTGAGAGGAGCGGCCCAGAAGACACAAGCTCAGTTTCACAGAGGATTTTGACCTTTAGCTTCATCCCCAATCAGAAGGAAAACAAAACAAATTCACAATTATTCACTGCAGGAAACTGTTTCTAAAATTGTTCAGCTAGATTGACTTTTTAAACATTTGTATTAAATACAAATGCGACAATACTACAAAATTTTTAAAAAATCAAAAAGAAAAACTGAACTGTCCTGAACTGGAAATACTAAAATAGGAGGTTTCCTTGCTGGAAATTTTTTCATAGTCGTCTTCTGAAACAAAATTCTGGCAACATGGATCTGATTGTGTGAAGCCTTTCTATTTTGATGGAACTTCCTATTCCAATGTACGAGTCCACTGACGTGTCTGTGGCCAGTTCTAATGTGGTACATCCTTCGTTATTACTGGTAGTTTTCAGCACCACTCTATATAGGTGCTAAGTTCTTGAGTGGTATTCAGGTACAAACTTCTTGCCATCTAAATGCCTGGGATAAAAAATAATAAATAAAAGGAACAAGTAACCCTGCAACACTGAGCTGGCACTCAGTGGGACAGAAGTAATTGCATTTTAAGTGTTTCTGTGCAAGCTACGTGACGTGACACTTTTTTAGAGGCTCTGTCAATATCATTAATATTTATAATGCACTCTAGAAAACAGCTAATATGTACCACATCCATCAAATATTAGTTCAGCAGGATTGTATTCAACTGTTAAACTTTGTTGGCTGATGAATGCTGAATCACAATTGCCAGGGATTATAAGAAGGATTTTATGTTCCAGTTTTATACCTACTTAAGTAAAGTATGATATTCCATTGTGAGACAGCCACCTTTGTTCATAAAATCAGGCACCCTGACTGCTGTTTGGTATAGCCCGGGTAATTATTGCAAGTGCAAAATATTCCTGAATGCATGGGTAGTAGCCGATCTGGTTGCAAGACACCCAGGATCATATAATGAAGCCACAATTTTCAGCTAATCTCCTCTTGGATATGGTTCTGAAACATGTGCTGTTGCAATGATTTGGCTACAGACTGCTGGTAACTTTCAGTATTGATGATGGCTGATGCCTAACTATTATTATTCTATGTCACGAAGGCCAGCCCAGCAAACCACCTTTTCTCTCTTATTCCAAGTCCCTTTTTAAAACTCACTTATTTTGCATCAGGCCCTCAAAATGGGATTAAATTGTCCTTGTCCCCGGATTTCCCATTGTAATAATTCTCGGTATATGTTCTTCTGGGCAGGGATGAGCTTTAGTTTTCTGTACTGTGGTGCACTGAGAAGAGTTTTGGGTCTGATCCATACTATACAGTTATGTATGAAGGTTACATACATTAATATTTCCACATTTGTTGCAATATACCCTCATGCTTGAGAAACTAATATCCCCACAATAAGGTCTCCTAGTTAATAGCAAGTTCCAAAGGAATAGCCGTGTTAGTCTATTGCAGAAAAACAACAGAGTCCTGTGGCACTTTTAAAGATTAACACATTTATTTATTGCATGAGCTTTCTTGGGAGAAAATCCCACTTTGTCAGATGCTTTGAAGATGGGCAGTTACTCACTGCAGAGCTGGCTAATAAACATGGGGTGTCACGCTGCCCCTCCCCCCACCGTTTTTTAGAGAAATTAAAAATGACCAACTTTTCACCTGACTTACAGTATCTGTGGGATTTTAAGCATGTCCAAATAAAGTTAGTTTTATATTACTACACTCCCCTTGCAAAATATGTGGGATATCCCCATGTTCTTTGTATGAATGGGTGGCCCTACAAGTAGATTTACAGATGAAAATGAAAAGTGGTGGGGTGTGGCCAGGTGAATGTTTCTGAGAAGGGAATTTAGTGCAAATGTACACAGAGAAGATCCCTCAAGCAGGTAATAGATAGTAGCAAGAGAAACTGGAGGTCTTGAGAAAGGAATTAAGGTGCTTCCTGTTTACAACAGCTCTTGCAGGAAATCAGGCCCAAATACACAGTCTTGTGGTTAAGGGACGTAACCCCAATTTTATCTGGATGCCTCGCTTCTAAGTCCCACAGCCATTTGCAGACTGAGGGCAGATAGGCATTTGGCGGCATAAGTCAAGTGCCAAGGCCCAATTTGGTAGCTGTGCTCTGAGGGGTACCCATTTAAAATTCAGGAGTGCTGGTATTAACCTAACTCTTAGACCAGTGGTTTGAGTTCTTGCCTGGGATATGGGAGAATGAGGTTCAAATCCCCGCTCAGCCAGAATGAGAGAAAAGATTTAACAAGGAGACTTCTGCCTCTCAGGAGTTTGCCTTAACAATGAGCTATTGGGTAGTCTCATCAGGGGATCCCTCTGTTTTTCTGTGAATAAATGTTAAGAGTGATTGGAGTAAGGGGAATGGGCCCTGGGGCCACCCAGGTCTCTGGGAGTGCCCTAACTACTGGACTACAAATTCATTCTCGCTCTTCCTCTATCTCTGATCCAAGGACTATTCACTGTGGATGGAAAACTTACACTTACTATGCAATATATCAGTCAAATACTGACCACTAACACCACCACCGTGTGTTTCTCTGGCCGCTTTGTCTCAAGCGAGCCAGGTGTTTAACTCATTCTTGCAGTAAACACCATACGCGCCAACACTGCCTGACTCCAGAAAAGGGGTTCCATTCATGGATTTCTAAACAGAGAAAGGCACCTCCCTGCTGCCAGCATTTAAGCAGCTGCCTCCAAGAGAGGAGCGGGGGCGTAGGATACGTGCCTCTGGTACGCATATCCCCTTAGCTAGTTTAGACAGCTTCCTGCCTAGCATGTTGGCTTTTGTGGTTCTCATTCAAAGGCATCTCTCTCTCCATTCATCGTATAGGGCATCTAGACCCCTAACTCACCATGTTGTTCCCGTGACGATCTAGGTACCTAAAAGTTAGGTGCTGTGAGGCTCTGAGTTGCCCTGCCAAGTCCTTGCATGGATTCCGTCCTCCATGACCAACGCAGACTAGGAACATCACCAGAACTTGGCAACATCATTCATTAGAAGCTGTGGGGCTATCAGTTTGCTCACCTGAAATGAGCATTCTACTGATTCCTTAGCAATTAGCCAGTCATTTGGGTCGAGCTCATTAATAATTTTTCCAGAACGCTCATTTCACTTTTTATTGCCCATGAATTTAGCATTCTTGTCTCAGTCTACAGTTGATGAGCCTGTAATTTGATCTGACGCCCTCATCAAAAGGGCATCATTTGTAAAACAGAGAAGGAATCTCAGATAGAGTGAAATTACTGTTAATTAAATCTGTACATGCATATATTGAGAGCACGTGAACAAAATGATATTTGGATTTGCACTGTGCAGGTAGCTGGAGAGTGAGTCTTATTAGAGTGTTTAATTGGCAGCCTGCATTCATGAAAATATACAGCAAGTAGAGACCCTTCTGCATGAATTAATTTTAAGGGCATAGGCACATGACTGATGCATATGGTGCTTAGATTATGCAAACTCACTCATGATCTTGCCAAGCAGAGGTGGTACAATGTTTCTTAGATACATATTGTTGCTCTGAAATCTTTTTTTTTTAAAGTCATTTATATTTAACACACATCTTGTGTAACTCCATCGATCTGAGTATAGTTCCCTTCTGCTTTATGCCAGTGTGAGACCAGAAATGGACCCAGTAATTGTTAATTTTTCCTGTAATTCTTTTATTATTCTATTCCATTTAAAATGGCATCGTAAAGATAGCGCAGAAGAGAGAATGTCCCAATGGGCCAAAGGAAGAAACCTGATGAGCCATTAAGGAGACAATGGTTGTTCACACCCTCCTGTCTAAGGCATTCCTCCAGAATGACACAAGTTAAAGTATAGATATAACATCAAATTCCTAACTTCTAATCGAAATTTTGTTCCAGCCATGTTCACGATCTTTTTTCTTCCAATGAGTGCTGAAACTTTACTAAAGCAAATACTCACATAAAGTGAGTTTTATACTGGAAAATTTGTATTTGTTATACATTTGTCACTAGAAGTTTGTGAAATGTTACTGTTCAAAGGTTATACAGTTTTGTTTGTTGTTCCTTGATTGGATGATAGCATGAATTGCAAACTGTATACTGCCTTGTAAAATGTGCTTTTGCATTGTAGGTTAGTTACATAGACAATTAATCCTATACGTTTTGTATAACTATAACATAAAATAGATTTTAGTTTGCAAACTGCGAATATCTGTAATTGGTGAATAATGTTCAGTTCAAGAATTATACACTAAAAAACATAGTGAATAAGTCTAAATAATGAATGTTTTCCTAACTGTTCATGAACGATTCACAAAGAGGAAAACAAGAAAAATCCATCCAATAAACTATTAGTTCAGTTGTAATTAACAGACATTAATTTTAACGTATTTATATTGACATAATGGTATTACGTAGATCGCTTCAGTATATAGTGACTTGATATTAGTAGGGTGTGTGAATCAACTGGAAGGTGATTTTAATTGGGAAATATATTGAGTTTCTCTAGTGAACGTCCATAAAATATTGTGTCAATATTGAATCTCTTTAATTTTCCTCTGGGTTGAGAATATAGGCACATACTGTTCTGTGCTAATTTTGATCAGTGGGTAAGCAAATATCTCTCATTCTTAAATTCTAATTTAAAGTTCTCAAAAACATTTAGTTCATAATGAGGCAAGAAACTGCAATGCAGCAGATTAAAGTAATTTTTTAAAATTAATCATCTTGTGTAAGGATACGATTCTGACACAGAGGTCGTGGATTCTGTGGCTTTCCGTGATCTCCGTGACCACTTATGGATCAAAGCTGGCGCACCTGTTATCCCGGGGCTGCCCTGTGGTCCTAGAACAACTGATCTGTGGCCAGGTTGCTGAAGCAGCTGGTGGGATTGGATCAGCCCCTGTAGGGGCTAGAGCGGCTACAGGCTCTGGCAGCTCTGTTTGTCCTCCATCCCCCAGGGTATTTTTAGAAAAATCAGGAACAGGTTGCAGTCTTCCATGAAATTTTGTTTGTTTCCTCCATCTGTCCTTGACGGTAACAAAATGCTCAGGATGGCATCTTAACCTTGATTCTGTAGAAGAGCTCACCCTCCATCTACTCCTGTTTAGTCTGTTGGCCGGTTGAAGTATTTATAAGTGAGGGTGGGGTGGAAAACCTTTAATTTTGGGACGAAAATGACCCTCATCCTCCCCTAGCTTTCATGGTTCTCTGATGGTGAAAAGCGAAACATAATTGCCTGCAGGGGGATTCCATTAGTCCAGTGAGATCCCTATGCCATTAAGAACTAATGTAATGACTATTCTGACCTCTCCTAGAGTATGTATGGACTGCAGTTAGACACTAGCAGTGGGGCTATGTCTGCTAATTTAGGCTTGGGGCCCTGTATTAACTGCAGCGTAGATGTTCCAGCTGAGGTTGCGGCGTGAATTCTGGGATCCTCCCTCCTCAAAGGATCCTAGAGCCCAGGATCCAGACGGGCTAGCTGCTGGGTTTTGACTGCAGTATGGACATACCCTTAGTTACCAGCTTAAGATGCAAGTGAGGGGTGTGGTTTGTGCAGATTGATATCCGTGAGCAGGTAGATTTGAAAGAGGATTGTAGGGTAGTTCGCCAATAGATTAATGGCGGCCATGGTGGCTGGCAGGATGTTCCTTTGGATCATTGTTCGATAAATCAGCAATAATCCAAGTTTGCCTTGTTTTTTTCTGACAGAAAGAGGGTAGTGACAATCAAGAGAACTTTTTTCTCTTAAAAGAAAGGGAAGAGCATTAATAATGTCTTATGGCAGGTGGTGCAGAGACCTGTATAATTATTACGATAAATGCAATACTCTAGAAGACAGGGTGGATTGAGTGTAAAGCACAAAATAATAGGGTTTAATAAATTTGTCATTGAAGCACCTGGCTAAGTGAACAGTTGCAAACAAGAAAGTTTGGGGTGAATTATCAACTTCTCTTAGGTGATTATAAATTGTATTTTATGTGTCTCCTTTATTACATTTTGCCTGGAAAGTCTCATAAAATAAATAGCAAGCAACCTAAAGAAATAATTGCAAAATACACAAAAACTAAGCCATCATAAATGATCATTCATATAATGTTTGTGCGTGTGCCAGATTAAGCTACATCAGTGTTTGTGAGTTCCCATGTATCCTTAATGTTATCGTAATGCAATTTTATTTGATATTTAATTGTAGTCATTTAATGACCTGTTAATAAGTGAATTTATAAAAGGGCTAACATCTGCTGAACAGGCATCTCCACTGACTCGTACAGGAACTGAACTTGTGTTTTAGAGTAGGGTTTGTCCCTAATGAAGTAGGGTAAATAACCAGATCTCCCACTGATGTCGTAATGTGTTTATTTGCATCGGAAATGTTGCTGTATCAGGACAAGCACAGAGGTGAAGCGTGAACTTAAAAAGTCAAACCAACAATATCTCCATGTTTCCAGTTACTGGTGTCTGTCTTTGGATTTATCAAAAAATTGGGCACACTTTCTAGTAAGGGTTCATTTTTAAATTGTTGATAAAGACAATGTGTTATTAATAGATGTTTTAATCAACGGTTAATCAATTGTTACAAAATGTTGTAAAATGCAACTGTCTAATAGTTTACATATAAGTAGGGCCCCACCAAACCCACGGTCCATTCTGGTCAATTTCACAGCTATTGTAGGGTGGGTCACAGGATTGCCTTCCTCACTTCTGTGCTGCCTTCAGGACTGGGCTCTGAACGGGAGGACTGAGGGACTTCCTGCAGCCAGGGGCGACTCCTGGAGGTGGAGGTGGATCAGCTCTCCCTTGTGCTTCTGGGAGCACCCCAGCTGGGGACTTCTAGCTGCTCATACCAACCCTAGGGCTCCGGCAGGAGCAGCGGGGATGGAAGTGGGTGGAAGTCCCAAGCCCAAATGCTCATCTGACCCCTGGCTGGACTGGAGAGGGACGGCGCTTGCTCTTCTCTTGCAGAACCACTCTCGGGGGAGGGAGATCAGACCCAACTCCAGTACCTCCCCTGGGTGGGGAAGCTTCGCTAATGTTCAGGGAGGTGATTTAGCGATGCCAGTGGAACTCCTTCTGTTGGCTGGTTCTACATTGCCAGTAGAGGAGGTTCTGCTCCACACCAGCAGAGCTTTGCTGGCAAAGCATTTATAGCACAGATAAGCCGGGAAGTACTGTGGAACTGTATTACAACAACATTACGAATGACAAGCTATCAAAACCTCCAGGCAACAATGGCACTCAGCAGAATCCTTTGTAATGTAAAGTTTTTGGGTTTGTTTTTTTAAATCAGATAGAAGCAAGTGGCAATAAAAATAGAACGCTATGAAGTTCTGTTCTTTCAAAACACCTTGTGCAATTTACAAATGCTGTCTCTCCCATATGCTCTTGCTTTTCATCTGCACGTTCCAGCTTGGCTTTGCAGTTTTCATATGACTCCCCGCTCTCACCCCCAAACCTCCCACCCATGTAATGAAGCAAATTCCAGAGAGGTGTTCAGTTGGGAATCGGGAGTCAGAAATATAATTTAGTATTGTGCATCTAAGAGTGGCAAATGATTTTTCAAGTTAGGTCTTCTGAACTGGGTTTAGTTTAGAGGGTATTTTGTAGCATCAGAAGGATGTGCTGGGAAGTGTCTGTGCAATTTCATCTGTGTCCCAGTGACAGATGTCAGATGGCATGCACATAGACATAAATACTCTGTAGAATAGCTGTTCCTAAGGATGCTAAAGCCATATGCTGCCTCTGTATAAGGAAGTCTTTCCATTTTTATCAACTGTTTACTATTGGAAGGCATTACAAAAAGACAGGCAGCCGTGTACACATGTGACCTCACGAACTGTGTCTCTCTGAAACAACTGCAATACCAGAGAGGGAAAGCACATGTGTGAGCCAGAGAGGACTCTTGCCTACCAGTTGAAAACAGCCCAACATCTACAGCTGCCTTTTCCTTCTATTTTTTGGCAGATGCCAGAGGAGAGTAACCTTAACCAGCTGTCGTATAATAATGCAATAGTCCGTGGACCACATTCTTCTCGCACTCAGTGATGCCATTGATTTCAATAGATTTACTCCTGATTTATACTTGTAGAACTGGGAGTGGAACCTGATTGGAAATTGTACAGAATTTTTCTGTTTTTCACACAAGGGAAGTCTTGGCAGGGATTCCTGAATTTTTTCATAGCGTGAGCTACATCTCCATTAGAAACATTGTTTCTTAGACACCACTCCTTCTCTGTGTGATCCTGCAAACCAGCTCTACCTCTACGGACAAAAGAATCAGAAGGGTCGCCGTGTTAACCTGCTTCAGCAAAGCAAACGAGGAGTCCTGTAGCACTTCTGAAGATTAACAAATTTATTTATCACATGAGCTTTCGTGGGTACAATCCCACTTCTTCAGATGCATGAAATGGAAATGGCAGTATATCAGGTATAGATACACATGCAGAGAAGGCTGGGTCACACGGTCAATTCAAACAGTTCCAGAGGAGCAGTCAATTTCAGCAAACCAAACAAGTTGTTTTGATTCAAACAGTGTGGAAGTGGGCCCTGTAACAGCAACAGATGAGAAGGTGAGACTCTTAAGGGGATAATTACCTTTTGTAATGAGTAATTTTGTAATGCAGACCAAATCTCATGGTGTCTAGTTTGCATGTGAATTGCAGCTCAGCAGTTGCACCCGAAGTCTGGTTTTGAAGTTTTTTCACTGAAGTGCTGGAACTTTGATGTCTGTTACAGAATGTCCAGGTAGATTGAAGTGTTTTCCTACTGGTTTTTGAATGTTACCTTTCTTGATTGTCTAATTTGTGTCCATTTATTCTTTTGTGCAGACAGTCCAGTTTGTATAGCAGAGGGGCATTGTTGGCACATGATGGCATAGTTGGGCTAGCTAGATTAAAGCTAGCATGTGTATGCCCACCCAATCACGCCTCTGATTGCTGTGTAGACGTGCATTTAGTGAGAGGAGTTGCAGGGTTGGAATATTCCCTACAAAATGTCAGCATAGAGGGTAAATTTACCTTCTGTAGAAGAACAGCTGTTTCAACATCTTGGTCATGAAGAATGCATCAAATACAGTATATTGAAACAGCTGTCTGACTGTTTTGGAGGTTAATCTACTCATTCATTGCTCATTTATTATTATTTTTTTCATATCAGCTTCACTAGGCACATGGACAGAATGGTAACTATGCAGTTATTATATGCATCACCTGAACATGTCAGTTAATGAGGATAATGTCCCCAACAAACTCCAATCCCTCCTCAAAGCACCTCTTCAAAAAAAAAATGTGAGTCAACACACGGTAACCTTGGATGAATGCATCTACGGACACAGCTCTTGGATGAACACATCTAGCGACTGTTGGCATGCAAGTTGATCTCAGCTGCCAAATTAAGATCCAAACAGGTGATGGTCTCTCCCAACCCAACAGGTATGTCTACACTGCAGCTGGGAGGAAGCCGCCCAGCCTGGGCTGACTGACTCCTGTAAGTGTGTTAAAAATAGAAGTTCTCCATCCGGGTGGCCCACTCCATCCCCTGGGTCTAAGCTCAGGTGACTAGCCTGAGTCTCTGCTGCATCCATAATGTCCACACTGCTGAGCCAAGCTATTGTGAGTGTGCCTACTTGTGTTGGGAGGCTGGCTCCCCTCTTTGATTTAGACATGTATAAACAGGGCTTTATAGATCCAAATCAACGTCCAGGGCCAATCCAGTCTATGGGACATAGAAGTAATGTGCTCCACGTGTGAATCACTGTGAAGTAAGCAGGCAACTGCATTCTGACTGAGCTAAAGTTTCCAAGTAGTCTGCATGTAGAGCATCCTTCAGTGATCCAGTCCAGAGGAGACAGACTTCGGTAACTGTATGAGGTCCATGTCTGAGGGGAAAAGGATGCAATCAAATTTTTGCACGTAGATGGGGAAAAGCACTCTTGATCACTGCTGTTTTCTGAACATCAAGAAGTAGATGAAGATCCAGCAAGACTCCTAGCCTATCTCGTGAACCTGAATAACAAAAAGTGGGTGAAACCACCCTTCTCTTTAATGAACAAGCAAAATATTTCAACTGTCTCCACTCCTGGTTTCCTTACAGCCAACCAGGATAACTTTTATCTAATCCAGCTGGTGGTTCAGCCAGCTAAGTTTCACTCAGCCTCCATTCTGAGCTGAGCACTGGAAATGCCGACTCACCAAACCATCTAGGTTGGATGCAATGAGGGTGAAGAGCTGCTGTCAGCATATGGATTACATGGCAATCAGAACTGCCTGTTTTCCCCAAAGTACTCACTTAAGTATGAGATGGACAGGGAAGGGTGTGTGATAGAACAGTATTTGGCATTACTCCACACAAAAGCCCTCAGTTGGATAATTGCACAGCTCTACCCCTCCGTGTGGTGTCAGAGAGAAAAGAACAAAGCAATTCATGGATGACATCAGGCTTGGCAGTTTTAATCACTAATAATCATCTCTAATGTGTTTCTGTCCTCCAGAGGTGTGCATCCTGTACCATGCTGTGCTGAGGAAATCTCAGATGGAAAAATGTGAATGCCTCTGATCTGAATAAAGAGAACAACGTTTTATGAATGGAGTCCTGTGGATTAAGTTATTCTTCGAGCATTTGCAGACACAGACTTACAAACTAATTCACAGCAATTGCCATCAGAAAAATCACCCAACAGTCGATTCAGGAAAAAAAACCAAAAACCCCAAACTCCCTTTTCAATGCTCATATGATAAATGACCACCTAGAGGCAATATATCAGCAAAATCTTTATATCGAATTAGGGTCTTGTGGGTGAACAGCCCATGCAAAAGAACTGGGAAGATCTTGAGTAAAAGTCGGTGAATATAGAATATTCCAGAATATGTTCAACTATACTTTTAAGTCTGATCCTGCAAATTCATACTCATAAATATTAACTTTACTCTGATGTGAAGGAAATACCATATCATCTGGTCTGACATCCTGCATACCATAATATTATCCAGAGTGCATAGGGGACTTGGTCTATGATTGGGATGATCAGAGGTGTGTGATAATTGATAGGAACAAAGGCTTGCAGCTCCTTGTTCTGTGCGTAAGATATTCAGATAACAAGAAGAAAACTCCTGTATAGAAATGCTGCTGCAGAGGGTGAAGCTGTGGTCTCCAATTGCTGCCAGGTAGCAACATTTTCAAAGGAAAACATTGCGAAACACTCGTACTCAGTGAATCTCAGGTCAGCTAGGTCTCATACAGATGGTATTACCCTCTGGTTTCAGACCTCATCAGATGCTTCAGTCCCAATCCGATCAGTGAAGACACTCATGCCTTACATTCTATTGCATCCCTGTTTCACCCTGCTATAAGAAAGAAAGTACATCACGATTTATTCCTGGTTCTTCTCTGTAATAGTCCTTGTCAGATTGTATTATATGAATATCAGAGTTCACTTAAAACATCACTTGAAGAAAAGCCACCCAGAAAGTTATCTTCATGAAGGGAAAAAAAATGATTCCAATTTTAGATAAAAGAACTTGAACTAGAATATAACCTCCAGGCAATAAGTTGGATGGCAGCATCACATTAAAACAAGCAAACCTGGCTTAACACATTTACTATGATTATCATAGTCCTGGGAGGCTCTTTCAGACCACTTGAAGAGTTGGTATGTGTCTGCCTACCATGTGTTGTCCTATTCATGAGAAGAGCAAAACCAATTCATGTTTGACTTCCAAAATTGACCCATGTCAATCAGGATAAAGCAATGTGAAATCTTTGACCAGCTTTTTCAGCATTGCAATAAAAGGCTAATGCAGAACTGTAATGTAGCATTGTTGAGCTCTGAAGAATTACAATGTTACATCGTAACAAAGGGGTTAACAAAATTCAAATACGAAAATAGTTGGGCCAGATTGTTACCATTCTAGTAGTTTAAAGGGTCTTTAAAGTGAATTAAAATGGCTATTGAGGCCATTTTAAACTAGCAGAGGCTATGTCTACACTTACAAAAGTTAGTTCGAATTAGTTAATTCGAACTAACTAATTCAAACTAATTTTAGTTAGTTCGAATTAACTTAATTCGAACTAGCATGGCCCCACTAGAAAGCTAGTTCGAACTAAGCAAGTGGTGCCATGCAGGGTGCTTGCTTAGTTCGAATTAGTCAGTTGTATGAAGGTCAATGTGCTGATTAGTTTGAATAAGCAGTTAGTTTGAAGTAATATGGCCACATTGACTTAATTCAAACTAACTAATTCGAATTAAGCGTTGGTTCGAAGTAAAATGAGGTTTTACTAATTCGAACTAACTTCTCCTTAATTCGACTTAAGGAACTGCTTAAGTCGAATTAAGGAAACTCCAGTGTAGACGCAGAGTAAATTAAGTCGACTAAAGCCTGCTTAAGTCAATTTAATTTACAAGTGTAGACGCACCCAGAGTGATGTAAAAGGGCCTTAACAAAAATGAGAATCAAGCTCTTATCCTCCTATAGTCGCCATTTCCCAGCAACTCTCATCATCCAGATCTTCTTGCTCCATCCATGTTCTCAAACTCATTGATTCATCATTTCTTCGGATTGCAGATACTTAGGCCAAATCTAGTCGGCTCTGCTGCCATCCTAGTAATGCCAGTTAGGGGAGGGGTTTTGGGCATCTTTGCTATTCTGCCAGATTCCTGATGTAGATTCAATTATACCGGCAACTGCCAGTAGAAATGATTTTGCTTGCTAAACGAGGATACGCCATACTGGCAAAAGCACTCTTTTGCCAGTATAAGTTGTGTCTATCCTAAGAGTGTTTTGGCAGTAGGGCCATATCCTCATAGCTATAGTGGTAAGACTTTTAAAGTGCAGATCTGACCGTCGTCATGTGTATAAACTGGTAGCCCAAAATTATCACCATCTAAGGAAAATATTGCAGCTAAAGATCTAGTTAAATTGAATGGGCTTGATTTGTTTTTCTACTGCCTTGTATTTCGTTTGCCCCTCTGCATAATGGGTATTGAAATAGCCCCAAGAGTGTGAGTGGAGAATTCAGATTTGAGAGAATTTTGTACCCCCTTTGCATGGGTGTAATTGACTACCCTAGGTAGAAGGTAATGGAGCATCAGAACTAGTGCCACTTGATTTCTTTTCGTTAATGCACCCAGAGCTATGCCTTCTCCTCTGTATACGGAATAAGCAGAAGTATGCTTGACTTGCGAGCTGATGGAAACATGGGAACGGGATCCTTCCTTTATAGGGAAGTTCCAAAGGGGTAGCCATGTTAGTCTATTGCAGAAAAACAAACAAGAGTCCTGTGGCACTTTTAAAGACTAACAGATTTATTTATCGCATGAGCTTTCGTGGGAGAAAATCCCACTTCATCGGCCGAAAGCTCGTACGATAAATAAATCAGTTAGTTTTTAAAAGTGTGCCAGGACAATGTTTTCCTTTATAGGCTATCCCTGCTAAGCAATTGCATAGACTGTGGGAGCCAGAAATTCATGGATTCTAATCCTGATTGTTACATCCATCTTCTTTCATGCCAAGGAATCCTTCATTTTCATTGACTCTAGACCAGTTTCTCTTTGTAGGTGAGCAATATGGGGTTTTGTTTTGGGGGTTTTTTTCTGCCTATTCCCGCCACTCATTGTATTTGTGAAACTAAAGGAATATTTTGTGTAGTTTGAATGGAAGAGAGAGTTTTTGTGGCTGATGCAGGGCAACCATGGAATTGATAGTTTGGAAGCAAATGTAAGTCTGCTGCATCTTTGCTGCTGTCAAGTTGAAAAACTAACTCAACCCTTCCTTCCAGATAACGTATAAACAGTATAAAAGCAAGATCAGAACAGTTTTAAAATCCCTCCCTGGAAGGAGGATTTGGGACTGGTGGGTAGGTGAAGAATACTCTTGGAAATCTTTGTCACAGAAATATGCTGGTTTTTTTTTTTTTTTAAATAGACACTTGGTTTTATAACATAACAAGACATTTGGCTCTTTCCAATATGATGAGTCTATCAAGATCATGGGCACAGCCACTTTCTATTTTCACTCCTTAGACAGAAAAGTATATCATCAGCCTGCCTACATTTATCATCTTATTCTATTGTATTTCATGCCTCCTTTGAGATGACATTAGAAGCCATCTCAAAATGTAACATCTTACAAGAGTTTAATTTTGTGAGGTCTTCTGTGATTTCCTCCTGAGTACATTCAGCCATCTGTGGCACTTGAGTAAATGTTACCATTTTTCATTTAAGGAAGGTAACAGATGATTCCCAAGGAATCAAAGACTTACCAGTTTTTTGTTTTGAGTATACTGTTTTCTCACAGTTTTAGATAAATGGCTTGCTGTACAACTGAATTTCAGCTAATCAACAAATAAATTAACCATCTGAAAGAGATGTTAGGCATTCATTGGTTATGCAAAAGAAGATCATTCAAAAGGAAGGTAGTAGGAATCTATACTTGAACGTTATGTTATCAATAGCTAGAGGAATGTAAGATTTATCTAAATAAACAGTCGCCATGTAATTGTTAGAATAGACAACTGGGTGTAATTCTGAGGTCGCAGTGTCTCTACATGAGTGGAACTTCATGTTCTTCAGTGAACTACATTTGACTTATACCAGCCTAACATAGAATAGAATTAGGCCACCAGTCTCCACAAAAATCTTGTGAAATTTTGCAACTTTTTGAGAAACTATCTCCTAGATGTGGAAGACATATGGAAAAATATTGATATTCTAAAAAGATGTGACAGAAGATCTCTGAACTGCACAGATGATATTGTCTTTTTCCACAAGTAATGCACATACAACATAGGAGTTTGCTGAGAAATTCAATCATGGAAATCAGGAAAGTGGGACTTCACCCTGAACTTGAACAAAATTGAGGTCTTTCCTAATAAAAATGGAGAATAAAGAAAGATAATCAGATATAGTGACATGACTGAACAAGCAAATACTCGAGGAGGTGCAAGGTGACAGAGTCTACAAAAACAAAGAAAAAATCAGGCCAACAAAGAATATTGGGAAGTGAAAAAATCTTCATGAAATGGAATTTGAAATTATTTTTGGGGTACAACCAATTCTGTCCACAAAAAATCTTGTTAGAAGAATGGAAATAATTAGTGTTAGAGTGAAAAGTCAATGAAAATCTTAGTCAAGCTTAAGGCACACACATTGCAAGGGGGAAATTAAAATTAACATTGATTTGAAAGGCTAGGAGATAAAGCAGACACGGAGAGAAAGAGCACTCTGTGGAGGGATGCAGTGGTGAAGCATAGGAGAGCAACATACATTTGAAAAATGTCCCACCCCCCCATCAATGAGTAAGACATGAGAATGCTATTGAGTTTGCAGTGAATGGTGACAGCTGCCTGACCATTTTTTTTCACTGTGTCGAGCACTGTAATAGGCAGTTCTTTGATGAGCAGTGCTATTGTCTTACAGTGTCCTTCTCTGAAGTCAGAGTTCTTGTTAGTAAAGATGCACAGCTGCAAAAAAATCCATATTTGAAGTCAACACAGAAGAACAGCACAGCGTAGACTATTGTCTACTTGTGAGAACAAAAAGGGTATATGTAAGGGACATAGACTGTATTTGGCCTTATCGCTAATTATTTTATTTATATTCCCATTGCACTTGGCCTCACTTGAGATCAGAGCCCCATTGTGCAAGGCATTGTACATGCATGGCGAGAGAGAAGATGTGTGAAGTCATATCTTTTATTGGACTGATCTTTGACGGTGCATGAGACACGCTTTTGATCTACATGAAGCTCTATAGGTCTTCAGTCTATAGGTATTCAGTGTGTGGCAGTCAAATACAAGGTAAAACAGTGTTTAGCACAAATAGTTAACACATATTCTAAGATTCCATTCAAGCGGAAGTGACTTGATCACACCTCTGAAGTCATAGGACAAAAAATGGGGGTTAGTGGGTTGCAGATTGTTGTAATAAGCCATATATCCAGTGTCTTTATTAAGGCTGTGATTTTTACTGTCTAGCAAAAGTTATGCATCTAAGTCTCCAGACTCATTTTTTTGAAGGTGTGATGCAGGTTTCCTTTGAGGATGAGGACTAAGAGGTCAGAAACGCAGTGATCATTTTGTGAAAAGTGTTTGCCCACAGGCGATATAGTGTTTTTGTCTCCTCCTTTTTCTGTGAGAGTTCATTTGGGAGCACAGTTACAGTGTAGTTTCATCCACATTGTTTTTATTAGAGGATTTCGTGTGCTGGTTGAGGTACATCCCATGTTGATCGGCATTCATTGAACCCATGGGGCTTGAAAAGTGTGTTGTGGGGGAGGGTAGGTAATGATCATCATAACAGTGGCGATTGGGCTGCAGATTTTGCATCTGATATGGCTGACGCTGGTGTTGCTTTGAGTTCTTTGTGCTAAACTATCTGCTCCACCTTGTATTTAGCTGTGACCCACTTTGCATCTTTCTCAGACTTGAATAAGAGCTCCAGGTGGCTTGAAAGCTTGTCTCTTTCACCAAGAAAAGTTGGTTCAATAAAAGATAGTGGCTCACCCTTCTTGTCTTTCTAACATCCTGGCTCTAATATGACTACAACAACACAGTAAACACATGTAATGACAGACAATCCTAGTCTCTAAAGAGCTTGCAACCTTACGTCCTCACCCTGCAACCATTTAAAGTTACTTTTTAAAAAACCACCCATTCCATTTGAAGAATTGCACATTTCACTGAATACAGGTTTGATTATAAACACAACACTAAACATATATTTTAATATGAGAGTGGGTTGACTGTGGTAAATGTGGGAGAGCTGAGTGTATATAGCTCCATATCTTGAGAGAGAATATGGCTCTGTTCTAAGATTTTTTGACTGTATTATCAGCATCAGCTTCAGTCTCTGGTACCTCATGGTATTCTGACAGGCAAGGTGCAGGTCATGAACTCACCTGCTTCTCCTTAGCATTTTCAGAAATGTAGAAGATTCTTTTTCAGTTTCTTTTGTAGTCTTCAGGGGCCTGATTCTCCCTGTATGCTTTGGGTAGTCATTGATGCCAGTACAGAGTGGGTGTGAAATGCTACCCTTCCAATTGGTCCCTGTTTTACACTCCCCGTGTTCAGGTGTCAGTGAATCACTTAGAGATGACAGCTGGGTTCACCATGACCTCTGGGGTAGGAAAACTGAGTAGTCTGAAATCAGAGCTTTGAGAGACAGCACATGTGTCAATAGCTATTTGCTAGTTTTTCATTGCTGTTTTCTCTCTGAAGAAATGAACGGAACTAAAAAGCCTTTCCAAGTATGGAAATGAATCACATAATTCGTTTTTTTTTCTTTTTTTAAATACAGTACCAGAAGAAACATGGATAAAACCTTTCTGATTCCTGGTGTAACTGCTAAAACTGAACAAGGGGTTAGCTGAATTTTTGTGGCAGTGAATGCTGAAGGTGACAGTGAACTACTGTCCTATTACCTGCTCTCATAGAACTATAAATAGTCCCATTTCTCTTCGTTGAGAGGCTTTCAGAAATGTTCTTCAAAGCAAAGATACAAGAGGAGTCGAGAAACAATGAGGCGTTGGAAAATTTCTGTCCCTTTTGTATATTAGTTTTGCCTTCTGGGGGTTTCTGAAATGGTTATTTAATTGAAATGTTTAAAAGAATTTGTTGTTCACGGTTGTGAATTTGCACCCCTGATCTTGCAATCCATAGCATGTAGGCAGACTACAGCAACTTTATGGAGTCCTATTGATTTCAGTAGTTTCTCTGGAGTCTCATGGCAGAAGAGAATCCAGTCCATGGCTGTCATAAGTTATGTAGGAGTGTAGTACCGTAAATGTCCAATATGACAATGTTGAGAGCATCCCTGATGGTTTTTTTTTATAACAGTTACCAGATATTTACTACTGCATATATCTGGCATAAATTTACTAGATGACTGCTCAGATACTAGTCTAGACAACAGACCATGCTTTAAATACCTATCTAGTTAGAGTCAGAGGGGTAGCAGTGTTTAATCCATATACAGCAAAAAACGAGAGTCCTGTGGCACCTTAAAGACTACCAAATTTCTTTGGGCATAAGCTTTCGTGGGCTCCAACCCAGCTGCATCTGACGAAGTGGGTTGGAGCCCACGAAAGCTTATGCCCAGAGATATCTGTTAGTTAAGGTGCCACAGGACTCTCGTTTTTTGCTATCTAGTTAGAGACACCTCTAAGTTTTGCCACATACACATGATGCAAAATAGACAATTTCCAAGTAAGAGACAGAACTTTATCAAAAGCTTGCTTAAAATTATTGGTCCTCTTCTGAGTTCTTCTACAGGACGGACTGTTAAAGCTCCCGATACAGTATTCAAATGTGATCGGCAGGTCTGTTGGAATATGCCTTTATGGTTATTAATTTACGTTATCTATTTTGGGTGGGGGAAGATGCTGAGAAAAGATAAGGAACAGCAAGAAAATTATCAGAGAGTAAGTGAATGTATGCATGCTTATATAGAGAAGAGAGATTTTGGCTTCGGCTACCTTTTTATTCTACAGTCGAAGTCCTAAAATGAGAACAATCTTTTCATGTGTCCTTTATTGCATGGGACACAGAATGGCATTGAAGCGCAGACACAGAGAACTCAGTGGGTTTTTCTTGCATGTGGGTTGCCAGAAGTAGGTAAGCTTTCTCATGCTTTGAGAATTTCCCATCCTTTCATTATCACAACCTTGAGTTTACATTTTTGAACAACAGTGCCAAGATGTTTAACACAGATAGCTTTGTGAATAAAGTCTGTTGGGCTGTTGCGGGTTGAAGAGAATCAGTAGAAGCCTGTTCTCATGAAAGGTCTTCTACTAGCAGCAGAGGATATTGGTGTTTAGCTAAAATACAGGAGACTGCTTGACAGGTTGCAATTACTCCTGCCACATGCATCAGGCTACTTTCTGAACCTCCACTTAATGGGGTGCAGATTGGCTATTTATGACTTTTTAAAAATTCCATCTTGCTCAGGTCACATGTGATGTTGTCTAATCAGGGTTCATCTTCACTTCAGGATTTTCTTATCGTTCCTGGCTAAAACTCAATCTCACTGAATCTTTCTTTCTTTCTTTCTTTCTTTCTTGAAGCAAGTTTATAAAAATAATAGCAAACATCACAAGTCTCAGCTTTGATTTCTAGGAATGTCAAAATACAATTGTTACTCTAGCTGACATCTCTGGGATCCTAGTATATGCTGTGTGCGATATACAAACAAAGGAATGAGTTTCCTATAATATATTTGATTAGGGGGAAAGATAAGAAATAACATTTCATTTTGGGATCTATAAACAAGCATGTTTGCTGATACACGTTGGTGTGAGATCGTGTTTTTGCAGCATACAACTCAGTATATGTCTAGAATAATATACATTAATAATACAATAATATAATATAATATAGAATAATTATACTGGTACGGTAACTCTTTTTATTGATTAATCTACATTAACCTTGTCTGTAGGATATACTCTCCCACCTCATCTTCCTTGAGGATCCAATATGAATTAAATCTATTTTACACCAAGACAAAAGTGATAAAGGATGACCTTTAACATTGGCATGATAGCCTGCAGTATTTATGATTTACCAGCTGTCATAGTTGATCATTTGTAATAATGATTTAGGGTTAGGGTAATTTATAAAATGTTGACATGAGAAGATAGTTGGAGCCTGAGAAAGGATAGAGGGAAAGAAAGAGTAGAGGGGCAGGGGGATGATCTTCTAGTGACAAGTGATTGTTGGGGCATATGGCATATAGATCCTGCTGGGCATGATTCTGCCATCCATACACCTAGAGAATAGCGCCTGATGCTGTAAGTAGCCCCAGTGGGCTCAACTGAATTATGCATGGATTCCGGTACTGCTCAACCTGAGTAAAGATGGCAGAATCTCACCCTTTGTAATTTAAGATCTTCCAGTCCCTTCCCATGCACAAATCCTGTTGGCTTCAGTCATGTCATGATGTGTAAGGACGACAAGATAAGGTAAACAAGTATGATCATTGAATAATCAGATATTGACCAAGCCAGCTAGCTGCACTTCTAATGGCATTAAAATGTGACCCTGGCCACTAGCATAAAGCAGCGTCAATGGAGCATAACTGTATTCATTTAAGAAAAAAAAAAAAGGCAAAGAACAATGAACACTTATGGCAAATTGTAAATGTTTCCTAATGTTTAATAAACACACAATCTCAGTTGTACATTCTCACTCTTGGGAAAGAAAGTGGCAGATTTCACCTGTGAGTCACAGCAGATATATGGAGATGGAAAAATATAAATAGCTTTCCACCAAGCTGTGTTCATTAATACGTATTTGAATCCTAAAACGCTATTCAACTCTGAGGCAAAAGTACACCTGAATTGTTTTGGATTATAATAATTTTAGCAAAGCGTCTAATTTATATATTAAGCTTGCTTAACAGTCTTGCATGGCCTTGCTCTTTGATCTGAAGCAAAAGGTGGTGAATAATTTATTAAATGAGGTTAAAAAACCCACGTCACAATCTGCCCTGTAATTTATATTTCTAAGAGGTGCCATTATGGGACATGAGAATGGGTTCCAAAAGATTAGCTCCAATGTTACAAATTTCTTTTTACGAGATACACACAGGGGAAAAAATAATAATAATAAAGGAATGCAATTCTGCCGACAAATGTTTCAGCTCCATGCCTTCTTCACTGGAGACAATCATTTCAACTAAATGCCAAAAGGCATTTAGCTGTAACATTTGTCAGCAGAATAGGGTTGGCTTTTAGGTTTCCCTCCTGATTTACAATTGAGTGTTATTAGATTTACTGTACTGCAACATGTTTTCTTAACCTCTAAAAAAACAAGCCAGCCTGTGCATTAATCATTAGGATTGATATTCATCCTCATGTACAGGGCCAGCACCAGGGCTTCCGCATTACTTAAGCAGCGCAGATAGGGATAGGATGCTTACAGATCATTGTTGAAAAGAAAAAATGCTCTCGTGGAAAGGCATTTGACTGGGACTTGGGCTCTGTAATAGGCCCTATCTGCGATGCGAGGGTAAGTGTAGCTCCACGCTGCAGTGAAAATCAGGCTGTGTCCACACTGTGGTGTGTTGCTACATGTGACAGTGAAAGGCTATTGCAGTGGGGAAAGGCTCCGGCGGAGGGGATCTGCTGGAATATTTTGCAGCTGCTTCCCTTATGTCAGAGCTTGTCCCCATTGGAGAGCCTTTCCCTGTGGGGGGAAAAGGCAGTGGGACACTACACCGCTGTAGACAGGAGAGGCACTGGTTGAGCTTGCAGAGATACGTATAGCATATATATTCTAAAGTTCTGGCACATCGTCACACACCTAAGCAATGCCTCGCTGTTTGACATTGGTGTTTAGACAATACTAGGGGGCGTACAGCGTATGTTTTCAACACACCGTGGAAAGTACGGTGTTAGCCATAGAGTTCTGGTGAGAACTTGAACAGCTTGCCTCAGTTTCCCAGTGTTAAATGGGGGTGAATAGCACTGCCCACCTCATAGGCATGTTGTGAAGGTAAATCCAGAAATACTCAGGAGGTGGTTGTCTGTTAGAATGGTGAGGGTCAGACAAGGCAATGGCCAGACAGATATACACCATGTAGTATTGCTTCCCCAATCTGTTGGCCAAAACCCTTTGCCACAGGTGAGGAATACAGATCTCAGTCTGGCACGGTCTCTCGGTTGGGCTGTGTGTGTTTCAGGGGAAGACTCCGCACCACGCAGCATAGCTGTTTGCAGCTTAATTATTTGGGCTTTATACCACTCTTGTGGATTTCACAGTGTGTGTTCATTAATATCCACTACAGTCACTCCTCAATAATCCCTACTCGTGGTAACATATTATCCGCTATGTTAATAGCAATGTTGGCGATCTCAGCTTTATGACGACTCTTGACGAGCCTTCCATTCACATTCCCCCCCTTTGTCCAAAGCAATGAGTTGTCAAAGATTTACAGTAGATGCGCATAGGGTTTATTCCTATTTTAATAAAGCCATTATCTTGGCCTAGAGTTTTGGTAGTTTTCTATTCTTCCTCTAGAGTATTTCTCTCAGTAGTGCCATCTAATCAGCTTTAGGTTTTAATTAAACAGCTGTCATTTGCTTCCTAGTTCTGTTGCGACCTGATGTTGTATTAAATTTTAATTTAGCCTAGGCTGGATAAGAAGTAGATTCCTTCAGACAACAAAGAAACACTATTAGCAGGTTACAGTTGTAATTAAGAAAAGCTCTGTTGAAGTGCTAATGCATTCAGGTACAGGGAAGGAATTAGAGATAAACACGTATGTAATTATTATTCAGGGACAGAGCAGGCAATATGAATATGTAGCTCCCACCTGAGTTGATAGAATTCCATTTTTTTGTATGCTATCTATACTTTTTTTTTAAAAAAAAAAAGCCTCAGAGTGTAGGACCCAGGGTATTTACCATTTTACATCTGGAACATTTTAGTCTCCTTAGCTGGTGAAAATTGGCAAAGTTTCATCAGCTTCAGTGGAGTCCTGCCAATTTATGCCAGCTGAGGATCTGGCTCTATAAATCAATGTTATTATCCTTGTATAGATTTCAGACACTGCCCGTCATAAGCACTATAGACATGTTAGGGAAATGGTTTTTCTCTAACAAGGCCTACTGCAGAGATATGAAAGATACCCACTTGAGTCTAGCTGAAATGTTGTTCCTTGTCAAAGACCCATCTTGAAAAAATATATATATTTCTAAATCTTATGGACAGGCAATTAGTTCAATTCGGACTCCACTCTCACAAAGGAAATGCATTTTTGGAGTCTGAAAAGAGTTAGCTCATAAAAAGGTCTTAACACAGTCAGTTGCATAACACTGGATCCAAGCATCTGAAATATTGATTTTCTATCATAACTTTCCCTCCCAGTGAAGTTTAGTTTTGTGATGCAGCAGCAGCTAATCAACGCGGTGGGTTTCTCAGCATGCTGAGAGGAACACAAGGCACCATTTATGTCAAGATCAAGCTAAAAGTATTTCAGAACATCCAGAAATAAATGGGTTGGTGATGTCAATTCTCAGACCTATTCTCTCGTCTTCAGCTTCCCCTCTTCATAAGTGTACAAAAGGAAAACGAATCCTTTTGTAATCTTCAAATTAACCTTCAGCGGTGCCAAAACCAGGTTTCAAGGTAGCAACTAATCGCAAATAGGTTTCTAAAATGAAACTCATTGGGCTCAATTCTCCTCTCGCTTACACTGGAGTAAATCAGGAACAATTCCTGGTACAGGTGCAAAGCTGACACAGGTGCGATCAGCCAGGCTCATAAAGGTGATACATTTTGTTTCGGTCTTGCTCAATTTATACTCCTTATAAAGACAGTGCGGGTTTGGGCACTTTTGCACTTCTTCTGTCATCTATTTCTTTTACCTATGCTGTCCCTCCCCAGTGGACGATAGCTGGTTATAAATGTGACTGATCAACATAAATGAACATTAGACAGTCATTTACTGCACAAAATATTTGGTTTATGCTTTACATACTGTAGGACAAAGAATGTATTTTTATTTCTTGAGGCCTTATTCAGGACCGCATTTAGGCATATGCTTAAATCCTTTGAGATGAAAGCTTCTAGGTAAGCACATGCCTTGCTACTGTTCCAAATACAGATGGATTCAGGCATGTGCTTAAGGGCTTTCTTGGTGCCTGATTGACAGCGAAGCACCGATATATGGTGTGTGTTAGCACTAGTGTTTAGTCCTTCGCTTAATCCAAGCTCCTTTTTGTAAAAGTTGCCTGATATTAATAATGTACCCTACTTGCAAGTACTTATTGCTCATCTCCTGATGTCTTTACCCTGTGGTGTACGCCTATTGATTTCTATTAATTTAGCTAGCAGACAGAGGGAAATGATAGTGAATACATCTCAAGTCAGTGTCAAATTTCTCACTTAAATCCAGTTCTGTGTCCACCAATGCAAACAGTGGACTTTAAAGGTACATTAATTGCAAGGTGATTTTTTTTCAGTTGATAAACAAGAATTGATAAATGGAAAAAAATGGATCTAAATTAAAAATACATGTCAACTGGGAGATGCTTCTAGACCAGAGGTTCCCAACCTGTGGTCCGTGGACCAATGGTGGTCAGTGAGGGTCCTGCAGGCGGTCTGTGAGGGGGGAGAAATAATTACTCCAGGTAAATATACTATGATGAGTGCAATATGTTTGTGAGTGAGCCTAATAAAGTATTAGAAATAGCTGCATTTTTAATACCCCTTGATATACAAGTTTGACTCCCGTCAGCCATAGGCTATGTTTAAAAAGTTTAAAATGGCTTGCTTATGTGGTGGTCTGCAAAAGCTTTCAATGACGATGTCATGGTCTGCATAAAGGAAAAGATTGGGAACTGCTGTTCTAGACTGCACTCCACACAAGCATCAGTCATGCAGAGTTGCATGATGGTCTCAGAGTGAGGCTCTGGTTGCAAGCATTTCTTATTTGTAAACCATGGAGTCATAGAATATAGTAGCATCATAGAAACTGGAATGGACCATGACAGACCATTGAGTCCAGTTCCCTGCACTCTTGGCAGGACCAAGTACCACCATTAAACCATCCCTGACAGGTGTTTGTCTAACCTGCTCTTAAAAACCTCCAGCGTAGGAGCTTCCACAACCTGCCGAGGTGTGTTGCGTAGAGTAATTTGTAGGTTCTACTCCAATCTGCACAGCTACCTACGCAAGTGGGGGACCACAATAACGGCTTATTTGGGGTAATTAATTATACTGCACACATGCCAAGGTGTAGATGAAAGCTGTGTTAATGAAGTCATTAGCGTGCCAGCTCTGTGAATCCATCAGAAAAGGAGATAAATATGGCTTGTTGGCCAGTAAAATATCTCCAGGTGAGATTTTGATGGGGAAACATTTTAAAATTTGCATTTGGCATTCTATTATTTTTGGAGCCCCATCCGTTTCTAATGTGACATGACAGTGAAGGTGTCACTCAAGCCCCCTAAGAAGGCAACGACTTAAAAGGCAAGTCCACATTTACAACCACTGAAATAACTTGGGAGGAAGGGGTGGAAAGATGCATGTAGCTCTATGGAGATTGTGATACATGACTCTGTCTTTGGCAAAGCGTTAAGAAGAATGCAGAACAAACCTGATTTATTGTATCATGCTGGAGATATCCACTGGGGTCTTTATAATTTGCTATTTTGTATAAGCAAATTACTTGAGCAGGGCACATAATTTTTAAAATTGGAAGTCAAGGATGAAGGTCAATAAACATTGTGACTAATTTCCAACAACACAAGAAATGTCTAGTGGTTGTGCTTGTTTAACGTTCCTCCCCTTTCTGTGCATGTGTGTGTATGTGCAGGATACAGAAGTCCTTAACACGGCCGTTCTGACCGGCAAGATGGTGTCTGTCCCTGTGAAAGTTGTTGCTGTACAGGAGGATGGTTCTGTGATTGACATTTCAGAGTCCACTGAATGTAAATCAGCTGATGAAGACGTCATAAAGGTAAGATGACTAACTACGCTGTGCAAGGTGGAGAGATGGAGCGTCCCCTTTCAGCCCCTTCTTCTTGTGCCCCTGAACAGAAGCTGGTCATGATCCCTGTCCTTGTGCTCTCAAAGGCAATTCAGGCCTCACCTTTGCAGTCTTGGACTCACCCAAGAACCGGTCCGGTGATACTGTTCAAAAGGGCGTTAGATTTCCAGGGTTGTGCAAGGATAGTGAGCTCCCTTTGTATTGTGGAACCTGGCTTTGCAGGCGTTGCAGAAAGGGGGGTGTGGATCCTCGAATTGGACCCTCTGAATGCATGAACGTGGAGAACACGGGGCCATCAGTGGTGCTAAACGCTGAAAGCGGATAGGGAGAACAGGGATCAAGGCCTGGCTACTTCGCTTGCTAGCAGATGAATCCTGCTGAGGCAGAAGCACGGGCTGTCTGCTGAGTTATACTTGGAAGGAATCTAGCCGTCATTCAGGACTGTTCTTGCCATGCAGTCCTTCTGCACCTTTTACTACATCGATATTAAGAGTAATAATGCTGGCTAGGGTGGGTATTTTGCAAGGTTGCTAACACATTCCTAACCTGTTGCACCTTCTGTTTTTCCAGTCCAGAGCTTCTCCTTAGCAAACACATGGAACTCCACCAAAGAGTGAGGTGGCTTTGTGATGTTTGCAAGGGATGAGGGTGACAATTAGACAAAGAGTGAAATTCTGGTACTGTTGAAGTCAATGGCAAAATTCCAGTTGACTTCAATGTGGCCAAGATTTCACCCCAAGGGAGTTGAGTGGAGTTCTGCAGAGATGAAAAATGACTTGCACTGATACATTATGCCACCTGGTACAAAAGAGAGCTGATATTTTTTTTTAAAAAAATCTTCTTTATAATAAGATTTATGACTTTTTAAACCACCTTGTCCCACCTATTGTAGCAAAGATAGACTTTCCTTTCAAATACAATAGGTTAAATTGGTGTTCTCACTGCAGAGAACAATCACTGGAGAGACAAAGGCACTTTAAATATAGCCTTTTCAAGTAATTGCTTGTGTAACTTTTGGACTGCTGCTACAGTACAAAACAAAGTCAGACAAATTATTATGTAGACATAAAGGCAAAGAAGTATTTTCAAATATTTCAACTAGATTTCTATGTCTATGATATGTGTTTTTTGTTGGTGGGGCACAAATATCTTGCCTTTATCCTTATTTCTATGGAGATACCAAAGAGCAGTCTTGGAATGGTGGTATTTTCCTTTGCCTGAATTTCATGGAGACAGTTGTGATGGAAGGCTGTGTACGTAACCTCTTCTGCAAAGAAAGGTGCTGTGATCCAAGACGTTTAATACTAACTACCTGTTTAGCCTTTAACAAAGAACATTCCTTCTGGTCTTCTAAATCTAAATAGTACTTGTCTTCTCCAAACCCATATCCAGATCTGACTCATACTTGTATGTTCTTTGTAGATTGCTATTTGAAGCACCACGGCCCATGTCTTAGTATTTAAATTCATCAGCATCACCCTTTTTGTACGTAGGACCATAGAGGTCTTTGTTAATATAGCATATACTTTGTCAGATATTTCATGGTATCTTAGGAGAACAAGAAAATGGGAATGATCCTTTCTGCAACAGGAATAAGTGTAAACACCATTTTTAGTGTAAAGACTCTCACAAAATGTCTTTTTGTTTCACGTTTTGTACAGTACCTAGTACAATGGGGTCCTAGTCTATGGGAGCCTCCAGGTGCTACCACAATAAAAATAAATAGTAATGTCTAGATGGGCTGGGATAACCGCCTGGGCTTGTGTTATCAAACCTGGGTCCTTATGGTTATGGGCCCAAATATGACTGCTGTGATTTTCAGAGGTGTTGAACATCACCAGCTCACATGGGGAGAGACTATGGGTGCCTGGGACCTCTGAAAACCAAGACCCCCGAATTCTGAAAATGTTGGCCCTAAAGGGACAGTTTAAATACATTCAACCTCACAGTTACCTAAACGGCAGGCGATCCTTTCCAGTGTCCAAGGGTAGAATGTCAACTCTGAATCAGCACCAACGCAGGGGTACACAGTCCCCCTTGTTCCATACCAGCTGGCTGAGGACCTTTCAGGATAATAATTTTTCGTGACATCCTGAGCACATGTGTGACAGTTGCCATGCCAGGGATTGAAAGTGGCATCTCCAGAGCTAGAAGTGTGACCTGCCAACGCTTGAGTGAAGGCGCCCCAGCAGGGCCTCTAACAGGCTCATTTTCTCTTGGATCAGGCACCTATGTGGCTCTGTAACACAGAAAGACTCTTTTGCAATAGGTTACTTAATGTCTCTGTGACAGAATTAGCGGTCTTTGGCCCAGATCCACAAAGGAAGTCCAGACTGCTAAATTCTTCCATTTATTTCACTGTTTGCAGAGTGGTTGTAGCTGTGTTAATTCCAGGATCTGAGAGACAAGCTGGGTGATGGAACAATTTTTATAGGACCAATTGCACTGTTGGTGAAAGAGACAAGCTCTTGAGTTACATGGAGCTACTTCAGGCCTGAGGAAGAGCTCTGTGTCTCTTGAAAGCTTGTCTCTTTCACCAGCAGAAATTGCTCTAATAAAAGATGTTATCTCACCCACTTTGTGTGTCTATTGATTTCAGTGGACGTGAGGTACCTGAATACCTTCGTGGATCTGGACTCTTGGACCTGGTTCTCCTCTTTTTTGTGCCCATTTGCCTCAATGTATCTCCAAGGACAGTGGTTCCCAACCTTCTTGGCTTGAGGGCCACAGATATCTTTTTTACAACTCTGAAGGGCCACCCTCTCGCTCCACCACTGAAGCCAGATGGAAGGAGTTCAGCAAGGAGACTCCCTCCCCATTGATCTCCCATCTCTCTGGCTGCAGCAGGGAAACCACATGTCCTGTAACAATTTGGGGTCCACCTGGATCCCTAGGCAGTGGCTCCCTTCTACAGCCAGGAGGATGGAAGATCAATGCTCCCCTCCTTCTGGCTCCAGCGGGCACCTCTTCTCCCCAGTACAGACTCTGCTCTCCCATCCCTTTTACTGCAGCAAGATGGCTGAATCCCCGCGGAAACGTGCTCCACCTGGGTACTTAAGCAGTGACTCCCTTCTGTAGCCAACAGAAGGGGAACTGTGGGTCACTCTGAGAACCCCCCATTGGTTGTTTTTGGTCTCCAGGCCGTGAGTTAAGAACCACTGTCCTACAATTTCACTGATTTACAGAAGGAGAAGAACCAGGGCCAATGTCTTCATTGGCACAATGTACCAAATCATTCAAACTGGTTTAAAACTAGTTCAGCTGACCTCTGTTTAAACTAAGATGATTACGAGCCTGGTCTGCACTGCGTGGAAACAAGTTTGGAAACACATCTTGAATTTTGAGGAAAATTTTCTAAGAGCAAACAAAGCCTGAACGTCTCAGTACGGGTGAGAGAGAGAGGCTACTGCCTGATGTTGTTAAGATGATATTCTTTGGCAGGAGCTCCAGAAATAGAGCTGGTACTTGTGATTTGCAGGCTTTGCTGTTAAAATCTCTGATCAAGGGTGAAACTTATTGTAAATAAACTGGACCAGGAATATGAGAGGTAATCTTATCTATCATTTCTATAGTCTGTCACCAGACCAGCTAAGAGCTTTATTCAGTGCGCAGTCATCTCTCTCAAGGTAATTGCTCACTCTAGGAGTCCAAACCCTTTCTGGAAGCAGTGGACATATACTCAAGTGCCAGCTTGGCTGATGGATTTACCTTGGTACCAATTGTTTTTTGCAACATGCCTTTTAGCCCATTTTTTTTTCTTTTTAAAGTGAATTATTTTAGTGCTGTTGAAAGATTCAGAACAGACAGAGCAGGAGATTCAAGCATTATTTCACCTCAGAGCAGGTGAAGGATGGCCATTGGCAGTGAAGTACCTGTTAATACACACTAGAATTAGCCGCTTTTTTTGTAACTGCATCATATTATTGGCTCATATGTAATTTGTGATCAAATTAGTGCCGCCTAACCAGTTGTTCCCCATTTTGTAGATGTGCATTTCTTTTTCCCTTCCTAAGTATAGTCCTTTGTACTTGTTTTTCATCAGGGTGATTTCAGACCGCTTCTCCAATCTGTCAAAGCTGTTTTCATTTCTAATACTGTGCTCCAAAGTGCTTGCAACTCCTCCCAGCTTAATGTCATCCACAGATTTCATAAGCATACTCTCCACTCCATTATCCAAGTCAATAATGAAAATGCTACAAAGTACCATACCCAGGACTGAGCCCTGCAGTACTCCAGTGGATTTGTCCCTTCAGTTTGACAGCAAACCATTGGTAACCACTCTTTGAATGTGATCTTTCAACCAGTTATGTAACTACTCTTTAGTTAGTTAATTTAGACTAAATTTCCCTAATCACCGTATGAGAATGTAATGTGGGACTGGTCAGAAGTCTTACTAAAATCAAGATATATCCTATCTATAGCTTTCCCTCCATCCACTAGGCCGCCAACCCTGTCAAAAAAAGAAAATTAGTTGGGTTTAGCATCGTTCTTGACAAATCCATGTCGGCTATTCCTTATAACCCTATTATTCTATGATTGTTTAATAATTTGTTATTATTAACACACTCTTTCCAGGTATTGACATTAAGCTGACAGGTTTATAATTCCCTGGGTCCTTTTTATTCCCCCTTTTAAAGATAGGTACTATATTTACCCTTCTTCAGTTTTCTGTCCGCCACCAATTCTCAAAGATGGTTCCTGTGATTGCTTCAGGGAGTCCCTTAATTACCAGAGGGTGAATTTCATCAGGCCCTGCCTACTTGACTATCTCGAATTTACCTGAATATTCTTTAATCTGTTTATAACTTGTATATAAACGTATCTAAAATAGGTACAGGTAAAAAACGAGAGTCCAGTGGCAACTTCAAGACTAACAAATATCTTCGGGCATAAGCTTTCGTGGGCTCCAACCCACTTCGTTAGATGCATGAAATGGAGGCAACAATAGAAAGGTATATATGCCATATATAGATATATCCACACTGAACACTCCAGTCGACTGCCAGCATCCACACTGGCAGGTGCTAGGTTGACGGAGGAGTGGTGCATTGTGGGTAGCTGTCCCACATTGCATCAGGGCCTGCAGGCCATTTAGGTCAATTTAAGGGCACTCCCCGTCCACACTGGCTTAAGTCCACTTAATAAGGTTGACTTAAGCGTTAAGTCGACTTTCAGAGGTGGTGTTATTAAGTCGACATAAGGAAGTGCTTAAGTCGCCTTAATAAGCGCCCAATGTGGCTGTAGATTGACTTAACCTTCCTTAAGTCGACCTAAGGCTCCAGTGTGGACGTAACCTCAGTTACAGCCAGGCAACTGTTTGGAGGACTGTGTGGTTACAGAAGTGTAACTGGGAGCAGAATTCAGTCCATGAATAAGTTAATACAGCCTGCTGTGGTGAAACCTGGTGGGAAGGAATGACATCCTTTTAGCTCCCTCTTCATTTGGGATGGATGTAGGGTGGGGAGGTAAAAATAATGTTCTACATATGACAGAGCACCCCTTTGTAGGGTAGTAAAGATGATTTGTGCACTTCATTTCACTACGTAGGTATATAGAATGGGATGGAAGAGAAAACTTTCGTCCTTCATGGCCCAATCCTGAAATGTGTTAAGTGCCTGCCAAGGAACACTGAGGCTTCAAACTCCTGCTAAAGTCAGTTGAAGTTGTGGCAGCTTTCAGAAGGTGCTCAGCACCTTTTAGGATTGGGCCTTTCCTTTGCACTCCCTTGGTTTTGTGGGCCTTAATCAGATTTTGAAAGCTGTATGTTTTTGTCGTTTAATTGATCCACACCTGCATTTTGGTAATGTGTTCCAAGATGCGCTCCCTGGAGACATATAATTGGGCTTGAAGACAGAGATGATGAGGCTGACACGCCACCATCATTTTGAAGTACCTGCAGTAAATTTATTTGACATAAGAAGCACCTGCCATTGACAGATACAAGCAACCTTTCTCCTTTAGGGAGAGAGGCTTCTTTTTTCATTCCCGTCATGTAGAACTGGAAACCTGAATAAAAAAGATCTTGTTTTCCTACGTGGGTAGAGCTGTAGGAGCTGAAATATTCACGCACCTTGAAAGCTCTGCTTTCTTATTGTTGAGCAGAAGTTGTCCTTAAAGACCTGACCCTTGATTGCGGTTTTTCAGGTTTGGGGTTTTTTTAAATCTAATCAGAAAGAAAATTGATGATTTATTGGGTTGAAATCAGTTGGGCAATTTAAACTAAGCATGAAATAATAGTGTCACTAGCAACAAGAGACGGGAAATGGATGATATTCACTCTGAATAACCCTTTCCCTTCTTTTCCTTGCTTCCTGGGGCCAAATCCAGGTATCCTTATTCAGTGAGTACAACCTCTAAGGTGTGAAAAAAGATGGCAGGATAGGCTGATTTTGTTTTCTACCATGGATTCTTAGGGACTTATTTTCATTTATACTAGGGTTGCTCTCTCTAGCTCTATAAAAAAGACCTTCAAGAGTTACTTTCATTGCCAAAGTGGTGTAAAGTTTACAGTGTAAACAAGAATCAGGCCTTAGTGCAGGGACCATGTCTTTCTTAAGCACAAAGTAGGGGTTTAAAACCCTCATTAAAATATTTATGTTCAAGCATAAATCACTTAGGTTCAGCAGCACGTGGCTTCTACATTTTGTCACAAAGCCTTTAGACTCTGTAAGAGACGAAGGGCATTCTGGGACACAACAGCTGTAATGAGACTGAAGGAACTTATTCAGAATAAGCCCTTGATGTGTGGGTGGGTTGGTAGGATGGGATCTGAAGCTGGCTTGTTATAACAGAGATAGTGCTCGGTGTTAGAAGTGATATACTTGTCTTTGGCCAATAGCTCAGAAGTTGGGAGAAATGATTCAGTTCTTTTTGTTTTCAGGGTAAACCCCAGCTCTTTTAAGTTCTATTTTTCACTTTTTCTACAGTCGGTTCAAAGTAGATCTCAAGGTGCGCAGAGATGTTCTGACCAATGAAGAGTCATTCAAAGATGATGAGGATTGACAGATCTCATTTAAGACTCGATCGTATTACATTTTTACTTCCATGAGTAATCCTTACTCATGCAAGTAATCCAGTTTACCCTGCATAAGTAAGGATTACTATTGCAGAAAGCTTTACAAGATAAGAGCCTCAAACTGTGTAAACCTTGTCTTTAAATAGGATACAATTGATCACTAAATGTTGTTTGGCTGGTGTAGGCAGTGTTGTTATAGCCGGGTTGACCCCAAGTTATTCGAAAGACGAGGGAGGGGTGGGTAATATCTTTTATTGGACCAACTTCTGGTGGTGCAAAAGATGATCTTTAGAGTGTACACAGAGCTCTTCTTTGGGTCATGTTCTACTGGTGAGATTTTCAGCAGTAATTTAACTCTATTTTTGCTAGAGATGCTGCATGACTCAAGTGGGGGCAAAGGGCGGCAATTCTGTCCTTGCATTAAAAGTTACATGCCAGAATCCTGCTACATGCTGGGCCACCATAAAGAACCCAGACCCATTAATGCAAGTCCAAATGGGAAAACGGCAGTGAGCCAAAGGAAAGGTAATTAGTGTCATAAATGGAGACGTAATGAGCAGAGGTCCAAAGGCCTTCATAAGTATCCATAAGAGGTAGTAAAATGAGTGTACATGTCAATGAGGCGGATCTAGGCGTTTATTTGAATTTTACAGAATGGTGGAAAGGATCTTAAATGCCCCGCCTCTCCCCAATAGAACATAGTTAGATACAGTCAGCCCTGAAGACATTACAATTGAAGAAGTGGATGCTAGACAGCATTTACCATGCTCTGTATGCTCTGAAAGGTAATCCTTGGCTTAGTTACTAGTACAAACATCCAGGGCAGCTCAGCACTGAGGAAGAGAATAACATTAGCCAGGGAATGGAGAATGCAGATTACCTAGCAGGGCTGACAGTAGGCGGAGAGTTCCTTGCTCGCAATGTGTTGTCAAATGGGATTAGCTGCCAGCAGGAAATGATAGTTCCTGTTCATATGTGTTATTTATTGCTCCATCCAGTTGGCCCTTCTGAAAATACTGTTTGGAGTTAGTTTGCCCCCCTCCTATCCCCAGTGTCTATCCACCTGTGTTTTCACTTGAAAGATTAAAAGAAAATCTAAAGACACACAGTACTTATTTAGATCTCTTGCACTCCCCATTACCCACTTCAGGGTGAACTTAATGTACGCGCTTCCTTATTGTTTTCCTTAATTCGCATCATTCCATCGAGGCGAGGCAAGTAAATAATTTTCCAAGCCATTTTTTAACAGCATGAGTCTGTAGCACTTGCTGTCAGTCATTCTAGGTGACATTTTACGCCCTGGGACTTCTGGAATAGGATGGCATTTTTTTCAGACCTAAATGCTACATGACCAGCTGATCACAATACCTGCTGCAAAGGAATAAAATGTACCTGTAGCACTACAGATAAATGTAACCTTTGATTCTGTCAAATCCCCAAACCAATGCACCACGGTGATCTCTGAAAATGGTTTCCTTTTCGAAACTGTGCAAAAAAGTATAGCAGAAAAGATTTTCAGCATTTGGTTATTACGAGCATATGGGGTGACAAGTAGTTCATTGCCAGTCAGCTGTTTGTTTTAGACGAGACTTTCAAAAGAAGACATTGCCACTGGAGAATGCCTTGCTGCACTTTCTATTCCTGCTTCCTGTGAATCAAAGGTTTTTGTTAAGTGGGAATGGCACGGCGCAGCCATGCCACTGAAGAGTTCATTAAAGAGTCTCCGTTATACACAAGCTACAATCTTGAAGGTTTCCTTAAGCTACAAAGGGACCAACCTCGAAGGCTGTCACTGAAGAATGAGACAGTCCTTCCTGGAGCTAAATAATTCATTCCCACGTTTGTGATAATGCTTTGTTTTGCACGTTACAGCTAGCAGCCTTGCTGTTTGCAGAGAGACTAAGGAAGGGTTAAGGAGCAGGGCCCCTCATCCAGGCACAGTAGCCCTGATTCATCTTTGCTGGGCTGACTGAAATAGGCTTGGGGAGACGGTGGCTTGCGCCTGCCCTATTCTGGAGATGCTGGGCTGGTTTTGCTCTGGAGAAAGTTCTAGGATGCTCATTTGCAACGGCCTCTCCTATCTCTGGCATGTCCTGTGTGAGAGCCCCTCTGCCGGGGGACCAGAGATGGCTGGGTGCTGCCTGGTTTGTCTTCATACAATAAAGCAGAAACCACCCACCAAACTATGTTTCCTGAACATACACAAACATGCATGGCCTAGCGACGTAGGCATCACTTTTCCGAAAGGTTTCTGGTGGCTTCTAAAACCTAGAACTCAGTGTTAGTACCACCAGAGGGCTCACAAAGTCTTTCAAGGGATACTACTCTATTCCTATTCATTACACTCTGCCACTTCTACAGAGGCCACTCGTGCCAGGAATATTCCCTGGGGCTAGCTGCAGCTGTAGTGGAAATCTTTGTATTAGCAGAAAGAGGAGTGCATAAATTTAGGTCACTGTCTCCAGGAGCACATGGGAGTGGGAAGATGAGCATCGAACACTGTTTAGTAGAATGTGTTCTGTGTGCACACCATGCAACCAACTTGGGGCTAGTTCAGCTGGTCAATTCAAGTGTGAGACCACGGCCTTATCCTTCCTGAGGAGTCCACCAGAAGTGTTTAGCATCATGTTGCTTTTGGGCCTATAGGCCAGCAAGCACTGTGACTGTGCCCAGCTAGCTTGCCTGCTCTCCATCCATGCGGCGGGCAGGAACAATCCAGACCTGAATTTTTAGACAATACAGAATAGCTCCATTGGAGCCGTCACCAGGACCTTCTTCTTTTACTTTGTTTTTAACAAATCCAAAGCTGATACTGTATAAATGTTTTCAAGCTTTTTTTAGTGGATACCTCGTAATGATAAATATTTCGGTTACAGCCTTTTCTTAATTGTTGTTGAGTTCCGTTGTGTAACGTCTAATAGACAGCCATTTGCTAAATCCTTCTGTTCTTCTGAAAACTGAACAGTGGGTCTTGTTTAATCGCCTTATGTTATTATTGATATTCTCGTTTAGTGTAAATAATTTTTCTGAGAAAAAATGTATTGCTAGCTTTGAGCTCCTGAATTCTTTCACTAGAAAACCTCCTGCCTCAGACTGCTTGAATGTTACACAGAGGATCTTGCGACGAGACAACGAATCCTTTCTGACAATTTCACTGAAGTCGTTTGTGGTTGGGGACGGGTGGGGGGCCTCCAATAATTTTGGTCATGCTTGTTCATGGAAGATGAATTCCAACTGGAACAGGCACAGAGAAGAGCTACAAGGATGATCAGGGGAATGGCGAGCCTGTTTTATGAAAGGCAACTAAAAGAACTTAGCTCGTTTAGCCTAGCAACATGAAGGCTGAAAGAGGATACATGTATGTTATAAATGGGGGGAGGAGGGGAGGCAAATACCAAGGAGGGAGAAGAATTATTTGAGCTAAATGACAATGTTGGCATAAGAGTGAACGATTATAAACTGGCATGGTGTAAATTTAGGCTGGAAATCAGAAGAAGGTTTCTAATTGCTACAGGAGCGAGGTTCTGGGACAGCCTCCCAGTGGGAATAATCAGAGCAAAGAACCTCTAACTGGTTTTAAGATGGGACTTGAAAAGTTTATGAATGGAATTGTATGATAGGGCTGACTGCATGGCCTGATGTGATGGCCCAGGTGATCTCTTCGACTCCTGTGACTTGAAATCATTCTGAAGAACTTTGCCAAGAGCTTTTAAGGTCCTCTCTCCAACTGCTTTCTGAATGATTTCTCTGTCAATCAGTGCTGAGTCCAGAAAGTATATCAATGATCTCAGGGAACGATCTGAGCCATCTACAAATGTACTAAGCACCTTAGAAGGGGAGGAGTAGGTTCAAGGTAAAAAATGCTAAAGACACGAGAAAGAAATGTCATCAGAAATGTACAGTACACAGAAGGTGAGGCATAAGGCCCAAATCCTCATCCCTGCATAAAGCTTCAGTCAACAGGCTGTGCACAGGAATATTTGCAGAAAATAGCATCTTCCTCTTAGTTGCTGCTCTAGCTCATGGACATTGCTGTAGCCTCTGCATCAATGTGTACTAAATTGAAAGAAAATGATGGCCTGTGGAACTGTTTACTTGCAGATGGACTTACCTCTGCAGCTAATGAGCCCCTGTGCTCTTTCCTTTATTGCTGTGGATAAAGCTCCTGCAGACATTGGTTCTGTTCCCTTTCAGGCTGTATCTATGCCACAGAGAAGGTAGGATCTAAGCCTCAACGTATAACAAAACCGTGGAAACATTTCCAAGAATTCAGGTGTTCTAAAAGCAGTGGTGGATCCAAAAATTTTAACTAGAAAAACTACTATTACGTGTTGTTTTTATTCTCCTGTGAATAAAATCGTTGTGCGACAATCCCCTTGCATCGCCACTGGCTAGAAAGGAAGTGTTTTAAAGACAGACCAGGAAGAATATTTCTACACGAGAAGGCATCCAACTGTGAAAGGAGGTGTTCCTTCATGTAGAATCAATAAGACTGCACTCGTGCCCTGCATCAAACATGAGTTCATTGAAAAAATAGTGACCTACGGCAGTCTATAGTGCTATGGAGGCTAAGTCATGTTAGACAACAAAAAAAAAAAAAAAAAAATAGAAAAGCAGACGTCTTACAACTGTTAAAAAAGGTGCTCTTTCAAATGAAATCAATAGAACTACATCTATAGCCTGCATAAAACATGAGTCTTTAATAGAGTTATTTCAGTAAACAGAGCCTAATGGCTGTAGTAGCCACAAGCTGACTTCAGAGACACTCCTGCAGGAACATGGCATGCTATTAAAAGGTGAGAGCTGAGTCAATTTAGACAATGCACAAACAAAAATTAATGCCTTTCAAAACACAGTCTGCCTCTTCGTGAAGGTTTGGTGTATTTAGAATTAAGCTCCATGTTACAGTAGCAATAGAAACCATCCCCCTTTTGTCACTTGCATCAACACCTGTAGCAAGTAGAAAATAAAATTCATGGTGTGCAGAAGACTGGAGAGAGTACACTATTTAGCTGTAGGTATTGTGGCAAAATAATGTTTTTGGTTTTGTTCATGACAGCAACACATTCTAGGGTAGCGGTTCCCAACCTTTTCTCTGCTGTGGCACTCTTTGATACTTTTTAATTATTTTGAGACACATCACCATATAGGCTCCAAATGAACTCATGAATATTCATGAGCAATCCAGAACTCTGAGTCGTTTTTCAAAAAATTCCGTGGCACATCTGCTCAGGCCTGAGGACACACCTGTGTGCCATGGGACACTGGTTGGGAAACACTCCAGGGTACATTAGAGCTACAATACTTCTCAAAGTAGAGGTTCTTCATGAGCTATGGAGAGGAGCATATGTGTGTGTGTGTGGGGGGGGGGGGGTTGAGGGGGAGGGAGAGGGAGGCACATGCAAACAGATGTCAAAGGGTCACCACAGTCCATACTGTGAAATGTAAAGGGCATCTCTAGCAAGATAGGAGGAGGTTTGGGTGCCAGTATTGAAAAGGTTGAGCCATTGTCCCCTAAGGAAGAATGGATGATTATTGTGGCAGAAAGTAATACATGAAGCCTCCAAACGAGCAAGTAGATTGCAAGAGCGCACCCCGGCACCCTATGTTATCATTTGCAGGACTGGGCCATCAGACGTTCTGGAGTGTTCCCGCTACAGCTGGATGGAAATGTCATGCAGTTCCAAATTTGTCTGAAAAATAGGGGGCGAGGGAGTGTGAAAATTTTCATTTTGTAACTACTTCGTAATGTCAACCCGAAATGAAGGGAATAAAGTGATCACCTCCCTAAAAATGGAAGCAGCTCGTATTTTAAAAACCTTAATCAAGCAAGGCGGAATAACAAATGGTCTAAGTCTAAAGCAAGCTATGATGAGAGTATTTTAAAATAATATTGGAATAGAAGTGGTAGTCTAAAAATAACATAGCAAGAGCTCTAGCTCCTGAGAGAAGGGATGGAACCAGAATCCACAGTTCCTTCACGGAAATGAGAATATTAAAAAGCTTGGTGGAATCTTGTGTACACTCCATCAGGGAAAGCTCTTCTGTTCCCCAACGTACATGCAGTAAAGGTGTTCTTTGGGAATGGTGATGGAAAAGGAGCCTCTTGCCCATGCTATTTATGACAGTACTGAGCTCCTGTAGCTAACTGCATGTGTTGTATTCCAACCAGGAGTGCTGGAACAATTTTTATAGTGGAAGTGTGAGCCATTGAACCAAACTGTAAACCCTGTATATGATGGAAACGATGTCAAGCCAGGGGTCTAACATATTCCGCCCTGCCTTGCCCCCTACCCACATCCTTAGTCCCAGCACCCATGATTCCAATTGCCTTGGAGAGAATTGACTGGTAGATCTGTGTGTTTCAAGGTGCCCTTGCTGTACACTTACTAGATAGCAATTGGAAATGGACTCAAGGCACAAAGGATTTGAATTCAAACTTTCTCCAAGCTTGGTTGTTTCTTGACCAGACGTTCTTGGTTGGGCCCATCAGTTGCCGAAATCAATTTTAAAAGTTACCTTCAGAAATGCAAGGTGAGCTTAGACATTTGGAATGAATGTAAAGAAGGCCTAAGGGGTTTTTTTGTTGTGGAGGAGAGAAGTGGATGAGTTTAGAATGAGTAACCTCAGCGCCCACTTTTATCTTTTAACACAATAAAAAAACTATGTAGTATGAAAATTCGGCCATGGGAATGGTTAACTCCTTGGCATTGCTAGCATGGTGCTCAAAACTTAGGGTAAAAACTGGGCCCGCTAGGGACAATTCAACTCTCCCCAGTGGAGTTAGGCTTGGATTTTCAAAGGGTGTAAGGCATCTAGGCACAGAATTTTTGGAAGGAATTTAGGTGTTGCTCCACCGACTGGCAGAAAGGTAGGTATCTGGGGAACATTAGGGCCCTACAGGGTTACCTGGAGCCAAATGATGGTTTTGTGGCCATCATTGATGTCTACATGATGGACTTAGGCACCCGCAGAGACAATTAATGGGACGTGGCTGTCTAAGATAGGTAGGCCTTTCCATGCCCAGCTGAGCATGGCCTAAATGCCTTTAAAAATCTGGGCCTTCAGCACTGAAATCCAAGTGAATTTCAATGGGATTTGGACACCTAGTCCCTTAAGTTCTTTTGGAGGTGGGGAGGAAGGACAAAGGAATAAGCATATTTAGAATTTACAAGAACACGAGATGAATAGGAAGAATATTGAATCCATCAGAGACAAAGGTAAGAGCAGAAATGCAATGGAAGAGTCTGGAATAGTAGACATAGCCAGAAATGCAAAACTTCAGTGTGTTCTCCATTGCCACACAAGCAAAAGGTCGATAAAAGAGGATGGTTGAACATTTCCCGATGAAATGGGAAATGAAGTCACCCAGGACTACAGAACAGCTACCCTATCACAGGCTGCAAAGTGTATTTACAGCCCAGAACATTAAAAAACAGGCCATGTGATAAAAGCAGCTGAGAAGCAGTATTGAGAAAACAACTTCAAGATCAGTGAAGCAGAGAGCAAGGGAGCTTCGTAAAGGAGAAAATAGTAAAATCATCAGAGAGGCTGCACAGCTGTTAACTAATGTTCCAAACAACTATAACAGAGATTGCCATGTGATAGCTCCCTGTTGGGGATAACATTCTTAAGTGAATGGAATCAGTTCTAGATGAAGATATAATAATCCCAGTATTAAATTATACTAGCTTCACCTAATCAAGATAGGAAGTGGCTCTGAGAGCTACAGTCGTGGCGAAAGGAATGATATAGGTGAACTGGAAAAGGAAACTGACAACATATATTAAATATGGGCCACTGTCCTTCAGGTTCTAGTAAGCTACAATAATTCCTCTGCCATAGATGTGACGGGGACTTTGTGTGGAAGTAATTGCTGGATTTGTAGTTGGAATAACTGGCATCTGGAATGGCCATCTTGGCTTGCCCATTCCACATCCTCTTTTTAGCACCAATTATTAGGCTGGTTTGTGTATGTCATTTTCTGCTTCCCTTTTCATTCTCTTTTCCTAGGATTCTTTAGCACAGATCCAGCTTTAATGGGCCATTCTTTCCTTTTCTGACCATATCAATATTCCTCTTTTGTCTACAAGGTCTAATTATGCATTTTATTTAATAATTAAACAATAATGAAAATGTAACAAGAACAGAAACCTTTGCAGCCTTCTGTTTGGGTATTTACACAACTCTAGCTACCATGCATGAGAAAGTCTCACAATTCTGAATGAATTTATTTTTGTATCAACACTATTGTTTTGTCATTTTACACATGGGGAACTGAGGCACAACATGACTTGGTGACTTGTCTGTGTCATGCAGAAAATTAGTGGCAGACCCAGACATTTAACCCTCCTACCAAGCTAGTGTTTTACCCACCAGAACAACACTTCACCTTATGAAAAGGCCCTTCAAAATTCCTTTAAACCTGCAAGAAGAGGGAGTTTGTTTTTGAACAGGAATTCAGTGATATTCAGGAAATCCCCTTCAGTCCATGACAAATTTTTAAAAAGGCCAAATCTGTAGAATGGAGCCTATGAAATATATTTATAGTATATATGGTATCACTGCAAACATGGCATCTTTGAAGCAGATATTAAAAAGGAAATAAAACAGAGCAAGGAAAGTGACCTTTCCTATTTTCCCTATTCATTTTTCACGCTGGTTTAACTCAGTGATTCAATGTATTTTCTGCAAAGTTTAAATATCCTGGTAGAGGTTGCTTCAGGCCCTTTTCTTAGAAAATGGACCACTACATTTTCTGATAACCAACCCGTATCAATTTTATAAGATTCCCATCATTTCTGTTGCTTTGCGGGGTTTGTTTTATAGCGTTTTGTTACATATTATTTTATTTTGCTACTAAATGACTCAGTCTAACTTTAAGAAATAATGACGTTTATTTTTGTGTTAGCATTTTTATAAATTGTGGCATGTTAATCAGGCTGGAAGGTAAATGTAAAACTCTGACTTCAGTGTGGCCACAATTTCTGTGCTGCTGAGCAGGGAAAGGTTATTCCATTTTGTGGAGGATTTCAGTATTTCAGCATCTGGTTTTGTTCCAATTCAGGATGAAAACCAGAACTTTGGAAGTCCTCGTGAATGGGAAAGCCCAGGGTTCCCTGGCTCTGAGGGAGTCCACCTGGCTGGCTCTCTCGAAGCTACAGAGCTTGGCAGTCTAGGGCCCAGCAGCTCGCCAGGTGGGCTAAAAAAACCCAAAAATGGTTATAGAAAAGTGTGTTTTTTTCCATTACCTTCAATGGAAGGTACAGAACTGTAGAGAGATACTGATGTTCCGTAAAACAAAATGGGACCTCTTCTTATCGGGGGGATATAAAGTACCATCATAGGCTATGTCTACACTGGCAAATTAGTTCGAATTAAGGAGGCTTAATTCGAATTAACTAAAGCCATGGCTATACTAGGCTTTATTTAGTTTGAATTAAGGGCTTCCTTAATTCCAACTAATAAGTTCAAATAGGGTATTCGAACTAAAGGGTTAATTCGAACTAACTAGTTCGAATTAACCAATGTGGCCATGTTAATTCGAACTAATTTCTTAGTTCGAACTAACTGGCCATTGAAATGAATGGGGATCGCTAATTCCAACTAAGTTTTCCTAGTTCGAATTAAGCTAATTCAAACTAACTAAAATTAGTTCGAATTAGTTAGTTCAAACCAACTAATTCGAACTAATTATAGCAAGTGTAGACATAATAGCGATAGCTCACAGCAGCCTCTTTACAATCAGGGTCCCCCCAACCGCTTTGTTAATTATCCCTACATGCAATTCCAACATAGCATATTCGTTATTACCATTGTTGTAGCTACTTGTTTTTTGCTGTTTTCAGCTTTTAGGGTTCAGGTTTCCAAGCTTTTCTCTGCACCAGAGAAACTTTGTTTTATAAAGGAATGCTGAAATTTTTACATAATCACATGACTCCAGGTGCTTGAAGACAAACATCATATAACATGATTCAGGAGACATGATAAAATTAAAAGAGCTGGCAATACTGCAGAGCAATGTGATGGAGTGGGACAGCCAGGACTACACAGAAATAGTTTTGCCCAGCTCATCTGGGGTCAAGTAAAGAGCCTTCATGTAATGCCGAACTATTTCACTGAAGAATTTGCCTGCGTAGAATATTATTTGACTGTAGGTTTGGTTGGCGGCATTTCCTTTTTAGCAGTTCCATTTTATTTTTTTAACTAATCCATGATTATTTGTGTTTCTCAGCCTAAAAGCTAGCAGGGCAAATTTACATATCGTATGTGCGCTGAAATCTAGGCTGAGGACCAATATTTTGTTTTCTGAATAAAAATGTGCCCTTGTGCAGTTAAAAGCTATTTGTGGTATTTAAAAGTTTTCCCAGCAACCAACTAGAGCAGTAATGACATAGCCCCTTCAACACAGGGGCACGATTTGAGAACGTATTGCCATGGTTGACACTCCTGCTTTAAAGCATTATTTTTAATACTCCACTATGCCTGCAAACATCATTACTTGACTGTCTATTCATTTTCTAGATTACGATGTTGTTATGCCTGCTAGGAGGTATCAGCCCAAGGGGAATTTAGAAAGGCGGTCTTCATTATATTGTCCTAATCAGGCAAACCCCTGCTGTAATGAAAGACTATAATTTTCTTGGCAAGTACTGTACTAGTTAGTGCCAGAGATGTAATTCTGAGACAACATTACACGCCTAATTCTATATGTAAAGATAAAGGGGAAGTTTCACCTAAGGAATGTCCTGTGACTAGGAGAGGAAGTGGGACTCCAGATTGCTGGATTCTTTAAGCTCTCTTGCCAATTCTCTGTGGGACCATCCATAAACTGTGCCCTTTAGAGGGGTTCAGTCCTGCCCTCGGGTTCATACAACCATCGCAGCAGGTTCCAGGAACAAAACTGGCTGCAGGAGAAATCCTTTTATGGCAGGGGAGGATGTCTCCTAGGAAGCCAGTGCAGTGCATGAAGAGTCTGATGTTACTGGTCCTCTTGAAAGGAGCAGCACATTCCCTAAACCCTGCAATCTGGAGCTGGCTGCTGACTGCAGACACCTTGCTAGCTGGTTGGGGCAACGTTACACACCTCTCATGGTCCCCTCTCTTCCCTCCCTCCCATCCCTGGAGAGCTCCTGATGCATATTTCTCTCCTTCATGCACTGCAGTGAACCTATGTGTAGACAGGATTCAGTCATAATGAATAGAAAGGCGATGCTTTGTTGCATCCACCACACCCAAGACAATTCTCTGACTGTTCTCTGTAGTTCTCTGACTCACACCGACTAACTCAGCCTGAGCTACCACACGCGGTCTAACCAGGAAGTCACAGCAGTGCCTGCGGCCTGCGTCAGTGGAGCAAGGAGTAGATTTTAGTCCCGTGTATCTTGGTTTCCCCATTTGGAAATTAATCCTAATTATCCTGGATAGTCACAGAGCGCCTCACAGGGCTTCACGGTTTGAGATCCCTGCATGACAGGCACTAATATAAAGGCAAAGAATCAGGGCTGGCCCAAGGGGGTTTTTGGCCCCCTAGGCGAACTATGACTCTGTGGCCCCCCATTCCGCATTTTATAAGAGCTAACATATTAATATGTTTTTTTTAAATAGAGAAAAAATTCACTTCCATTTAATTTGGTGCCCCTTAAAGTCTGGAGTCCTAGGCAACCGCTTAGTTCACCTATATGGTTGGGCCCTGCAAAGAATGATTACGACTCTTTTCCACAAAGAACCCTTCAGGTTCATGCTGAGAGGCTATGTATCTGCCCAAACTTACCTTTGGGAAGGTGGGGGGCTGCCATGCTCCAGGGATGGGGTGGGAACAGAGCTGTATTCTGCCTCCCAGAGGTGTGCACGCTCCAAACCCCCTTCATGGGCACACACTGCCCTCTTGTTGAACAGAATGTAGGAGGGCAGAGCTCCATCCCTCTGGAGCACCATATATATATATATACCCCTGGGAAGAATTAGGGATCACAGTACTATCCGGGACTCCCGTGGTCTCCTGCATTCCACAGCCACGTAAGGGTTAGGCAGAATCTATCTACCAGCACCTAATCACAAAGCTTGCACCTGAGCAAATAGTCATTCGCTGAATCACCGTTATAAATAAGATTCAGACTATAACAGCATTTTCACTGAAAATCAAGGCTTGTTCGAAGCACACGTAGCTCCACAATTCACTATGGAGAAATGGGACAGAAAGTGTCCCTGCAAGGGTTCCAATTCTTAGATACTCCTGAGATCTTTCAGCACAGCGTGAGGCAGCATCTAGACAATCTTTGTGCAAGGATGGAAAACATGCAGATTACTTGCACTCTGCGGTAACCTGAAGAGACCTGCGATTTCCTGGGAGTGAGTTAGCTACAGCATTTACAGCTAATGTGCGATGGGATTTTTAATTACGCACTCTTTATAAAACTGTCTCTTCCTCCACCCGCCACTTAAAATTTCATTGGAGAAATTGCAGAATAGTCAACACATGAAATTGAATGAACACACATGTAATTTTGTGGGTTTTTTTAAATTTCATGGAGCCTTGGATTTTAAATTGGAGTCACAGGAATTAGATCCATGAATCACCAATACTAAAATTCTCCGGTTCATAAATTTTTTTTTTTAAAAAAACAACTATTATTTGACAAAAGATTTCAGTGAAACGGATGTTACATCTGCCTGCATACTTTCCCCTCTTACTTTTTAGAGTGTGGTAATTATCCTGTCAGCCTGTAACCCCATTTACTTGAGCAATTCAAGTGCAAAAAGGAAGGAAAAAAACCAAAAAGGAAAGCAACCGCCATTACCTTGCAGTCCCAACATATGTGTTCTTTTCACCCAATTAACACTGTTTCTCCTGAAGAGTGTTTTGCAATTAGAATTGATGCAAGGAAACTCTGGCTCCAGCTGCTGGGGTTTCACCAGATAAACAACTCTTAAACCCTTCTGGGACACCAGGCGATGAATATGAAGCATATGGATATTTACCAAAGCTAACGAGTCTTGGTAATATTTTTCTGTAAAAGTTGAAGGATCAAATACTTAAGTGAAAGCGGCCCTAAGTAAGAATGTATTAAACTTTGTGCTGGTAAGCGATCTTCTAGCTCATTGTAAAATGATAACGGTTTCTGCCTGTAGACAAGCGTGCTGTCTGGAAAGGATGTCAGCCCATGAGAGGTACTACATCATAGTGACAAGACAAACAGAAGGGATGCTGACTGACTTACTGTATAGTGTTTCTTTTTTTTTTAAAAAAAGCAGAGATTCGTGGAGCAAGATTTCCATTGCAAATGAGCAAACATGGAGAGGTTCCTACTCTGAGCCCAGATCCATGTGTTCTCATTACAACTGGGCAAACTGGTTGAGACAAAATAAGAACTGGTCCAAGACCTGAACTGCATTTACTTGAGGTTTGGAGGAGTTTAAACAACTTGATAAAGGTTTTACATGTGTCCGTGCTTCTCGGACTGGAAGGGCCAAGCCAGTCACGCAATAACACAGTTCAAAGTATGATGCCCTGGAAATTTCCTGAGAGTGCCTTTTGTGCAGAGTTCCAAAGGGGGAGCCGTGTTAGTCTAGTGAAGAGAAACAGAGTCCTGGGGCACTTTTAAAGACTAACAGATTTATTTATCGCATGAGCTTTCATGGGAGAAAATCACACTTCGAAGTGGGATTTTCTCCCACGAAAGCTCATGCAATAAATACATCTGTTAGTCTTTAAAAGTGCCACTGGGCACTGTTTATTTTTGTGCAGAGGAGTCACTGGGATGACAGCCTGTATCTTTATTATGTATTATGCTGAGGTCTAAATCCCGGGCAGTAAAATCCAGGCCTCTCCAGAGGATCTACTCTAATGCTCATTAAGACAGTGGAAGGGTCATGCTTGCAGGACAGCTGGTCCTGCTTACCCATAACAGCTAACTCCCCTTTCCTAACCTACGCCAGACCGGGGATCTATTTGATCTCCCCACTAATTTCAGAGACCTTGTATGCATGCGCTAATGTTGCTAATAACTTCATCTAATGACTCTGGCTACCAGACCAATCACCTTCCCACTCTTCGGCTGACAGACTAGATTCCCCAGTGGTCCAGCCTCTTTCTTCCCTAAGTAACAGATACAGTTCATGCCTATTTTCTTGGAACAAACACATTCATTTATCTCTCAACTGCACCAACTCCTTCGTATAGCCCAGTGGTTCTCATCCTTTTTGCGGGTCGCGACACACTTGGTGTTATATCACAACCCTACAGGACACACCAGCTCACCCCCACAAGCCGAATTCAGCCATCTCCCCAGCTCTCCACAACTCACTTATCACCGTGTGGTGACACAGTAATGTGTCTCGACACAGCGGTTGAGAAACGCTGGTGTAGCCGGTAGCGATGGCTGTTTGGACTCCTGCTGCCAGCACCATCTATTTCCTATCCGAAAAGCTGCAAGGCTGAAACAAAGGGGGAGTGGGGAGAATTCGGAAAATATCTGTTCTTGCAAAATTCCTTAGTGCAATTTTGCAGATTTAGGGGATTTACATGAGCAACTGAAAATTCAGCTGATTAACAAAGCTGCCACTCTTCGCAGCTCAACAGAAACCAGAAAATATTTTTGCAGAAACAAAATAGTGCCTTTGGCCAGAAAACATCCCCAAGCACTTTCAAAATTCAGGGTATAAGGATGGAGCGTTAGAATGTTGGTCCCTTCTAGCAGCTGCAGGACAAACGTGCCCGTTGAGCAATTTTTGCTCCATCTAAATGTTGTTAAGCCGAGCGGCAGACTGGAGGGCGTCTTTGAGCAGAACCACCTTCTATGTTCCTCCCTCTCGCACCTACGCATCCACCCAAGTTGTGTCAGCTCCAGCAGTCACACCCCAGCATGGTGTGCCTAGAAATGGAAACAGAGCAGCTGCTCTGCACCTGGGACTGAAATCCTGGCAGCTCTTGTGTATGGTTTAATAATTTTCCATAGATCAACAGGTTTTTGAATAGGGCGCACACTTCATTCAGTGCAGCAGGTTTTTAAATTCTCGTTGTGTATTCATGGATCACTGCACCTTTTCTAAGCCTCTGCCATCATTCCCATTGTTAAACCAGAATGTTAATGTCTTCCATGCTGTCCTTCCCTCTAGTTCAGTGTGCTTCAGTGGGGGTTAAAAGGTAAAAACCACTCAAAAAATTCAAATACCCATCCCTATAAGCTATTCCCCCCCCCAGTATCCAGCCACCCCTTATCAATGGTGTTAAATGCAGGCATCTACAGGAGATAATAGAATTAGAACAACAGTTTCTCCAATACAACATAAGAATTCTGCTGTGCTAATTACTGTAAGGCAGTATTAAAATGGTGTCATGTTATCCAATGTATAGATTTACATTTATAATGTATAATTGATTGTTTTCTACAAGGCCATGTTGTTTGGGCCATCATGTGTTTTCCTTTATCCTTTGAATACACATTAGCTCAGGGCTGTCAAACTCATTTGCTATGGTGGGTCAGACTGGACTTCAAGTGGCCCGTACATATCATAAATCAAAATGTTACAGCACCCTCGCGGCATTGCGGAGCGCTGTGTATGCGAAACTGTGCTCCGCGATATCACATTCTCTCTCTGTTAAGGGGTCAAAGGCTGGATGGAAGAGGTTTGTGGGTCGCATTCGGCCTGCATGCTTGACACTCCTGCATTACTTTCAATGTTTTGCAGAAGCAAATCCATTCCATTCATAGAGGAAGAACCCACTTTGTATCCATTTTCTCTGCTAATTTGATGCAGGCGTCAGTGTGAATTCTAGTTCGTATTTTGTAAAAATGAAAATAATATTCTTAATGAGGGGTAGGTGCCAAGCCTGCAAACTTTATGTTATGGAAGGTGGGGAAAGCAGCTAGGGGAGAGGCTGTTCAAGTGTGATTCTGACAGCTGGGAGGAACTGACTGAGAATTTGAAGGCGGAAGGCTGCTTTATTTTCTAAGGAATGGTAGAAGGGAAAACAGAAGAATAATGACAAGAGACTTCAAGAAGGCAGACGTTGGCAAACTCTGAGAACTGGTAGGTAGGATCCTGTGGGAAGCAAATCTAACAGAAAAAAAGAATACAGGAGAGTTGGCTTTTTTAAAAAAGAGACATTAATAAAGGTGTAAGAACAAACTATCCCAATGTGTAGAAAAACCTGAAACTTTTTTTTAAAAAGTCATACAGAGAGTGGAAAGTAGGTCAAATTAGGATGACTGACTATAAAAAAACCAAGACAAGCACATAGGGACAAAATTAGAAAGGCCAAGCCAAAAACGAGATTGAACTAGCTACGGGTGTACAGGGAAACAAGAAAACATTTTACAAATACATTAGAAATAAAAGGATGACCACGGACAGAGTAGGCACATTACTCAATGAGGAGGGAAAGACCACAAAAAAGGCCGCAAGTTTTAAATGCCTTTCTTGTTTCAATTTTCACCAAAATGGTTAGCAGTGATTGGATGACTAACGTAGTGAACATCAGTAAAATGGTGTAGGAGCTGAGGCTGAAACAGGGAAAGAACAAGTTAAGAATTTCTTGGACAGGTTAGATGTCTTCAACTCAGCAAGACCTGATGAAATACATCCTAGGATATTTAAGAAACTGGCTGAGGAGATCTCTGAGCCATTAGTGATTAGCTTTGAGACCTCGTAGAGGATGGGAAAGATTCCAGAGGACTGGGAAAGAACAAACTATAACAATGGTTTACAAATGGGAATAAGGACAATCCACGGAATTACAGACCAGTCAGTTTAACTTCAGTACCTGGAAAGATAATGGAGCAAGTAAGAAAATAATCATTTTGTAAGCATGGATGTAGTTTGGGGGGGGGGGGGGGGCGGTTAAGGGGGCATTCCCCCCCAAAAAAACTTGCAAGCCTTGTGCCAGAGTGGAATTTGCCTCCCATATGAAGCCCCATTTGACTGACTGGAACTGCCCTGCACCCCATATAGAAGTAAAACTGTGCTACGTTTGTAAACACTCTGAAAGATAAGGTTATAAATAAGTCAGGGTGGATTTGTCAGGAAAAAACACGTGAAGCTGACCTACTCTCCTTCTTCGATCGGATAACAAGCCTTGTGGTTGGGAGGGAAGCCGTAGATGTGATACATTTTGATTTTAGTGAGGCTTTTGATACTGTCTCACATGACCGTCTCATAAGCAAACTAGGGAAATATAGCCTAGACACAGCCTGATCGGAAAACTGTACTCAAAGAGAAGTTATCAGTAATCCCAGTCAACTGAAAGGGCTTATCGTGTGGGGTCTCATAGAGATCTGTCCTGGGTCCAATTCTATTCTATATCTTCATAAATGATTTGGATAATGACAGAGAGCACGCTTACAAAGTTTGCAGATGAAACCAAGCTGGGAGGGGTTGCAGGCATTTTGGAGGAGACAATTAGAACTCAAAATGATCTTGACAAACTGGAGAAATGGTCTGAAATAAATAGGATGAAATTCAGTTAGGACAAATATAAAGTGGTATACATAGGAAGCAATCATCAGTTGCACAAATGCAAAATGTGAAATGATTGCCTTGGAAGAAGTACTGCAGAAAAGGCCCTGGGGGTTATAATGGCTCACAAACTAAATGAGTCAACAGTGTAATACTGTTGCAAAAAAACTCCAAAAAATAAACAAAAATCCCCCGCACATCAGTCTGGGATATATTAGCATGAGTGTTGAATGTATGAGAAGTTGTTGCTCTATTCAGCACTGATAAGGCCTCAACTGGAATATTGTATCCTGTTCTGGGCACCACAATGGACTGAAGAAAGTCCAGTGGAGGGTAACAAAAATGATGAAAGGTCTAGAAAATATGACCTCTGAGGAAAAAAAAAAATTAAAAAAACCCTGAGTTTATTTATTCTGCAGAAGAGAAGACTGAAGGGAGACAACTGTTCTCAAGTATGTAAAAGGTTGTTATAAAGAGGTGGATGAAATTTTTTTCCTGTATTCACTGGGAAGAGGATAAGAAAAAATTGGTTTAAATTAAATGCAGATCATAGCTTTTGACCTATCTCCTTATTTCTTTAGAGGGTAAGGATATTTAGGCATGCAGGTGTTTTAAAAATCCCACTAGGCACCTAACTGCCCTTGGATGCCTAGGGGACTATTTGTTTTGGTGTCCAAATACCTTTGAAAATCTAACCTCCTAGGGTATGTCCACCCTAGAGCCTTAGGTCGACTTAAGGACAGTTAAGTCGACCTACAGACTGCTGTGTCCACACCGGGCACTTATTAGGTAGACTTAAGCACTTCCTTAAGTCCACTGAATAACACCACCTCTTAAAGTCGACCTAAGGCTTAAGTGAACTTTATTAAGTTGGCTTAAGCCAGTGTAGACGGGGGATAGCCCTTAAGTCGACCTAATTGGCCTCCAGGACCCCCCGCAGAGTTCCTGGCCAATCCTCTGTCGACCTAGCACCTGGCAGTGTGGATGCAGGGCTGTGGAGTCTCTAAGTCGACTTAACAGGGTTGACTTCAAGTCGACTTAAAGTTGACCTGGGTTAAGTCAACTTAACAGAGCCTCCAGGGTAGACGTACCTCTAGTGCCTGATCTTTTTAAATCAATGGTAGCTTTATCAATGGACACACCATCAAGCCCTTAATATGGTTAAAAAATATGATCGTATACTGCAGTAATGATTCCAAACATAGCAACATCTTGCTGTAGGTGCAGTTAGGGTTTTGGACTGTTACTGTAGAACCTTTTCAGACTGAACAAGCTTCCCCTCCCCATTCAATCACCTCCCATGCTTTGGGGGAATTCTGAACTTTGCCCATGGCTCCTTTCTCCACAATGGGTCAAACCCTGGAACTGAACACCCTATGAACTTTGGGGATATGTAGAGATAGTTCTGATCTTTGCAGGTGTGGGCCCATCTCAACAGGATATATTTCTCACTTCTGCTACATTGTAAGTTGGGAATGGTGAATTGCCATTATATTCACATTCATAATTATAGTTATTAGACCTGTAAAAAGCCCAAGAATTACTGTTCAGATGAACTGGTAAAGGCACTGTATGGGAGGAAAAAGAAAAAAGCTAAAGGTACAGTATTTGTCATGTTCCTTTAAACTCTAGCATGTTACGTAGAGACTCATCTGAGGTTTTAAATATACCTGTTGTGGATAAATTCCAAAGGGGTAGCCGTGTTAGTCTATTGTAGAAAGACAACAGAGTCCTGTGGCACTTTTAAAGACTAACA
>ML685954.1:1231627-1292765 GCA_007922175.1 Pelusios castaneus | reverse complement strand
GCAATGTTTATGTATTCCATAGCAATATGTCCTCCTTTGTTATCATTTTTATTTAATGATAACAAATAATTAACAGAAAAATGGAATATTATTTTGAACTTTGAATTACACAGTACCTGTAGTGTTTTTGCATGTAATTTATATTAGGATAGGATTTAAACCCACAGTACCAATATTGGCTTTTTATAAGATTGTTTTGAATTGAACTATAAAGTGAGGTATTTTCTAAAAGCAGATACTTATTTCAACTAGGTTTCCACAGTGAGTTCCCTGCACCAAAAACACAGGGATTCAGAAGGCACCAGCCTTGATTTTATTTATTCCTCTCCATGCCATACATAGCAAATGTGATGCTGCCTAGATCAAGGAAGAGAAGAACACATTCTTTGTGGTCCCAGTTCAGCAAAACATGTGTTTAAAGTTAATGGGATTTATATATGTGCTTAAGTGCTTCGTCAAATAGGAATGATTCTCTGAAGGAGGACCCGTGTGGGGTTTGAAAAACCCTCCATTCCCGTTGATGCCCAGCATCTTGCAGAAAGTAGAGGTAACACTTTGCTGCATTAAGGCCAGGTTTTGCCCTGATAGTACCATTAGATTGTGTGGCAAGATCATAATCATTTTTATAACTGCTTGTAACCCAGAAGCTGAAATCAGTTTCATTGTCATTTTTACGTCTTTAGGCCAGGACACGGATTGGTTACAGGTAGGTTGCATGGGAAGACTAAGCTGCTAAAATAGTTTAGGAAAGACATAGCATAGAAGCTTTCTTGCATTTTAAATTCCCTGGAAAGTATTACATAGCTTTTGCCAATGGCAAGAAGGAAGAGCTCAGGAGGCCTTGACTCACTTCTTTGAATTCTATGTACTCTGTGCTTTTACATACACTGTATATTACAGATCAGAGCATAGGTTGTGGTGAATACAGAATCCATTCAAACTTTGGGACACAAATATATCTGGGGAACTGAAGTGTCTGTGGATGTTGATGCCCTTTGACTGTGTCTGATGCTCTCTGATGGAACCATTTATTATTCTGGTGATGAGATTCTGTTTCAATAGTATTCATATATTTGGCTGAGTTTTTTATTCCCAGAGGGATTGTTGCTTTTTCTGCTGATCATGTAAATCCTTTCTCTACATGACTGAACAATCTGTCTATTCAGGTTCTTACAACACTCCCAACGATGTGGTATCAGAGACCGTCACAAATTTATTAATGGGAGCCATTCTGTTACCTATTCGCCCCAGATGTTTTCTGTGCTTCACTTTGATTAACTGTAAAATTAGCATAATGACATTTACTTATCTCTCAGGCATCCGTTGAGACATTATAATGGCTGTGAAGCAACATGGGACCCTTGCATGAAGGATCTAGAACAGTTGTGTAAAATTTTTGGCTACAGATATTTGTGACGGGGCAGTGAGAGCACAAAAGGATTTTACACACGTAGGAGGTGATGTGTTGCACTGTGAAGACTGACAATAAGTGTAAAGAATGTCCTGCCTCTTTAGGACGAAACAATTGCAATAGGACTGTCCTCTACCAAAGTTCAAAGCCAAGGTCAAAAAGATAGCTCAGACAAAGACCAGAGGAAGGAAGAAGATTAGCCTCAGGTCTGTGCTGAGGAATCTTCTCTCCCTGAATCTTAGGGCTAGTCTTCACTGATGGTGGCAAATTCACCACCATCAGTTCAAGCTTCCTGATCAACTGTTTGGGTCTGGGTAGACCCACTCAACTGATCAGGAAGTTCGATCCCTGAACACCACCTTGTCAACTATGGTAGCTCTGAGTCGAAAGGAGGTCCCCCCTTTCGACTCAGTGCAATGGATGTGTTGGGAGTAGGGAGGTTGGAACGTAGATACACAAGTTATTTAAGTAACTTGCGTGTCTCCATTCGACTGCTGCTGAAAAGGGCAGATCTATGTAGACCTGTCTAGACCTGCCCTCGGTCTCGCATTCTGCCAGCAGCTTCCCCATCTCTCCCCACTTTCTGACCCCCTCTTTCAGCATGTTGGGATAGAGAATTAGTTCCTTGCAAAGCTGGGCCAGCTGCAAATCCCTCCACTCCAGTCAGATAACCATAGCACTTCCTCGCTGGAGAATTAACCCTTTCCCTGCCAGCTGCTGAATAAAGCATGCATATCTGTCTTTACCTCCAAACAGTGAAGTAATCAGCATCTAAGAATATATGGGGCCGAGGTACTTTGGAGCAGGCGCAGAATCTTTCTAATTCGATTGTTGTGACAACTTAAAATTGCATTTCGTTTTTCAGTTAAAGGGTATGCTCTGATGTAATGATATCTTTGAAGATGGCTGTTCAGAGTTGACCTATACTATTCGAATGTATTTCCATTTAATAATTAATATACTTAAAACCAAAGGTCCTTGAAACCCAATGACATGAAGAGGTAATTGCAGTGTATATGCATGTGTCTCAGAGTACCAAATCCTACCTCTGGAGGGATTAGCGGTGAAGCATCTATCAAAATCTTGTGTTTTAATTCGAGCCAGAATGAAATCCGGTCTTAAAGTTTATTCTTCCCACTATCTTCTGTTTTAAGGACTATCTGTTTACAAGGAACATATTTCCAAATGTCATGGGTATTCTGGATATTGTTTTCCAAATGGTAGCAGAATTATACTTAAAAAAAAAAAAGTCCTCAACAACACTGTAATCCACGGATGTGCATTTTCTTCTGTAAAAGCTGGATAGTTTGAAAAATAAACACTATGCTAAACACAGTGGGTGGTTAATACATGAATTAAATTCTTACGACCATTTTTAAATAGGAAACAAGGCTTAGTATATATCTTCTAGGTTCCCTATAGGGACAACATACTTGTATCCTAAACAGCCTCGGGATGGCTTCATTACTTCAGAGGGAAGTACTTGAAAGAGGGCTAATTTGCTAATTGAAAAAAATTAACTTGGAAAAAAGACATTTCGAAAAGGACACTTTGGGGCTATTTGGCACATGTCTAAAATTAAAAGCGCATAAACCTTCTGTTTTCATCATTTCCAGCTTCAGTATCAAGTTGCCTGCCTTCCTTCATCTTGTGGATCCCGGCATAAGTCTGAAATGGTATATAAGGCATAATTTGCAATTTCCCAGCCACGCATTGAGTCAAGGGAAGGAAATAGCTCTGCTTGGGACCATCCCTGACCCCTGGAGACATTTATACAGACAGATATAAGTGTAGTTTAAGAATAACAGACCAAATTCCTGCTCTTAAATACTAACAACTTCCCTGTGCCTCCTGTGGAAACTGCATCCCAGTGCAGGGTGGGGCAGCAGAATGTAGCCCAGTATCGTACATTCATGTGGCACCTTTCAGCCACTGGATCCCGCTACGCAGGACAAGCTGTCCTCAGTAGAGTCTCAGCTGAAGTGCTGCTGTCCCAGGGCAAAGGGTTGTAGCTGCACATTAGTACAGTGACTCTACGCAATAATTTAACATCACATCCAATGAAAACTTTTTTTGGGGGGGGAAATAGCATGTTAGTCTGCTCCTGTCCACTAAGGACAGACACAGCCTAACTATGCTATGGGAAAAGTCTAGCACAATGGTTTGCAAACTTTTTTCCTTGGGACCCAATTGAAAAAAATTATTTATGTCCATGACCCAACAGTTACAATGCATTTCAGTCTTTTGGCGGAAGCAGCAGGGGGCGCCGCAATCCAGTACTTGAGGGTGCGCGACCCAGTCCTGGGTCCCAACCTGTGGTTTGAAAACCACTGGTCTAGCATATATTAACCAGATTTAAAATTAGGCCACGCTTCAGGAAAGCATTGCTTTTCATCCATATTGCACCTGCCATTTAATCTGGGTACAATTAACTCTGCCTAAAACAGAACCTATTTAAATGCCTAACTACCTGACGCCGGTGCAGTTAGCAGGCTTCTTAGGCACCATGGTTAGAATGGTGAGCAAAATAATTTGTTGCCTCAATGCTGATGGTGAATTCTGAAAATCTGTTCCCCAATCTGGGAAAAAAGCAATCCCCGCAAAACACAGGAAGCCATCTGATAGGGAAACACTGCTACCAGGGGGGCTTTCTTGGGTTTTTTCCCACTGCTTTCTGTTTGTTCCAGGGGCATATCGAGGCTGTCTGGCTACCTGGAAGCCAGCATACATCTACGCCCCTCCACCCCCATGCAGCTCCCACCCCACTGTGAAGGACTGGCCCAATGCCCCTCCCCCCCAGAACTTACCCACCATCAGCTTGGACAGGGCAGCCCCCTCCCCCCGCGGGAGTGTGTGTGTGCCAGGCCAGCTTTCCATGATGCTGGAGGGGCACAGGAGGCTCTCAGTGCTCAGTGCCCACCTGCAGTCCAGTGGCCAGAGGCCTCCCCCACCTCGCCTCCATTCTGGTTTATTCCTTATACAAATAAACATCCTTTTCTTTAAAAACTACGGCAAGCGAGTACTTTATTTTACATTTTACAGAGCAGTTTTTCAAGCACCGAAGTATTTTTGCGACACGACAGAAACGAACAATCAATTGAAGAAGGCTAGTAACTAGAGAAGTAAGTTTTACACTTTCATTTGAAGTGGAATAATGAGTCAGTTGTGCAAATCGCACATGGTAAAAAAAAAAAAAATCAGCAGAACGGCACCACATGCTTGGTGTTTGAAGCTGGCACCTGGTAAAAATACAGCCAGGGCAGAAAAGGAATGGGGATTCCAGGTAGCGTGGTTACTTAGGGAAAATGGAAAGGCAGAAAGAAAAGGATTTTAATTACCAGTCAGGCCCTTAAATAGGATGCATAAAGGCAGGGAAGTCAATAACAGCAATTGAGGAACCTGTGTAACACGGGAGGAATATTAACAATGAAAGACCAAATGAGCTACATGGATCTGAGTAAGACATCATTTGGCTAGCATAGATGTTGGCAGATCAGCAAAGAGACTATTGCAATAAACCAGCGGGGAAAGTATCCACACAGCAGTAACAAATCTGCATCCACAACAATTAGCTGGCAGTAATTCACTTACCGTGTTAACCATGTAAGTATAACTTCTGGGTCTTGATTCACCACGACTGGTGAAACCAGGTGCAAATGGAGCGTCCCTATGCCAGCAGGGGCTGTGGGGGCGGATCCACGGCCCTCAGGTGGGCAGGAGGCATTTATAATGCCACCTTCCTCCACTGGCCGCTGTACAGAAGGGCGGCATCATATTGCAGTTGGGTTCCACAGGAGCCTAGCTGGTGGAGGATGATATGAGTCAGTGCATCCACAGGCTGCTCAAACTGCACGCCTTTCTCCAGCCGGCTGTGCCCTCTTGGGAGGTGCACGATTGCTTGTTGGAAGGGGTGCGTGGGGTCCATACATGCTGGCATTATCCCTCTGGGAAGACTAAATGATGCTGGGGTCATTTGAGCCTGTGGCTAGTCCATCGTCTGAAGTTTCCAAAGCTGTGTGAAGAAACGTCTCGATGCAAAACAAACCACAGGAACACGTGGAGGAAGGGAAGTCAAACAAGAAGCTGGAAACTGAGGAAATGTAGGGTGGGGTTGGGGATGCATGGCACAGCTAGACAATGAAGAGATTTCAAACAGAATGAGTAGAGAGGGATTTAATGTATCGTTTGTGAAGCAAATCCCACCCCACCTTCATGGGGGAAGAGGCCACTTCAGCAGTGGATTTGGGGCAGGATTCAGGGAAACCACCCAGAAGATCCTGACTCTCTCCAGGGCATGGAGGATGAGGCAAAAAGAAGAAGATTCCTTCTGTCTTTCCTCTACCTGGCTCCAAAGCACCTAGCCAAATTCCTCGAGCTGAGGAGATCATTTCAAACCATGCTTGCTAAGGCAAATATTTAACAACAACAATAATAAAGCACAATAATTCAGCACAGAAGCAGTTTCATACCATTGTGCCAGCTCCTTACAGGAGAATGCATTGTTCAGAAAAGCCATGTAACAAAGGGTGTTTGAAGTCACTCAGCAACTTCTTCCTACTGGGATAAAAAGACAATGCCTGTAACAATACTACAGAACAGGTGGCTAAAGTTGGCATTCAAGAAATATCACAAGATTGCTGTTTTAAGATTATTGTAAGAATGAGTCATTTATTCTATTTGCCTTTTACGTTAAAAATTCTATCACCGTTGTTCTGTTTACAGCCTCAGCCACAGACCAGAGATTTTTGCAGCCCTCACAGATTCTTTTTTTTTTGGAAAGCAGCAATATATAGTGTGCCTCTGACCTTTACAGAGATTCATAATGTGCTTGATCGGTCATTCTCATCCCCCTCTTTTATAACATCCACAGCCTGAAGAGCATGTGGCTGAGGTGAACTATGTCACAGAATATTTAAAAGGTTGCAATCATGCCGCATTCTGCTCTTCCATGCTATGGTGGGTTAAGGAGATACTGATGGGTTACTGTGAGTTCAGAGTTGTGCTGTTCAGTAATGCCAGTTATGTTAATGTATACACTTCTCCATTTGTCTCATTCATCTTAATCTTCACCAAGGGTGAAAGGAACTTCTGTTCAGATGGCCAGCATGACATTATGTACCAGTTGAGCCCTATTATGAGAGCCAGTGTAAGTGGTTTATGAGCAGCCCTTTGCATAGGGGTGAATTTCACCCCAAGATAACAGCCAATTAGGGACGTGATTCTGCTCTCACACAGGTTTTAGCAGGTTTATCTCTACTGGCCAGCACTGTACAGGGACTTAAGAGACATGGGTTTCACTGCCTCCACCACTGGATTACTGGATGAACTTGGGCAAATTGCTTCACCTCTCTCCCCCTCCGTTTGCTCTTCTATAAAAATGTGGCTAACGATGCCCATGTCCTTTGCAAAGTGCTTTCAGAGCTATGAATGAAAAGTGCTAGATAAGAACCGGACATTTTAATTTTTATTACTGACTCCAGGTGAGTTACTCTAAAGTAAGGAAAGGAGAATCAAATCATTTCCCCTTGGTGCCTCCCCATCCACCTTGACAGTATATGTTGAATAAGCTAACTACACACTTCCATTTTTGAGAGAACAGCCTTCACGTTTTGTCGTGTAATTTTTTTCATGTTTTGCCCAAGTGGCCCCACGCCATAGATTTTATTTTATTTTGTTATGTTTAACTACATCTAATTCAACTTCTTTTCTAAGTCACCTACATGTTCTTGAAGAAAGGTTATGGCTTCTGAATCAAGCCTCAACTGCAGATGGAAAAATTCATTATGCAAGAGGGGGATTTTTGGGGGGGGAGTCTGATATCACATTTTACCATTTTTTATACCTTTGCCTGCTCACGTAATGAGTAAGTAAATGTTTAGTGACCTGAGTTTTAAATGGCTTCCTAGTTATTAGTTTGGATTGCTAGATACTTTGGTACTTGATTAGTCTAAAATGTGGAGGCTGAGACAAGTTGTACAAAAGATATTGTACCTTGTAGAATTACTTGTGGGGATTGGAGCCAGCCACCCTGCCACACAGCCAGGAAAGATTAATAACAGCTCACTTTCATTTGCCCTAAATCCCAGGGTGGATAGCTAGGCCTCCTGCTCACCTGGTTCTAATATTTGATATTGGAAACATTCTAGAATTGCATCTCGTAACTTTCCCAGGCCTGTGATAATGGCTAGTGACGGAATGTTTTAAAATATGTTTGCTTTCTGCATTTTAGAATGGAGGATGGCAGCTTTAAGTTTCAGATCAAAACCACTCTTGTTTCTTTCCACCATGAAGCATTCATGGGAGAGGCAGCAGCTCTTGCGTCTTTTACCCTTCCTGTTCACCTGAATATTCATCAACAATTCAAAAGAAACTTGGGCATATAATGCTAGGCAAGACACACACACAAAGAAAGCCCTTCAAAATCATGTAACAGGAGATGGTGACTCCTTCTAGGCAAAGAGAGGACAGTGGCATCTACCACCGCCTTTTACCATACAACGTATTTCCCCACGTCTTACTCCTCCCTTCTCCATCTGTGGGGTTTCTGGCAATACTGTCAGGGGTAGAGTCCCACACTTAGTGTGAGAGAACATACAAAACTCACTCCTGTGCAGAGTGCCAGATTGAGACCTACTTTATGAAATCTACTGATTTTGTTCTAGCTGGGATGAAAACCAGTACCTTCTTCCTTAATTTCGCACCTTTCCTGCTGGCTGAAAGAGATGGAAGAAAATTTTAGGCATCTAAAATAGCCATTTCTGTCTTATCATATATTAGATAATCCCCTGATGTGGTCTTGATGTTTATGCTTCCCTCTTCAAGTTTTCTTAATTATTTCTGTCTCATATTAATTCTAACAAAGCTCCCTAGACAGAGCCTTTATGATTTAGACTCTCAACTGCTCTTCCCATTAATGGCCTTGATTAATGTGCTTAAAAATTCCTCAAGACATTTGTGGCGCATTGTAAGAGGAGAACGACAAGGGTTTTGAATATGTTCAATTTAATTTGTGATCTTTTTTGTGGCTGTGAGCTTGGAGTCCATTTTACACGCCTCATTAAGTGCTTAGATAATTTTTAAAAAAAATATTCACTTACTTTCCAGGCATTGATGTGGAAGGAGTGTGATCTTCTGACAAGTGGTTTCCTTTTGTTAGTCAAACCTTGGTAAGTTTGGTCCAAGCCATCCATTGTAATTTCAGTCCCTTGATTTGGATTGATTAGGACACATAAATGAATGAGGATAGACACAGCGGCTATGTCTACACTTACCAAAGTTCGTTCGAATTAGTTAATTCGAACTAACTAATGCGAACTAATTTTAGTTAGTTTGAATTAACTTAATTCGAACTAGCATGGTCCCACTAGAATGCTAGTTCGAACTAGGCAAGTGCCATGCAGTTAGTTCGAACTAACATGGCTACATTGACTTAATTCGAACTAACTAGTTCGAATTAAGGGTTAGTTTGAAGTAAAATGAGGTTTTACTAATTCTAACTAACTTTTCCTTAATTCGACTTAAGGAACTGCTTAAGTTGAATTAAGGAAACTCAAGTGTAGACAGAGAGTAAATCAAGTCAACTTAAGTCTGCTTAAGTCAACTTAATTTACAAGTGTAGACGCACCCAGAGATAGGTTTTAAGTAGAAGGTTGCAGCTTGACCAAAATTTAACATCAGAGAGTGGCACTATGTGCATATTTCCCCATGCGAGGCAGTTAAGAGGGTCCAGTTTGTGGCTTACAAGGCATCTGTCACATAGCCCGTAACTCAGGGTAGACACTTGCCCACTCCAAGATTCTGCTTGCCTACATCTCACCCTGCTCCTGCACAGCAGAGGGCACCAAAGAGGGACTGCAGTCTTCAAAGACTTCAACTCTCCCTTTTTCCCAGAGACCGGGGATCCACTAGCAAAATCACATGTCTCTTACTTTCTGGTTGCTGGCCTTTGATCCATACTCGGCACAAGTTGCAATGAACATTCATACAGTTCCTAATATTAAACTCCTAAATGCTCTACTTATTTAACTTTCTGTTCTGTGTTGCAAGTCAACATGTAGTGTGCCACAAAGAAGTGCTGATGCAAGATGGATGTTTATTTTCCAGTCTCAGCTGAATGACCTGGGTCATGATCACTAAAGGTCAATGCCCTACTCCGCTGGCAGAGCTCCATGTATACTGAGTTGATTGGCGGCTGTCACATCTTTCATTTTATTTTAAAAGCCAAATGCAAATTATTATTTATCCTGCAGCAGCACCATGGACTAGGGTTCAATTGGACACCCATGTAGTAAAGCAATGGTCCTTGCGTCAAAGAGCTTAGGGTCTAGGTTATGACTGTTGAAGGACAGAGTTTATACTCCAAAGTTTATGACTCCTGATATCACTGTGGCTTTGTCAGGGTGAAGTGGATCTAGCCATTTGACTCCAGAGGAAGAATGGGGCTTAAGTTACTATTTGTTCTGGAAATACATTAGTGTAAAAAACAGCATCTCTATGCCTATTTTGGTGAGACTCTGCTTAGAATTTCTAAAATTATTATTCACATTGATGTACTGAATGCATATTATGGACTACAAGAAGATCTTTGGCACTGAACCTTACCGTACCCATATGAAAAGAGAAGGATTCGGTTTTAAGGGTCTGAGAGTCTTTTTTTCTTACTAACATTTGCCTCTGTTTCTGGATTTTTAAGTAAGATGTAAACAAAATTCAATGCTCATGAAGTTTAATTCATTCAGAGTTTAATTTGTCCAATATAAAAGACTGACACAGATCATATAACATCACTGAATTATTTTTGTAATTTAAGTAGTATCCATTGAGGAATGGAGAATTCTTTCCCAGGGGTCCATTTATCACCGTTTGCTACTAATTAGAACGCTCAGACTACAATATGCATGACTCACTTTATTAGCAATGTCTTTGCACTGATGTATCATTCCCTCCGCTTCTTCACGAACTTGGATCCATTTTGTAATTAATCTTGGAATTTGTTTTAAAGGTTTCTGACAGATGCGACTCCATCTTTGTTAACGGCAAGGAAATGAAAAGCAAACTGGACTCCATTGTGAACTTTACGTACCAGCACTTTACCGCCCAGCTAGAAGTGACCGTCTGGGCACCACGACTTCCTCTGCAGATAGAAATCTCGGATACAGAACTGAGCCAGATCAAGGGCTGGAGGATCCCCGTCACCTCCAATAAGAGGTATGATTGCTATATTTGGATGATCTATACATACAGCCAGGGATTTGAAGATCCAGCAGGATTGTTTAGAGGCTATTTTTAGAACACTCCATTTACAAATTCCAAGGGGGTAGCCATGTTAGTCTAGTTCAGCAAAACAAACTTGTTAGTCTTTAAAAGTGCCACGGGACTCCTTGTTTGTTTTCCGTTTATAAACAGAGCTGATAATTGGCATTGGCCTTAAAGACTCTCACCTGGGAATCCTATTCTGTCCTCATCCACATTCTGTAAAAACTCAGTGAAATCAATGTGGTTGTACGAAATACAAGTCAGGTTCAAATTCCACCCTCTGATTTGCACCTACAACCAGCATCAAAATCAAAGCTAGCTGGATGGATGTCAACCAGTTCCAAAGGGGAAGCCGTGTTAGGCTAGGTCAGCCAAACAAACCAGGAGTGCTGTGGCACCTTTAAAGACTAACACATTTATTTATCGCATGAGCTTTTGTGGGAGAAAATCATGTGGATCTAGCATGTCAAGCAGGCAGTACTAAGCACGTAAGGACATATAAGGTATGTCTACAGTGCAGCTACGGGGTCCAGTTGCAACTTGTACAGACAAACCCAAGCTAGTTTCAATCTAGCTAATTGGGAACTAGAAGAGCGAAAGTGCGGCAGCAGAGGTTTCAACTTGAGAGGCACCAGCCGGCCCGGAATCCTGGGTAATTACTAGGACCCCCCACTGAAGGTTGCACAGTTCCATTTTCACTGCTCTGGTACTTAGGCTGGCTAGATTAAAGTTACCTCAGGTAAATCTGCGCAAGCTGCCAGCAGACGTTGTGATTGCAGAGTAGAGCTACCCATAGGTAGTAAAATGAAGGCAACTGTAGAAAATAGAGGGGCCTGAGCAGAGGATGGGGAACCTGGAGCTCTTGAGTTTGAATCTCAATTCAGAATTCCTGAGTTCTAATTTGACTCTTTGTGGCCTCATGCAAGTTACCGAAGAGGCCAGCCTCAGTTTCTCTATCTGTAAAATGGGGTAGTACTTGCTTATCTCATAATGGCGTTATCAGTATTTTGAAACATAGTAAAAACTACGCTTAAGTGGTGGATTTATGCTTTAAGAGTTTGCATCACGTGTATGCGGATCATTCCAATGCACAAGAACTCAGGTAGTGCAAACTAGCCCTCCCCAATGCGAACATGTCCATAGTTACAGCCTAATTCTACCAACCTTACTCACACTGAGTAGCACCTTATTCTGAGCTGCATTGTTGAAACCATTTTGTTGGAAAAACATACAGCTGGATCCCCAAATGCTAATATTTACATGCAAATTTCATTGCCGGTGCAAATCTGTGGGCACAGTTACTTGTGAATACCGTGTTTATTGCCCACAAAAATAGATAACGTTGAGGCCCCGCTGAAAATCAAGCTTTTAGAGTTTGTCTTGTGCTTGATATGAATGTAGCTCAGGTAGCTTCGTTACATATATTACAGAAAATTCTGATGGAAATATGGCATTTTCAGATAGGTCCCTTTGAATCTGCTCTTTCCCAAGGAATGCAGGTCCAGTTGCTCTGACATTTCTGAATATAGATGAGCGTCTCATTTCTGTGGATTATTCCATTTGACCTCAGCTGCACACTTCTCCGTTACAGCCATACAGCACAGGGCTCCAATAATAGACTCACCTTCTGTCTCCGTATTTTTCCTGAGTCTGTATCTGCTATTTCTAAACTCACAACAAGCAGCAAAAGTGCACTCTGCACAGTATTGATTCAGTCATTTTTTCCCCATTGGTCTAGAAAATTTGCTAGATTTGATTTTACCAGCAAACTCAGAAAACAAGCATGTGTTCACAAAGGCCACGTGGCCAAGTCTATACAGACGGCAGCAAATTTGCCACCATCACGTTGATCTTCTGGGTTCAATTGAGCAGTCACTGAAGACCCACTCAGTTGATCTGGAAGTCGACGCTCCAAGTCCACCCCCATAAGAAGAGTAGCATTGAGTCGAAGGGAGGGCATTTCCTTTTCACTCAGTGAGGTGGAGAAATGGAGGTAAGTAGGAGTTAGAAAGTTGAAAGGAGATACACAAGTTATTTTACGTAGCTTGCGTATCTCCCTTTGACTGTCTCTGGGAAAGGCAGCAAGCACAGAACAGCCCATACATTTTGCGCATGGCCTGATACTTATACTGACTTACTGTTACAACGTCATTGTCCCATGCAAAACCAGACTTTAAGGAGCGTGCAGTGCCACAGTTATGTAGCATGGTAATAAAATATAACTGTGAAGGACGGGGGGAGAAGAATTTCCCACAGATTGTCAGCCACGAGCAGGTGAAGCTCACTGAGAGTACATCAAAGCACGTGGGTGAATAAAGGGTAAATGAGCATTAAAGCAGAAGATCTTTTGAAGCATCAAGCTTTGTACATGCAAGTTCTACAAAGGAATTCAAAGAAGCACTACTTAGCAGACTTGATTTAGTCAGGAGAGTGTTGTGCTTTCATAAAAGACCGTATTCTAATAAAGAGACACGACCGGAGTTCCTGCCTCCTTTCCGTCCCCTCCTCAAAGGACCCATGCTGGAACAGCCGACATTTTGACAAGCAGCTAGTAGATTCAGCATTTCCAGGAATATGACTGTATTGATGAATTTCAGGATAATTTAAAAAATAGTATCAGTGAGCACGGCATGACCTCAGATCAAATTTTTAATGCAAATGAGAAAGGGTTTCTGGCAGCCGGGATTGTGCTGCTGAAAAATCTAGCAGTTGTAGCTAAAAGCCAGCTGCCGGCTTTGCTCAGTGACTAGGGGGACACATCTTAAGTGTGGAAGAGACCAAACAGATAGCAATTTAGCACTTTACAGAAAGGATCTAACTAGGGGTAATGGAATAAATTAACCAGAGACTTCTGCAATGTGCTCACTACAAATAGGCAGATAATCAGACATCTTCTTTTGTCTATCCAGAAAATGCTCCTGATCAATAGATCAATAAGGTGTCTGTGTCAAAAGGACAGGTGGTGAAGAACTGTCACAGTGGAAACGTCTCTTAAGTTTCACTGAGAAAGACAAACTTGTTCTTCGTGGAGAGAGAAAATGTGCTAAGTGATTGGATTGGTGACAGATACTACAGCAGGCCCAGAATTACTTACTAACTTTCATTTGCTTTAGAAGTCCAAAGAGATGCCCCTTCTGCTGATTTAGGGTCTGGTGGTTAGGTTTGTCTTAGATATAAATCAAGCTGAAGTTAATGGGGTTTTTTCCTGAGTAAATGACTGCAGAATTGGGTTGGTGATGTTTATTATAGGAATTGGCTTTTGAGCACCATGCCTGGTGAGTTAGACATTCAACGGTGGTTAACATCGTGGACGTTTTGACTTTAAACCCATTATGCTCAGCATTGGGCATTTCCCCCCTAGTGTCTCGTTCTGATTTATTGGGCCAGCTGAAATAAAGATAATGGTCTGAGAGCCTGCACTGTTTGCAAGCTGGCAAGCAATCTTAGTTCACTGCTGCTCAAATTACATCTGAACTACTGACCCATCTTTAGCAACCATTTTTTTGTGAAGGGTGGAAGAAAATGTGTGGATGTTGTTTGACACTGTGTGTCAGCTGTCTATGCATGTGTGGCTGGAAAAATATTTCAGTTTTGTAGCAGAAATAAATTACTACCGGGTTTATGAAAGACTAGAATTTTTTTTTTTTTTTTTTTCTATTTTAAATCAATAGGTAATCTGACGCTAGCATTATAGCTATGCTAGTACTGACATTTTGACATTTGTGGTGCACATGAGCTTCGAAGTTCTCTTTCCTTTCCATGCCTTGTGTGTTTTACTCAATATTTAATAGTTTTTCCATATTTAGGAGGATTTTGGTGTTTTTATTTCTCTCTCTAGGTATTTATAGTACACTAGCATTATGATATCTGACTAACTCACGAATATTTATGGTTTTACACTCAACAACCCAGTGAGATAGGGAAGTATTTGGCAAACTGAGGCACAGAGCAGTTAAGTGACTTCTCCAGGATTGTGTAAGAAGAGTGCAGCAGTTTCAAGAATTGAACTTAGATCTCCTGCCTCCTGTAGCCATGGCTTTAGTTAGCTTGAATTAAGCTTCCTTAATTCGAACTAACTTGCCAGTGTAGACATAGCCAAGGAGTCCTTTTAAAGACTAACAAATGTGTTTATCACATGAGCTTTCGTGTGTGTAATCCCACTTCATCAGATGCATGAAATGGAAGCTGTAGCATGTCAGAATAAATACAGAGAAGGGTAAGTAAGAAGGTCAGTTCAGTTGATACCATGTTACTTTCCAAATATAGTAATGGAGGGCATTGAAGTTTATGTAGTAATAATGATTAAATATCTTCTTACATGCAACTTTCTTCATGAGAAAGTAGAAGAGAGAATAAGATGTACATATAATGGCATAAATCCTGAATTCCTTGCTCCCTTTGGATTTGAATGCCAAGTTTTCATCTGCTGCTTACCAACTTAAAACTGCCCTTGCTTCATGGGAAACTGCATGAAAACTAAGCGAGCAGTTTAGGATTTGGGCTATTCTAAACAAAGGGAATATAAAAAATAGTCTCTCTTGTGTATAACAGAAATACGACTTACTATGCCAATCCATAAATATAGGATGAACTTTTCTATTTATCCATCTGAGACAGAGAATCATAATTTAATCTATGGTGTATGCCACTATCAATAGGGCAGTCAATTTTCCAGATGAAAATCTGTTCTCTGGCTAGGTATATGCACATGACTAATGTACTGTATGGAGTCCTTGAGCAGCAGCATGCTAATAGGAAGCCCGTTTGTGGAATAAGTGGTGGAAAAACCTAGAATCTCAGCAAATGAAGGCAATATAATTAATTTAAAGTCAAATACTAGAATGAGAAAAAGGTCCAGAGTGTGACAGTTTAACAAACACATTTATTTTGTTTCATTATGCACCGGGAAAATAATTACCCTCTCCTGGAAGTTCTCAGATATTTACATGAGATGAGTTGCTTCAGCTCCGATTAATTGGCAACACGTGGTGAGAGCCTCACACAACCAGGTGAAAACATGCCTCTGCAGTTTAAATCAGTGCTTGCCTACTATGATAGCTCCCACTTTTCAAGAGGCTCCCAGGGAGACAGCAATTGTCCAGCCTTTGTCCGGCATATAAATCAGTGTAAAATAATATCATTCAAAACACTCTATTTCAATTAGCAACTATCCCTACTGAACAGTCACCAAGACTAAAGCCTGTGGAGAATCATAGTTACTTTGAAAGCTCAAATGTAATAAAGGGAGTTATACAGAAAGAAGGCAGTCAATGTTGATTACAGTTTGTGGTGGCTGAAAGTTAGTTACTCAGTGGAACCTCCTTAGGGCATATCCACAAAGGGACACCAGAAAAGTTAAGTTGAATTATCAAAAAGGTGTTCATTTAAAGTGTATTAATTAAAGTGCATTCAACCCCTACATGGAAAGAGATGAGGTCCACTTGACCAAGAGAGGAAGAACATCTTTCTGTGCCGACTCACCAGCCTAGTGAGAAGGGATTTAAACTAGGTTCAAAAGGGGCAGGTGACAAAAGATTGATTTTAACGTAATGTTTAACCTGATCTGAACTGAATGGTTGAATGTTGGCTGGGAGTGGTAGGAGGAGGGACATGGAAAATTACACTAGGACCAGAGCAGCAATGAGAGGGGAGAATGTGCTCAACACTTTAGATCTCTCTATACAAATGCAAGGAGCATGGGGAATTACAAATCCAAAGGTGAGAGGAAATATGGGTGAAAGTGATCATTAAACGATAGATTTCAATAAGTGTCAGGGGAGGAAGGCATGAGCACAGCAGAGTACGTGCAATGCACTCTAATTAAACTAAGAGAACTGGTAGGTAAGATCTCATGAGAAAAAAATATAAGAGATAAAGAGAGCTGACAGTTTCTCAAACAATGTTTTAAAGGCAAGCTATCCGTATATGAAGGAAAGAAAAGAAGAAGAGGAAGAGGCAAATATGACTCTATCAGCAGTTTTTTAATGACCTGAAAATCAAAAAGGAATCCAACAAAAATTGGAAAAAGAATGAACTTCTAGGGAGAAATATAAAAGAATAGCATAAGAATGTAGGGACAGTATCATAAAGGCTAAGGCACAAAATGAGTTAGTTCTAGCAAAGGACATAAAATACAGTAAAAAGAGGTTCTTGAAATACATTAGGAGAAAGAGAAAGATGAAGGAAGGAACAAGTTTTCTACTTAAGGAGAAAGGCACTAATAACGCATGACATCAAGAAGACAGAGACGTTTAATGTACGTATTGCTTTAGTCTTCACTGAAAAGTTAATGGTGACCAAATACTCACACAATTAATATTAACAAGGGGAAGGGAACACAAGCCGAAACAGGGAAAGGATAGGTTAAAGAGTATTTAGATTAGTTAGATGTAAGCAAGTCAGGGCTGGAAAGACATTGGAACAAACTATTAAACAATCACTTTGTAAGCATCTAGAGAACAATTGGATTATAAGGAATAGCCAGCATGGATTTCTAAAGAGCAAATCATGTCAAACCAACCTAATTTCCCTCTTTGACAGGGTTACTGACCTAGAGGATGGGGGAAAGCAGTAGGTGTAATATATCTTGATTTTAGTCATGGTGTTGACACAGTCTCCCATAACATGCTCATAGGTGAATTAGGAAAATGTAGTCTAGATGAAATTACCATAAAATAGATGCACAACTAATTGAAAGACCATACTCAATGGTTTGTTGTCAAATTGGGGGGTATAACTAGTGGGGTCCTGCAGGGACCAGTCTTGGGATGGCACTAGTCAATATTTTCATTAATGTCTTAGATAATGGAGTGGAGAGTATGCTTATAAAATATGCAGATGACCCCAGACTGGGAACTACTGTGAGCATGTTGGAGGAGGAGATTAAAATTCAGAATGACCTTGACATATTAGAGAATTGTTCTGAAATCAGTGAGATGAAATTCAATAAAGACAAGGGCAAGGAACTTCACCTAGGATGGAAAAACCAGATGTAAAACTACAAAATGGGAACTAACTGATGAGGCAGCTGTACTAATAAAAAGGAGACTTACAGTGGCTCCCACATTGACTATGAGCCAACAATGTGATGCAGGTGTGAAAAAGGGCAATAGCGTTCTGGGGTGTATTAAGAGGAGTGTTGTATGTAAGACACTGGAGGTAATTGTCTTACTCCATTTGCCAATGTGGAGGCCTTAGCTGAAGTAGTGTGACCATTTCTGGGTGTCGTAATTTAGGAAAGATATGGACAAATGGGAGTCTAGCCGAGAGCAACACAAATGACAAAGGGTTTAGAACACCATGAGGAAAGGTTAAAAAAAAATGGGCATATTAAGCCTTGAGAAAAAAGATCGGCGGGGAACTTTTCAAATATGTTAAGGGCTGTTATAAAGAGGCCTGTGATCAGCTGTTTTCCATGTCCACTGGAGGTAGGATAAGAAGTAATGGGCTTAATCTGTATCAAGGGAGATTTAGGTTAGATATTAAGAAAAAAACTCAACTAGAACGGTAGGTAAACTCTGGAATAGGCTTCTAAGGGAGATTGTGTAATCCCCATCAGTAAAGATTTTTAAAGAAAAGGTAGACCAAACATCTATCAGGGATGGTCTATGTTTACTTGGTCCTGCCTCAGTATAGGAGACTGTACTTCATGACCTCTTGAGGAGTCCCTTCCATCTCTACATTTTTTGGTGTACACTCTTATTCCGAATAAAGTAGCCTTTAAAAGTGAAGTAGCTTTCCAATGTGAATTAAGCTAAAGTGAAGGCCACATTACTTCTGACAAAGAGCAGCCATGCAGGGGTTTAACATGCTTTAAGTAATGCCCTTTAAATTAATAACTTTTAATGAATTCAACTTAACTTCCCAAGTAGAGCGGTTGTATGGTAGATTTTATTTTCAACCTCTGGGAGGGTACAACATCCATTTCTTGTTCAAATGATGGGTTGACTAGGTGCAGCAGACTTTTGTGGCTTCCACAAATCAAGGTCCAATAGTATGAAAAAGATTTTTCTGCCTCTAGGAGTGCTGCAAAAATGCCTTTAAAAAAAGTAAATTTTCTTTTTTTATGAGCATTTCAAATTCAAAAACCAGCTAAAGTGATTTCACTGCTCTTCTTTTTCTGCTTAAAAATTACCATCTGGCTTGAGAAACCTGCATGCCTAGTTGAAAATTAAAATTAAAATGGACAAGCTTAAACCACTTGTAGAACAGGCGTATAATAGAAAACCACACAGATCACTGATTGTATCATGCTAGCAGGCATTATTATAACAGGGTTGTTTTAACTCTATCCTCTAGCAAGGATTTTATCTGTCTGAAATGTAAATGAAATGGAATTCAGGCAACCTTGGTGCAGTCCAGACAAGCAAAAATCTTCTGAATACATTTGTGAAGGAGCAAGAAATAAGGATAAGCAGGATTCTGAGAGATATTCAAAGTGCAAAGCTCACTAACCTTAGAGTTGACCAGAAAAAAAAGGCAATGTGAAGCAGTAGGCATTAAGACTATAGCGACCATGTAATTTAATGGATTTCAAACACTTTGTTGCATCTAAGAAGGCAAAGTACTGAAAAGCTCTCTCTCTCTCCTTAACTGAATCAAGGATTTGTGGCTTTGAAGTGGAAATGGATATCATTTGTTTAAAAGCACTCTTGAATTAAAGCAGGACAACTTGAGTTAGCACCTGGCAATGGAAACTTGCAAAGCATGTTCTGAAATTTCAGGTACAATACTTGCCTTCTTCACACCAACTTTACAGGGAGTGTGCATAGGCATGCTAAGTTATAAAATAGTCAGCAAACTTTTCTAACATTCTATGTTTTTGTGCAATAGAAAAGTTCTAAGGTACTGAGAAATGAGGGGTTTTACGTAGAAATATTAGCATGACCACAGCAAAGGGATATATATATAAAAATGCATGCATGTGTATACATAAAACCCTTCATGAGCTCTAGAGAATAGTATATTGCAGATAGCAGCTGCTTTTTGGCTCCACCCCATCTGGCCAAGGACGTAAACTTTTCTGACCCATTGGAGGTCTGACCTCATGTAGGTGGATTGGTTTCCACGGGCTACAAAGGGAGCATCGCATGTGACTGGTCTTCCATGTCATCCACACAAAATTGACCAATCTGTCTCCCCCTGCTCACATTTCCGTGGAGCAGAATGGGGCTGCCATTTTCCCCCATCCCCATTTTGAATGGAAACTGAATATCTTTCCTCCGTGGACCATGCTAGTAATCTGCAGATTCAGTTAGCCAAATAAACATTAATAGCCGCAACGTGCAGGTGGGGCTGACCGAGGTATGTGAAAATACTACGGAAGACACAAATCGGTAAGCACACGTTTTAAAAACCAGTCGAAGGGTACATCTACAGTGGAATCAGACGTATGACAGCAATACCTGGAGGTTGGCTTTGGCCTGAAGCTGAGGCAGCAAAAGTGTCCTGGGAAGACAGCTGTGCTGCATTTGTTGTTGGGTCCAAACCTGGATTAAAATTTGGGGTGATTCAGATTTGGGGCTTTGGCTCAGGCCCTTCACTGAGCATTGACTGAACAAATCTGAATATGGGACCCACGAAGCAGGACTGAAATGGTTAAGGAGACCCAGCAGGATTCCATCTCTTAGCAAAACAGGACTGGTCTAAGAATGAGAATGCGTCTTTGAACACATTTCTTTGGGATGAAACTCTTTCAAAAATTCAAACTTCTGATGCTCTATCTGTTCTGCTCAATGAATGGGTAAAGGTATGTGTGCTTTACCAAGCTAATCAATTCTTTTATAGCCTCCAAAGCCCCGAACAGGCAAAGGGCAGCTTAGTATTGCTCCTGTCACGTTTGTTTTGCTTGACTGGGACCCATCAACTGACAGAGTCCAGATTTCATTTGTGATGGCAGAGGAAAGGGCTCATGATTATGGAACAGAAAAGCCTCGAACTAGAATAAAGGGCGAATTTTAGAGAAAGGTATTAATCGCACTCCCGTAGTGGAAGATTGATTGTTTCTCTTTTTTCTAAATGAGAAGCAGGCCTGAGAGGCTAGAATTGGTTTTGCAAAACTTCAGTTAGGTTATTGATCTTGCAGAATCCAACCATGGCTGATTCAGATCCGGGTTCCATTGTGTCTGATCTTATGGGGTCGGATTATTTAAGAAAAACGTTTCTACTCATGACCCATCTCAAAGGGGGTAGATTTTCAAAAGACCTGATCAACCAACAGCTCCCATTCAGGAACCTAACAAACAGGATGAATTTTTCCAAAGAGTTCTTTAAGAATAAGATGAAATACTGGGTGCTGATAGTTCTGAAAATGTGGCAATTTATTTTGGTGCCTAAATGAGAATACCTGGTCCCGGTTATGGGCTCAGAGCAATTTTGAAAATCTGTCTTGGATAAGCCAGCATGAAATGAATTTCTGTGCATAAGCATTGACACTGGTTTTTGCATGGTGCAGCTGTAAGTCATCTTTCAGTATCCCTTGTTTAAATATAATGTGCCACATTCTTCCTGGATATAAACTCCATAGGTTTCAGTGAAATAACTATTCAATGATATTAGAGAAATGTATTCAATGATATTAGAGAGGCAAGGTGGGTGAGGCAATATCTTCTATTGAAGCAACTTCTGCTGGTGCTTATAAAGAGGGTGATAAATTATTCTCCTTAACTATCAAGGACAGGTTGAGAAGTAATGGGTTTAAGGAAATATCATTTAGACATTAGGAAGAAACTTCCTAACTGCCAGGGTAGTTAAGCACTAGAACAAATTACCTAGGGAGGTTGTGAAATCTGTCATTTGAGATTTTTAATAGGTTAGATAAACATCTCTCAGTGATGTTCTAGATAATATTTAGTCCTGCCTCAGTGAAGAGACTGGACTATATGTCCTATTGAGGTGCCCTCCAGTCCTGCATATGAAACTCTTCTCTAACATTAACTTTCCCACATGAGCAGTTGATGGTGTTACCCAGATGAATGTTGATCATTTGTCAGTAGAAGTGGGCTTGGTTTGCAGGATCACACAGGGGAAGAGAGGTGTCTATGAGACAATCTTTCTAATGGAGATGTAGCTCATAATATGAACATATTTAAGAATCCCTGCAGACCTTTCCAATCTGTGAAGATTCTACATGGAGTTTCTTCTTCAGGTCTGGTTTGGTTCAGATAGCACCAAGCTATTACCTCACATGCCTTGTCCCTCTAATAACTTGGGACAAACATGCCTACAACAACGCTACAAACAATATTCAGCTACAACATGGTGTTCACTATGGATACATTGCTGTATATGTCAGTACATTAAATTGTGTTTTTCCAGGTTCTAGCACTCTGAAGAATGTGGACTTTTTAGATCATTTTTTCAGCTTATTAGTTGCTAACTTTGTTGTAAGACCGTTTACAACAATGGTGTTTTATAATAGCTTTTTTCATAACTTGTATTTCAGAGAGATAAAAGAACATCGTAAACACTAAAATACTAACCAAAACCCCATGAAAAATAAGAGGGTTTTTTCACATTCCCTTCCCAGCTTTAGAAATGGTTACAAGAAAAGGAGAGAAATCAAATATTTCTAGGCAATGAATTCCGCAGGATGGGGTGAGATCATGAGCGAATGTGTGACCGCCTAGTGCTTAATAGCTGTCTTTCAAGACAACAGAGTGGTTCAAATCGGAGAATCTGTGTGCTTATCCTAGGGTGCAAAATGAATCAGTGAAAAAACAGTGTTTAAAGCATGGAAATGTTGGTCTGTGTATGAATAGCAGTATTCTCGAACAAATCACTGTGACACTCTGTAGAAAGCCTATAGGAACCTTTAACTACATAGCTGCAATTATTACAATATGTGGGGAGATAATTAGAAAATTATAAAGCAGGTGTCTCTGACAGTACTAGTGAGTGAGGGCCAGGCGGTCGTCAGCTTTTATGCTGCTCTCTGCACATCATACAATGTTAGGTATGAGTTGATCTAGTGCTTACCTCTGGAAGTGTTGAGTTCTGTTTTTCTGAACCCTGGCAAGGTTGTAACATAGATTTTTACTGTGCAATTACCCATATGAACAGTTTTATATTTAAGATGAAATAATAACATCACATGTTTCAAATGCACAGGGCTCTGTGAACTGGAAAAGTGGCTAACAGAGGAGCAGGATCTATTCTGGAGCTCCTGAATGTATTATAACTTTGCAGTACGTAAGCAAAGATACTGCTGTGAAGGTGCTGCAGAACAAGTCATGCTAAGAAATGACAAAAGCCACATTTGTTGTGCAGCTTTAGACTCTGTTTCCCCCAGGGCTGATCTGCAACCCTGGGCCTCCACTTGGGGCTTAGTTCCTCACTCCTACTGTCAAACTTTCCATGATGGTTTTCTTAGTCACCTAGAGGATTTGATCATAAATAAAACAGGTTGTAGACCCAATTGATCTTCACCAGTGATGTAAATGCTTCAGAGGGCTGGGGAGGCTCAGTTCGGAAAAGCATCCAAAAATCTGATGATGATCCTCCGCTGGCCAGAACTGAGTGTGGCTTCTAAATGGTACATTATAAAACAGCTGTACAAAATTGTCATTAAAATTTACCAGCCAAGGCATCAAAATCTATTTTCTAAGCCCGCTCCAGGCTGGAAGATGACAATGAAAAGACTAAATATAATACTGACTTGCTATGTGGGTTGAAGTTTTCAAGGCTGTAATGTGATTCTGAGAATTAAGGATTATAAATACACATCCATTTACAGGCCTACCCGTGACAGTGATGATGAAGAGGATGATGAGAAGAAAGGAAGAGGCTGCTCCCTTCAGTACCAGCATGCCATGGTGCGAGTCCTCACACAGTTTGTAGCAGAGTCCTCTGATTTTGGAGGGCAGCTGACCTATATGCTGGGCTCTGAGTGGCAGTTTGACATCACGGATCTCGTGACCGATTTCATGAAGGTAGAAGAGCCTAAAATTGCTAAGTTACAGGATGGACGGGTTCTCATTGGTCGTGAACATGGCATAACCACAGTTCAGGTACGGCTTAAAATATATATATTGAGCAGGGAGAATTTAGGTCGAGAGAACTTGATCACTAGCTATTACAATGTTGTGTCTGGAGGCAAACGTTAATTTAAGACAGAAGCCTGAATTTGTTTCATTTTTGTTCCCAGTCATTTTAATTTCTTGTGTCTTAACTACAGCCACATAATGCAGTTTGAGCCATTTATGTACCTAAAGATAGGCAGCTAATGGGGTTTTCAAAAGCCCCTAAGCAATTAGGCACTGAACTTCTTTGAAAATGCCAGCTGACACCTATCTTTACGTTTAGATGCCTAAATATCTTTGGAAATGTGTTTACAAAATGGTAGGGGGAATGCAAAATTATTTATAATTAATTAAAACTCACTAAGTGTTTCTATTTGCTGACATAACCTCCTATTACCATCGTCGTATACAAAGTCTGGGTTTTGGACCTAAAATAAAAAGGCAGTGACGGTCTGGGCATGCTCCAACACTTAGTAAATAGGAAGACTTCCATTGACTTCAGTGGGCATTGGGATCAATGTCCCTGAGCTAGATTTCCAACAATATTTAGGCACCTAAAGATAGACATCATATGGGATTTAGAAAAGCACCTAAGTAAGTTGGTTAGATAACTAACATGAATTGAAAGGCAATGGGTGTTGAGTGCCTAATTCACTTAGGCACTTTTGTCAATTCCTGTAGCATCTTTAAGCACCTATATAGCTTTGGAAATCTGGACTTCTGTGTCTCTAAAGAGGCCAGCCCAGTTGTGCTCTTACAGATATTATATTCTGAAGTCAGTGGAGTCTGTATTTCTCATCTGTCCGAGTATCAGTCAATAGCAAGCAGGGTAATTACATTAATGGGAGATTTTACAGAAATTGTAAATGTAACTCTATATTTTTAAAAATCAAATACATTCAGTTCAGTTCATTAATCTCCATTCTGTATCCATGCTGCTCAGGGAGGAGGCTGTAACTGAAAAACAATGACATGTTTTATGAAACTATCTTTGGTATATATAGTAATTAAATTTCCAATGAGTGGAACGTTTCCGGGAAACATCAATTATAGCTTTAAATGAATGCAGCGAACACAGGACGGAACTAAAGGTGTTGTACTAAACAGAGTTACTCCGCTTTAGACTACTGAGTCAACGGGTGGTTAATGAAAGCCGGCTGACTTGCGTTTTGCAGGTTCTGTCACCTCTCTCTGATTCCATCTTGGCTGAGAAGACGGTGATAGTGCTAGATGACCGCGTAACAATCACAGACCTAGGAGTGCAACTAGTCGCGGGCTTGTCGTTGTCTTTGCAAATCAGCAAAGGAAATAAGAGAGCGATTGTTTCTACAGCATCCGCTTATGATATTCTTCATACGCCAAAACAGGTATGGTTCCAAAAAGGCATTGGTAATTATAATTAATCGGCTCCTTTCCTCTGTTTTCTAGGATGCCCGGGAAAGCCTATTGCGCAGGCTGTTTGAAAAACAGGACGACACATGCAGCTTAACACACAGCTCCCTACAATAGTTTACGTATTGCTGAGTTACTCTCATCCCAATACCCCTTCCATGTGTGTGATAGATCTGCCAGGCATCTAGTACAAGCCTCTCAGCAATGCATGTTGCTCATGGTATCTGGCTGAGCATGAAGCTCCTCCCAGAGTACCATAGCCTACCGGGGCAGTGGTGTGCATCACTTTAGTGGACGTGCTTACTGCCCAAGGCACTCCAGTGTGCTATGGAAGAATCCTGGCTACTTAGGTAGGGGTAACATTCCCCTCCCGATACCCTGTTCTCCCTTAAATTGGACCAGTACAAGGGAAGCTCTTGTCTCAACATGAACATCTCACTGATTTGTATGGCTGAAATCTTCCCCGATGGTTTTGTGCGCTTTCGACAGGGGTCAACCCCTGCAGTCCCTAAGCAGGTGAAACTAGTACAGTTTTTGTAAGATCAAGTCCATATATTCATTCAAATGAGATCGATCAGATTTGGCCACCTTTCTTCGTGCTGACCTTATTCTGTAAGCAGTCCCAACAGTGAAAATGAACATCTGAAAGTAGTAGGGTATATATCATTCATTGTAAGACAGAGTGGTAGAATCTGGTTCTGCTGAAGCAGGTAAGATCTTAACCCTTTAACCAAAGCAGTTATGTTTTGATAGTGGGATATATAAACTGTGTAACTACGTAGCATGATTAATGCTGCTGTGAAAAACACTCAATACGATCCTCAAAAAGTAAGCAGCAGCACATTTCTGTGGTGTCCAAAAAAGACTACATGCATTTCCCCTACCACTGAATATTAGAAATAGAAATACTATGACTAAAAATGCAAAATATTCCATTCAAATCTGTTTCATAATATATACTTTTTAAATAAGATAAGCATGAATGCCACACCTAGGCTATGTGTACACTTACTAAAATTAGTTCGAATTAGTTAGTTCAAACTAACTAATTCGAACTAATTTTAGTTAGTTCGAATTAGCTTAATTCGAACTAGCATGGCCACACTGGAATGTTAGTTCGAACTAAGCAAGCACTTGCTTAGTTCGAATTAGTGATCCCCATTCATTTCAATGGCCGGTTAATTCGAACTAAGAAATTAGTTCGAATTAACATGGCCACATTGGTTAATTCGAACTGGTTAGTTTGAATTAACCCCTTAGTTCAAATACCTTATTCGAATTTATTAATTTGAATTAAGGAAGCCCTTAATTCGAACTAACTAACGCCTAGTGTGCCATGGCTTTAGTTAGTTCGAATTAAGCCTCCTTAATTCGAACTAACTTGCCAGTGTAGACATAGCTCTAGAGTTTATGCAAGTGCATTATATTACATGTAAGGTTAAAAGCCAAGTAGCATTTTAAAAATGGTCCCCGTTTTATGACATTTTTCTAAATTTATTAAAAATCAAATTTATTGGAAATCTGATTGTTTTCCTCAATGGGCTTTGTACCCAGAAAGAACTGTGGGCAGGGTTTTGCAAGCACATTTTACTAATGTCAATGTTCATCTGTTTAATTTCAAATACAATCAATTTATAAATGGTGACGAGCACACACAATTCTAGATGCAAAACCAGAAGCTGAGTTAAAGAATTTTTGTAAATAAACCAAGTTGCTCAGTATACTTTTATCACCGGTGTCAAGCAAGTGTAAGAACTGAAAAACCTAAAACATGGTGCCTTAACTTTTACACTATTGTGTCTCCTCCTTATAGGAAGCCATAGTCAGTGCTTGGATTTTGTTCAGTGACGGCTCTGTGACACCTTTAGATATTTATGACTCCAAGGATTTTTCTGTTACGGTCACTTCACTGGATGAGATGGTGGTGTCTGCCCAGCAAAATCTTCAGTCAAAGTGGCCTCTGGTAGTTGCAGAGGGTGATGGGCAAGGGTCCCTGATTAAAATTGAAATGCTCATCAGTGAACCTTGTCAGAAGACGAAGCGAAAGAGCATTCTGGCTGTTGGGAAAGGAAATGTCAAAGTGAAATTTGGTCAGAAAGATTTCGACCACCAAGGAAGTACTAATGACATTGATGATGTAGATAGAGAGTTTAACAACCACGTCAGCAATGCTATAGAGAAGATGGCAGAACAGGAGAGGACGATGCAAGAATGGGCCAAACATGGAGCCTCCATTCATCATGAAGACGATGTCAACAAAAGCACAACTTCCAGATCTCCTATTGATCAGAAAAAGGCTTATGAGGGTAGCCAGCTCCAAAACAACCCTACTGCTTTGACAAGTTATCCTACCCAAGTAGAGGCACCAGGGCAAAATAGTCCCAATGACCTTGCATTGACTTCTCGAGGGTTAACTGATTTGGAGATTGGCATGTACGCTCTGCTGTGTGTTTTCTGCCTAGCAATTTTGGTCTTCTTAATTAACTGTGTGGCATTTGCTTGGAAGTACAGACACAAAAGGTTTGCTGTGAGCGAGCAAGGCAACATCCCACATTCTCATGACTGGGTTTGGCTCGGAAATGAGATTGAACTCTTGGAAAACCCAGTGGACATTTCGCTCCCGTCTGAGGAGTGCACAACCATGATTGACAGAGGGATGCAGTTTGAAGAAAGCAACTTTCTCCTTAATGGGAGCTCTCAGAAGAATCTGCATAATCAGATCCTCAGATCTTGTGAGTATGCTTGTGAGAAAGAAGTTAAAAGTGAACCTATAAATCCTTCTGGGCCAAAACGGAAGAGGGTCAAGTTCACTTCATATACCACGATACTGCCAGAGGACGGAGGTCCCTACACCAATTCAATTCTATTTGACAGTGATGATAATATCAAATGGGTATGTCAAGATATGAATCTTGGCGATTCCAAGGAACTTAGAGACTATATGGAAAGACTGCAAGACAATATGTAAAATACTTTCTTATATTTGTATTCACCTTTATGCCTTCTGTTATATGGATAGTGGAGCAGTCAGGCCAGTCAGCAATAGGAGGTTAGAGAAGAGTCTAACTTTTGGAGGTCCCAAGATGATAATTGTATGTCATCGAGAGAATACAAGAGGCTGGCTGAGTTAATCCTGTTTCACTATAAACCAGGATGTGCCCCTAAAACAGCTCCAGGTAGGTGTTGGAGGTGTCACACGGGATGGTGGTTTTCGTAAACCGCCCGGTACTAGCTAAATGCTAATACAATTCCACTCAGATTCAGAGGAGACGATGTTTGTTTGTCAACTCATGATAGACAATGATTCAGAAAACAAAGGATTTTGGGTTGATTTTTCTAGCTGTCATTCTTTGTAAAGCACAGTGGATATTTCTTGCGAACAGCCTGAAACTAGGTTGATTTTAAAAGAGATCTGAATGAATCTGTCCAATTTTATTTGCCTACAAGAAAAGCAGCCATGTGGTCTCATTATTTTTTACACATACAAACACCCATATGTGGTTAATTACTTATCTGTATTGTTTATGAAGACTGATTGATTTAGGAAACACTAAATATTTGCTTTGGCTTTTGGGGGGAGGGGTTGTGTTTGGGTTTTGTTTTGTTTTGGGTTTTTTGGGTACCACGGTATATTTACAGTTATTCAGGTTTTCTGTTCATGTGCATTAGTCCTAACGGATACCTCTTCATCACTGATTCTTTCTCCTTCCCATGCAAATCTTTAATATTTGAAATGTAGAAATGTATTAGAAATCTTACACTGGAAAAGGATTGTATCTTCTTACAGGGACTTGTATATACAACAATAAACCCTGGAAAATAAAAATCAAGGTACAGATCTGGGTTTATTTTTGTCATTGAGAATATGAAAAATAACACAAAACAAAGCCAAACGCACTTTCAAAGAAAAATGCTTCCAATGAAACAGCAAAATGTCTGGAAATTATTTGTGGGTTACACATGTTGTCAGAAGACTAAATGCAAACGTGATATTGAAATGCATAGAATAGGAAGTGAAATGACTGAGAAATAAGCAGATTTGAAACTGGTATTACTACGTACTAGGAAAACCATAGTGATAATGCCGTTTAGCAGTACATAGACATCCATCTATATTGGCTGGTGCATACACGCCCTGTCTAAAAGCCATCTCTAATCATATGTTTGGCATGGAGAAAACCCTTTGCAAGTTCTGTAACAAAAGAAAATACCGGACACAATCATCTAAAATGGCTATTTCCAAACTTGATGGGAAAAATAGTAATGTTGGAGAGTCAACACTGCCATTTCACAAACATCATGTGCCTTTGAAGTATGATTGAAAGGTTTTGAAAAATAAATCAAACAAACATTATGCATGAAAAGCAAAACAGTACATTGCAAAAATGTAATTAACACCTGATCCAAATGCAACGACCTTCCCCTCTACCCCCAACTCTCCCAAAATGATGAACATAATGGTACTTGAGTATGAGCTCAGACTTATCACATAGCAAACTAAAGCTCAGGACATTTACCATAGTCCCTTCTTCTTCTGTTGAGCAAGGACTTCTGGAGAAGTCTTGATTGCTATTGTGAACCTGACTAGTAAACCAGAAAATCTTTTAAAATTCAGATTCTTCTGCTGGACGCATAAATAATTATGCACTTTGACCCCAGTTCAGCAACGTCCTTATTGTATAACCGTATTCAGCAAAACCCTTAAGCACATTTTTAAATGCCATTGATCCCAAAGGGACATAGATGCCTTGCTGATTCGGGACCAATATGTTAATAGTGGACAAGAGTCAGAAGCTGCACGGTTTATAATGAAAGCTTTCCCTCTGGGAACAAGACTTGAAAAGAGGAAAATGGTAATCTGTGTGCCACAGATCACTAAAAGTAGAATGCATATATTTCCATGCTGGAGTTTCATTGTGTGTGCATACAAAATAAGGAGAATAAAAGAATGGCAAGAGGAATTTACGGTTTAGCATACCACTTAGAAGAAATGACAGAGAATTTCACATAATAGAGCCCACTATCTAGTACAGGGTCTCTGTGGTTTTGGAGGCTTGATCTTGCATCATGCAAGTCCATTTGTCCTACGTCTGGTCGCCAGTTACAAAACATGACCCGTTCCAAAGCTAAGTCAAAGAAATATAGTTGAGTTTATTCTGTCAATAAATAATTTTTTTTTAAAAAAACGGAAACCTGAATTTAGCCTGCCACACAAACCCATATCATCTGGAAATGGTGGGAAATGCCTTGGCACTACATAAATGTATTGTAGCAAATGTCAAAAGATCCAGGTTACATAAACATTCAGAAATAGAAAGTAACACTAATGTGCAAGGCCAAAGAATAAAAACAACACAAAACAACCGCACCCCCCCGAGACTGTCCAGCATCAACGCAGTTACAGAGGTGTAGATGCAGAATGAAACCAGTGGCATTACTTTGCATTTCTATGGTTGTAAAAGGGCATCTGTTACTGCTCACTATTTCGCATGACTGTGAAATGAACAATATTTGCCGATCGAGAGCAAGAAGCTCAAATATTTTTAAGGCTAATTACTAACTAAAGGAAGGAATACTAGGATGCTGATTGAACGGCCTAATAAAACTCAGCTTGGCTCTCTAATAAAAACCTCTAATAATAACTAGATTATGGCCATAAGTATTAAGTGTTTGTAGCTGCAGCGACAGGCAACTCCTATGGCGCCATACAGAATATACATTGCACTAGCAACCTGTATCCGATACATACTGTCGCTACATGAAGAAAAGGAAATATGTTACATGTAGGGTGTTCCCTCCCCATTCCCCACAAACGGGAGATTCACTGAATAGGTTAATTTTCTTGGCAACTTTAGAACTGTGCAATGACTGACCTGCAGCTGTGGTAAATCACAGCGTGGTTAGAAACACCAGCTGAAGCCCTGGCCCATGGAGAATACTGAAGAAAGCGTTTGTTTCCACCTGTACAGAACTATTATATTTCATTTAGACATTATAGCCTAACTCCATATGGCTTGTCTATCCACCCTTTCTTATTTAAATACAACTTTGGGAGAAGAGTGCCCCCCCCCCCCCCAGTCCTCTTGATGTAGAATGATACACATTCATAACAGTACCAGCTGCTGTTGCTGAGCTCATATTGGGGAACATACAAGAAAAAATCTTCCAGCCATATAATTCAGTAGACCTAGTGTATTATATCACTGGGTCTCGACCACTGTGTCGGGACACAAAAGTGTGTTGCGAAGAGCCGGGAGGTGTGTCACAGAAAATTGGTAGCTCAGCTTGGAGCCAGCTTGCGGCTCCTGCCGGCTGCCACGCTCTGCTGCACAACATACGCAGCAGCCAGAGCCAGATGCGTAAAGGGACAGGGGCTGCAACCAGGGATTCTGGGCTGGTGAAGTGGGGGGATACCACCTGCCCCACAAAAATAAACTTAGCCCCACCAAGCCAGCCCACCAGCTTCCCAAGTGCTCCCAGCCCAAGCGCCACCACCACCAGGAGAGTGTAGTGTGTCACGCAGGGGAACAAAAAAAACTGTCAGGTGTATTGCAATATATATATAATAGGGTACACTCTATTTCAAGATGAGTGCATCATGAATGTGCAAATATGCGTAGCGGATATACTCCTTTTTAACCTCCATGCTGTATTCTATTACCTTGAAATACATTGTATAGTCTGTTGTGAAAGGCATACACTAGCTACTGGATCTACAACACGGAATATGTATAGTCCTCATGCCCACAATATTTATACGATATAGTAAGTCTTAGATGTACACCATAAACCTGTACAAAATAAACTGGACATTAAGACACTGAAAGATGAGTTTTAGTCCTGTGTAATTTGTATATCAATTAAGTTAATCAAACCTCAGTTTACATCAATAAATGTGCCATTTTTAAAGGTGTTCATTTTCTGAAGGATTTCAGAAATAAGCCTTCCTTCTCCAGCAAAAACGCAGTTGGGTGACAGTGTGACTTCGAACATAGAAATAACCAGATTTCCATGTGACTCTTCAATTTGATCTAACATTTAATCACACAAAAAAATGAAAGTGATGGGCTGTGTGTGGTATTGGCAAGTATAATTGTGTGCACTGTCCTGGCAAACCAAGAACATGGGGGCGGGGGGTGAACTGCTTGGGCACCCACTGGCTATGCTGGAGTGGATTTCAGCTTTTGAATCAATGTTCACCCAGTCCTTTGTATGATATGCCTGCCCAGGCACTTGTTCCCATACTGAGACATCGTGGCCAGTGGTAGTGCTAATTCGCACAGGCTAAAACACAAAGGGTCTGTGAATGGTTCTATAATTTTAGTAAGTACAATCCTATCGTTGTATGAAATAGGCTTGTCGTTTGGGAAATGGCAATTAAACCTATGTCTATGTAAAGTCTATGATGCTGATGTAAATCTGGCATACTTATTTTTTTGTATTTATAGGATTTCTGGGGTGCAGCTAAGGATAGAATCTGAGCATGTCCTAAGTATTAATGATCAGTAGAGAGATTATTAGCCCCATTTTAAAGATGGGGAAACTGAGGCAGACAGCTTACATGACTTGTCCAAGCTCCATGGCAAAGTTAAAAATTTAATGCAGATTTCCTGTGCTCCAGTACATTATTTTAAGCACAATACCATCCTTCCTCGCATAATCAGTACAGCAACTGAGAGCAGCATGACCTATGTGGTCTAATTCCTCCCGCACTGAGTTCTATTGGAATAGATTTAAATCTCTAATGCACAAACTAGTAGCTGCCAATGCCCACTAGTGAACTGCGTTTGCCCTAACAGGCTCCATTACCAGCGCTTAATTTATTAAAAACACCTTTATTTCTAATGTAGTGAAATATACCTGATATTGAATAGATGTCTAGGACGTAATCCAGGCTCTCCAAAGTGGCTGGATGATGAACTTTAATGGAATTTGGGCACATAACGCCCATTGGCCCCATTAAAAATCAGAGCAGTAGAAAGGGAGACATTTTCAGAACTGACATGTCCTGAATGATGTTTACAGGGAGTTAAAGCTGAGTAGCATGTTACTAAACAGGAAACTCTAGGGAAATAACTCAGGTGGTGGGATTCTACTCAATGCAAGTTAGGGTATCAGCCCATAGATCTATAGTTGCAGAAAAAAGTTTTGTATCTAACTCCAGAATCTTCAGTTATGTTTCTCATAAATACTTCAATCACATGATAAAAATCATCTTACGTCTCCAATGTACCTACTAAAGATGATCATTATAGACTACTTTAATTACATGGTGCATTGGTGGTGATAACAGAGGAATGACTCAATGACCCAGGACGTCCCTTTCAGTTCTATATACAAATGACAAAAATTACATGGAGCACTAAACCATTGGATGACAAATATGATCCAATTAGGACCTAGTTTTCAATTGCAGCTGTGTCTGAAAATGAGCCCTGAGAGTTTGGCAGCAGAAAGATCTGTAGGGTGATATTTGGGCGACGTTAAGTAGGACAAATTGTGAACTCCTGCTGCAGGTGACATTTCTACTGGTGTCACCAGGAGTTGTGACTGAGTCAGGACTGCATGATTCTATTGTCCAGGAAAAGGATATTTAATTACTGATCAGATTTGAGGCCTGAATAGCTTGATGTGTCTTTATATTCCACAAAACCCAAAGCCTGCTATTTTTCACCTTCGAGCTTGCAGCAAGTAGAGCCAGAAATGGTGCTTTGAGTTTATATAAATGGTGGCATATTATACAGTGTTTATGAAACTTGGAGTTTTTATTTTTTGAAAATTAGGTGGCAGTCGTCAAAACTAAACATTTTTGTAAACTTCTGCACTTCCAAGAAGTTACTAGAGCAATGCCATTATATTTTTTATTCAAAATGTAAATTTTTATCCAGTGTCCACTTGGCACCATACCGTAATTTTTAATTATTGTGAGTGAAACAATGGAGTTGTATTGATTCTTACGGGGTACGGCAGCTAAAAATTGAAGGGAGGAAAATTATTTTCTGTACAAGTCATCGATTTGTCTGACTTTAGGTGAAAAATTAGTGTTGTTCACCCTCAAGCCAAATATGGATGACATCGTTAGTACAGAGCACAGGATTTCCATTTACAGTTTCTGCTTTCCCAACAGCATATGTATACATTTCCGTATTTATTAAATATGACACATGCTAGGACACCATGTAGTCCTTACTCACTACAGAGCCAAACTCTAATGAATGTCACTGGAAATTTGACCTTGTAGAAACTGAGTAAGGTCCTCAAGATTTAGCCCACTGAATAGTGTTGAGGTCAGTAATGAACAATGTTGATCCTGCAGATTAAACCGCGGTATCATACCTAATGCCATAGGCTAAAAAAAATCGTTGTCTATACGACACCTTTTCCTCCAACCCATGGTACTAGTAACTAGTTTATATATTTTATATATAAAATAAAAGCTTTACTCTGGAGGGATGAAATCCTGAGCTCTCTCAAGGAAAAGACAAAACTCTCACAGACTTTTTTATGACCTGAATTTTATGCTTTTATTATACCACGTTCCCCAAACATGCTGCAACTTCAGTTACTTCCTGTGCTCAGATACAATGATGATGGGCAGGCGCAACACAAAACCCTAAACTAAATAGTTGGATGAAGCATTGGCCTCATTGAAGTCAATGAGAGATTTACCAGTGGGACCAAAATTTTACCCATTATCTATATTCTGCTCATGCCATTTCAGCCAATAACAGATCCCTGAAGCAACAGCACAGTTCTGTTAGTTGAGGCGTGAGCCATTATTAATGGGCTGGGCACAGTAGATGCAGGGCCAGATTCTGCCATCCTTATTCACCTTGAGTAATGTCTTCCTCCACAAACAGTCCCACTGGTTTCAATACTTAGTGGGATATTACTCAAGGGTGGCAGAATTTGCCCCCAAAGGAAAGATGCAGCAGAGGGGAACCACACCTGTGAAATGTTTTCCCACTCCAACCCCAACTCAGTCCTTCTCATGAGACAAAGGGTGGGGAAAGGGCAGAGGGAAAGAGTCTACAGCTCTACAGCTTTTCCTGTGTCTGAGCAGCCCAAACAGCATGTTTAAAAACCCCCAGAGGAGCAGCATTAAATATACATCAGTGGAGATGTCACATAACGTAATCTCAGCTTGGGGGCCACCGACTGTATGGCAAAGGAGCTCTGCCAGGTTGCCCGATACATGTGGAAATAGAGTCTTTTTCACTGCTAGCCTACATAGGATGGCACCAAGTTCTCTATAGCTATGTCTACACTAGAAAAGTTAAATCGACTTTGTTAAGTCGACTTAAAGTCGACCTTATTAAGTCGACTTAACAAAGTCGACTTAACTTTTCTAGTGTAGACATAGCCCATTGTCGACCTAATTAAGTCAACTTAACCCTTTAAATCGACTTAACAAGGATGACTTAGGTGCTAATCCCCGTCCACACTGGCTTTAAGTCGACTTAAGGAGTCGACTTAAAGCGTCAGTTAACCTAAAACGAGGTGTTATTAAGTCGATTTAAGGAAATGCTTAAGTCGACTTAATAAAAGCCCAGTGTGGACGTGGCTTTGTTTAGGTCGATTTAAGCCTCCTTAAGTTGACCTAAATTGTCAGTGTAGACGCACCCCTATGGATTCCAATCTACGTGGTCACCTCCATCTCCATTCCCACATTTGTGGGCCTGGGGCATGTGGCAGTGATGCAGCTGCTCAAGGCTGATGGGACTTTTGGGCAAAGTGTTATTTGTCTTACTTGTCTGCTGACTGCCCCTGGCAGTCTCCATGCTGTGCAGGCACAGAGGAAGACCCACTCTGGGGCCTAAGGGGCTTCCTTTTCCAGGCCTTTGCATTGGAGGGGAGAACATAGGCACCAAAGTCATTGAGTCACTGTTCAGCTGCTATTTTGGTCTCGTTTCCACATGCAAGTAGTTTTGGACTCAAGTCTTGTTACTTGAAAACTTACTCAGCAAGAGGGCATTCTCAAAGGGCCACACCACTCAACACCTACTAAGAACTCAAGGGTTTTGCACCCATATATGAACAAGAGAATTGGGGTTGAGGGCCCATTCTGTCTAGTATCCGCTCAAAAGATGGTATCAGAGGAGTCACTGAATGATGAAACACATCATAAAAGCCAATTATGCACTAACACACACAACTCTGCCCTTCAATATGCCACCAGCGCCTGGTAAACATGGGCTGAGTCAGCAAAGCAGATTCAGTTATTTTTCTAAATCATTTTCATAAGGGAAAAAACCCCCACGGTGACATGAAAGTACCGGCCTGACTTCCGGAGCTCGCAGGACACCAAAGCACATACAGTGAGCTTCTCTGTTCAGTGCAGCATCCCCCAGGAACAAATAGAGCATAAATTAGCATCGGAATTTGTGTTTCACTGAAGTTTGTGCTGGATTTTGATTGGGCTGATTACGGAAGGCGCGAGTGGCTCAGTGCTGCAGTGTGGATTCGAACTGTGATGATGTTGCCCTTTGTCTAATACATCACTCTAATTTAGCAGACACTTTATCACCAGCAAATCAAGCCAGGATTAATGCTGATTCCAGGCCTCTGGAGTTTGTGCCAGTAGATGCTGCGAGCATAAATTACAGGGATTTCAGTCACAATTCAGTAGACGAGCTTCTGCTGCATGGCTATAGATAAGTTTACCAGCTGGCTTGATTTTTAAAGGCAATCCATGATTTGGCAAATGTTCAGCTCATTCTCACCAGCATAGAAAGCATGTTGAACAAAGGTGGTCAGGCCACCAGCTAACAAGGATATAATGAGACATTGTCTTTCCTTTCCGCCATGCTAAAAAAAAAACGAGCTACTTCGCCACCTGCTGGACCACATATGAAGTGCAACAGCAGTCAAAGCTACAGGGACCTGTGAGGTCACCTGCCATTCAATCCAAAGGCGGGACTGTAGCTATACAAGAGATTCGGGGAGCAACTGTGCCAACAGCATATAAAAGAAAAATATCCTCTAGTAAACACAGAAGTGTTATGTGCATGAGAGGATTTTTACACTGAGATTCCAGAAGGTGTTTCACTCCAACCTTTTAATATAACCCTAAACCCAACTGTCCCAGCGTTGAGTCAACTGAATCCATGTTTAACTAAGGTTGATTTTTAAAATGACCTACTGAAATAGTGGTTTCAAAGGCAAAGAAAGATCCAGGTGAGGATTGTGTGTTACATTCTACGGGTATCTGACTGTGCCATCTTTTGCAATTATGTCTTCTTATCTTTGGTCGTTTATATTATGAGTGGTTTTTCTATTAAATGATATCTGCCCAACTTAAGGTGTTTTGGGAAAAAGTATGTGTTGAACACTGTGTGAAGGAAATATTAAAAAGTAAATGTTGTCTATTATCAGTGTGTGTGTGTGTGTGTAAAATCTGTAAATGAACCAGATTAATGGATTTAACAGAAACCAATTCACACTTTTCCCTTAACTTGACCATTTACTTCCAAGGCAGCGTCTATTAATCATTCATAAAAGTGCTGCTTTCTGACAAACATTTTTGCCATTTTAAAAATATCAGAATTAGACGATTACATCATGAAATACTTTGAATCTTCCAACACATCAAATAACTTGGAAACAATCTTAAAGTGAATCAGCATTTACCTGGTTGTGTTTCATCACAAGTTGGCAAGATATTGTCTGTTTGCTTACGCTCTCTCTCCATGGTCAAGTTGCCAGATCAGGAGAGGGAAAGGAGTGTAAAAATACAGACACACACGCTTAGTTACAGAAACTACCTAAATTACTCAGCTGATGTAAATTGGCATTGCTTTTTTGACTTCATTTCAATGGAGTAATGCCATCTTACATCAGCCAAGGATCTGGCTCTGTATGTGCCATAAACATCTACCCCCACTATTCATTCCTTCTAGTGACCTTTTGCACAGTCTGGGGGCATGGGGATCTTCTGAGATAAGTCAGTGAACTTTAATTAAAAAAGTCATTAGCAGTCAGTTTTCCTGACCCATGGTAGGTCAGCTAAGCTGAGAGCAGTGTGTGGAATGGGCAACGATATGCAGGGGGAAGACAGGAAAAAAGGCATTCTAATAAGCTCTTTTTAAACCTTTTTCTGATGACCATGAGCCTTCCTTGTCAGACCATCCATAGGAGTTTCCTCGTTGCTCCTCAGAATAGATGGATGGACAGAGACAGGATCACATACTTCCAGAGATAGATTCTTTGAGCCGAAAGCAAATCCTTCCCCCCACCCGGCATCTCCTCAGGGCCAGACTTGCCCTGAGTTACTCCTGTGTAACTCCACTGAATTCCTACAGAAATACAAAGATATTAAGTTCTTTGAGCAAAATAGGACACAAAAAACACATCTGCAAGTTATATTATAATGCAAAACCAATAGGGGACTGGAACCAAAGGAAAAGCTCATGCCTTGCTCTGCACAGAGACTCTGGAGTTTTGCTTCGTTCACCTAAACTGCATATTTTATAGTTCCAGAGAAGTAGCAGTAAATATGATTATCCAGGCAGTGAGATTCAGCCACGAAAATAAATTCACTCCAGCGCCGGGGCCTTCCGCAACTCCCTGTGTACCATTACACCCTATATTATGGGTTCAAATTGGGGATGGACCCTGTGTGGGGCTAGACTTAATTACAGCTGTGTGCATTACAACTGCAGGTGACAGTTAGAAAGTGTCTTGGAAGGAGAATGAAATGACTGACACCTTTAATTATCCAGGAGACAAAATGTTTTCTAACATCACACCTGGAAAGACCTTCCACACAGGAATCGGCCAGTGTGGGAATAGCAGTTATGCTGATATTCGAGGAATGTAATAGCAAAGAAAAGTGACACCTGAGATATAAACGACAGGCGCTGCTCGCTCATGTATTCCAGATGGGATAGACGAAGCAGCTGCATGCATGTGGAAAGAGATAGTCAGAAAACAGATTCACAATGCTTCATGCTTTTTCTGTGTCGAAGCCCATTTGTTTAAAAGAAACAGAAATCGTTTAAGCCCACCAAATGGATGTGCTTTTTATTTATTTTTGCCTGTGTTTTGATCTTCTCACTCCATTTTCATACAATAAACACGGCACCGCTTCAGAAGAATACAGGTGTGGGAGCCTGGAGGGCTCTTCTTACTGGACTGCTATCAGGTCCGTGCCACTGAAGCAAAAATGTTCCATAGAGGCCAGCTACCATAACAAATCCGTCCAGATATAGAAAGGGATGCGGGGGAGTGGGAAATCAGTGAAACACTAGGCTGCAAATGCAGTGCAGAGCCATTCACTGTCCAAGAGACTCTGACTTCACTGGTACAATGACCATTTCCACTAGCTAAGGGAATGGCTCCTTAAATCCCAACGGGTGCGTCTACACTTGTAAATTAAGTTGACTTAATTTACCCTGCGTCTACACTACAGTTTCCTTAAGTCGACTTAAGCAAGCTTAATGAAAATTAAGTCGACTTTATTAAACCTACTTTTAGGTCGACTTTAGGCTTAAATCGACTTAAGCCAGTGTAGACCTGGAGTAGCCCTAAGTCAACTTACGGCTACTCCAGGACTCCCCCACTGCCCTCCCTGCTGGGGGTGGGGGCACAGGGGGAGCCTGGCATGCCCCCGCACAGGGCAGGGCAGAGCCCTGCCCACCCTGCCCCTATGCCCTGCCAGGGTCCCTGTCCCCCTTTGCCCCATTGTACCCATGTACAATGGGTCAAAGGCTGAGCCCCCTGGCACTGGGCAAGGGGTGCTCCCCCACCACCGTGGACCTGCCCAAGGTCCCCCTAGCCCCTAGAAGTCAACCGAGGTGTCCAGTGAGGACGCTCTAGGTCGACTTACTGCTGAGGTAGGTCCGTGAGAGACCACTTTTCTACATCTGACTTAGCTACAGAGCTTCACTTTCTCCAGTGTACTCTGGAAGTCAGAGGGGTATTTTTAAAAGTGTCTCTTTAAATCGTTTTTACACCATTCTAGTTGGGATAAGGTGTTGGTTTTTTTTTTAATCTCTCCCTTCACTTGTCGTCTTCAACTATGGTAAAAGGTGTAGCAACTTTACTAATTTATTTGCAGAAGATTATATCTACCGCGATCAAATCCCCTTAAGTAAAATATAAACCTCTACTTCACTGAATTTAAAGCCTAAATCAATAATGGACATGAAATCATCAAGTTTAATCTCAAGTGCTGTGAACCCAAGCAATCATTCTTCTTGATATAAAACTAATTCTGTTTGACAATAAAATACTACTAGCCTGTGCCATAATGCAATGGAACAAATAACTTTCTGAACCCTGACAGTTGCTGTCCGCAACCATTGTAACTATCTTTCCTGAACTATCAAGAATTGTGCAGTTCCAGTGTTTTTAGCAGGAATCTTCAAAAAAATGCCATAGCCACAAGAGTTTGGAGAGCATTTCCTTTAAAAGGAAAGAGCTACAATTTTTCCCCGCTTCCTGTTTGTGTACAGCATATACAGAACTAATGCCAGCAATAAAAGTTGCTAGTCCAAGCATAAGAAAAAACTAGAACATCTTTCCTCTTTTGGAGTTTTCACAAGAAAAGCCCTTTAGACATGATGATGGAATAGAACAGTGCATGCTGGGCTTCCTTAAGTTACGCATCACTGATGTAACATTTATAATGGCTCCATTGGAAATATTTTGGACTATCTTGTCAAATGGAAGTTCTTAATACATTGTTATGGTCTACAATACCATAATACTTCCTGCATACTAAAACACTTCTGAAGTGTTGATAATATGTAGCGGCTGGGCATATGTGCTCATAGGCACTGGAACTAGAGATGCAGGGGGTGTGATTGCATCCCTGACTTGAAGTGGTTCCATTATACACAGGCTTTACAGTTTGGGTCACTGGTTCCCGGTACCCCCACTGTACAAATTGTCTCAGCGCCTGTGTATGCAGTGGTGGTTTTCCAAGCTAAAGTGATACTGACAGGTTGATTTGGGGCTCAAATTTAGGTTTGGCAAAACCCATTGCCTATAGAAATGTGCCTGAATCCACTTGGATGTTGAATTTTTCCCTATTGTGTTTGCAGAGGAAGGGCCCTGGAATTCAAGGGGACCGGGCAAAGGGATTCATCCATCTCAAACTCTTTGCAGAATCGGAGCTTGGAATGTTGCAGCACTTTTACAGCGCATGGGAACTGGAAGTGTATTGTATGCACAATCCGGTAAACATGGACATCTTTACAGCAAAGCCGGGGCCCAGGTGACTGGCACCTGGCTACATTCTTGTTTGGTTAGAATATAGCATATATATATAGAATAGAGAATATTGTGTAATCTTCACACCAGACCCTTATGTTCCTAATTCCTAATGTCCTGGATAAATAATACTCCAAGCATTTCAGACATGACATCTGTCTTGAATACCCATATACTCAGCGTTCTACTTGTAATTACAAAAGACCAGGTCCTGTTGATCCTTAGAGAGATAGCCAACTAATATAAGAGCACCATTACTCCAGGAAACAGAAGCGTTATCTCAGTAATAACTTGTCCTTGTAATAAAGTGTGAGTCAGGCAAACAGAACAGGAACAATGGATGAACATAAACATTGAGCCAGGGCTAAAACAGAGACAAAACCTCCCTACAGCTTCTGTGAGCTGAGAACAGTTTATAATAAATTACACATCAGTGTTTGTGATGGAAAAGATAATCCGTAGGGCAGACTGCATGACACAGGCAATGTTAGAAGACTGTGGAACCTCAATTAGTTATTAGATCCAGAAATTTCTGACTCAGAACTGATTGAACCAGGAGATGAAATTCTACTGCCTATCAATTAACATAGTGTCATTTATAGTACTGTTGGCACTAAGGGCCAGATTTCCATATATATTTAGGTACCTATCTGCTTCTAAAAGTATCTCCCTCCCATCAATGGCTATATCTACACTAGGAAAAGTTAGGTCGACTTTGTTAAGTCGACTTTATAAGGTCGACTTTAAGTCTACTTAAAATCCACTTTGTTAAGTCGACCTAACCACCCTAAAGAAGGGTTAGGTCGACCTAAGCAGGCTTAAGTCGACCTAATAGGCGATTCTTATTAAGTCAACATAAGGAATTTCTTAGGTTGAGTTAATGAAAGCCTAGTGTGGACACAGCTTAATTTAAATCGACTTAATTTGCCAGTGTAGACGTAGCCAATAGGACGAAGGTACCTAGGCACATCTGATAAACCTACTAGGCACTTATCTATACCGTTAAACACCTAAATAACTTTGAAAACTAAAGTGGCCTCACAATTTCTGGATAATTGTTCATGCCTCCCTAGCAATATCCAGATTGCCATGGAACACTCGTATGAGAACGGCCTTTCAAGAACCCTGTTTAACATGCTGTGGTAATATTTCAGGTCGTCAATGCCTTTTAAATGAAGATCAGAGAGTGCTAAGCCTTACAACTCTGCAAACATTCATTAAGCAACAACACAGCCCACTGTTAAAATGAGCACTATTCCCAATGGACAAGACCCCGAGGGACAGAAATGTTAACACTACGGTCAGAGGCAGAATTTACTCGTGTGGAGTCAGTACATTATTCACTGAGTAGCCCCAAAGAAATCAATGGGCAGGATTTTCAAAAGAGCTCAGCTCCCATTTTAGGCACCACAGATTCAGAGTGCTTGAAAATCTGGCCTTGGGCTCTTTCAACTATTTCACTCAATGGGACTAATTTAAAGAACTAACTCAACATCATAATATCAAGGTCAAAGCATTCTGCACATATTAGGGTCTGTTTCTGCTTCCATCCAAGTCAGGGGAGGATTGCTCATCTGTCTGTCAAATCCTTGGATGGAAAACAATAAGCCAGAGCAAATGCCTATTGTAACTTCCTTTTTAATAGTAAAGCCCCAGTTTTTCCTTTCAATATTCCTGAAGCTTAATAACTTGTCATATTCCCTGATTGTACTTTGGCATCTCTGGACCTGATAGAACATTTAAAATGATCTTAGCCAAGCTCTCAAAAAAACAAATGAAAAACCTTCATTTGACACAGTCAGTGCCTCAATAGATAAGGAGTAGGTACGACTTATTGTGTGAGTGAAAGACATTTCAAATGAGAGGTGTAATTTTATAATCATAACTTTTTGGGTAACTGCTACTTTACTGACAATTAATAGTTTCAAAGCACAATGCAGTCTGCACACGGAGCAGATATGATTTTTTTTTGTTTGATCCCTGCCACTCATATTTAATTGAAATAAGAAAAACAATATTCCAACCTACCATGGTGAAAAAATAATGAAGATTTTCTTACACATGCAAATATGTTCGACGTGATAGTTTAGATTTATAATTATAAGATTCCAGAAGATAATGAATTTAATGTTGTACATAACATGCCAAATTTTAAATGACAATTATAGCTTTCTGTGGTTCAAGAATCAACATGCTGTTTTTGTTCTGTTGGATAAATTCTCATCAGCACAGCAATAACATTCTGGCTGTAATTATTTAGAGGTTAGTCAGAAATAGATTTCCATTATTACCCATCATTGAAGGTATAGGAATCAGTGTGCTGTGACGTAGGGAATCTGATCCAAACTCTCAGCTCAAAAATCTTCGGTCACGCTCCTCCATCACCCTGCAGCCCACACCCTGCATGGGAGTAGAGGAACTGATGTCTGTCTTAGGGACGTCTACCGCACCCACAAATTGCCTCCCTTTGGCTGTCCACTCACAGAATACCAGATGTCCTGGTATGGCCAGGAATGGCATGGGCCAGCCAACGCCAGCGTGACCCTGCACTCACAGAGTATATGAGGGCATGCCGCACAACAGATGCCATTTTGAGGAGCATGCTGCTCCACACCCAGATGGCATACATTCACTCGGCCGTGTTTGAGAATGAGTGGGGGGAAAGTGGCCCAGTCTTCAGAAATGGTGTCCCCCCACAGTTGATACCAAACACCACCAGGTTTGATTTTTGTCAGCCTCCCTGCCTCCAGCCTTACCTCCTGGCCTCTCAGCCTCTGGCCTCCACTCCTGTCCTCCAGTCTCATCCCGCAGCCTCCTGGGAGCCCCTTGGAGTGCCGAGTCAGCCACCGAGGCTGCCGAGTGAGTGACCAGGACAGAGGAAAAACTGCCGAAAAGAGCAGCTCTGATTCAAAACTGGACAAATGGCCATCCTTCTTACACTCAGCTTTGTCTCACTTGATGTTACGATGGTGCTCTGGAAAGCCAATGACTGATTCACAGGCACTGACTGGCAAGAGCACCTTGAAGATATGTACACTGTGTCCTGCTTCTTAAAACTGGAAATCAGACCAGGAGAGTCCTGGGGAAACTTGGAGAGAGGCAGAGAGAGAGAGAGAGAGGAGCTCCAGAGATAAGATAGTTTTCCTTAATCTAGTCAAGTTCCTTGTTCAGCATTAGAAGAAAGCAGCTCATTCTGTAACTCTTCATTATTGACATGACAAGCACCCTAGCTAGAAGCCATTTAAATGTCACAATATCATCTTTCAATTAATATTTTTTTCAGATTCCAGCTAAATCCCCACCATGAAGAAACCCCCGGCATTTCCAATTTTCAGTTGTATTTGTTCCAAAGAGCTGGTCTTCCATATGCTAAACCGTAATGGCACTCCCTATGCACTGTCCTTCTATGTGATGCCTACTCTGAACGTTTAAGCATTGGCACCTCTAACTTTCTGATGTGACCCAACAATTAGAGCTTGTGTGTGCAAATTACCCCCAGAGATTTCTCAGACAAAGGCAGACATGAGGCAGGCCCTCAGTCCTTTTAAGTCATATCCCTCAATGCACATGTTAGCAAACAATTGACGCATGGTTAGTACATATGAGGTGCTTCCTGACCTTTTGAGAGGAGAAAAAAAATAGTGAGTGTACCATGATCACAGCATTTGCTCATTCATATGGCTGAACAAACCAGATGCGATAAATCTACAACTAAAACAGGTTGAAAATTTCCCTAAACATCCTTTTCTATCAAAAACGCCTTTCCATCAAAATCAAAATGTTTTGCAGAAATGTATCATTTTTGATACAATTTCACTGGAAAATAAAACCACCCTCCAAACAAAGCATTTAGACATTAGCCTTCATCAGATTGATTTTTCATTTCAAAACCATTTTTCATTTTCCATTTTTTTTACATAGCTGAAATTGGGAGGCCACATTTCAATGATATTGAAATGAAATATTCAGCTTGACCCAAAATTTTAAGGAAAAACAATCCTTTTGCAGCATGTTTCATTGCTTGTTTTTCTTCCAATTCAGAATAAAAACACATTTTGAAATTCAGAATTTCCCATGGAAATAGTTACAATCTTCCATCTTCCACAAAGAAAAACTGGCCATTTGTAGAACCTCACTTTTGAATTCCTTAAATGTCTGCAAAAAAGTGCAGAGACCAGAGAAAGAAATTCAGACACCCTCCAATAAAGATTGGCCCCAAGTTATTTCCAAACCATTTTTGCAGGCTCATGAGGTGAGATGATTTGGACAGGCTTTGGAGGAGCAATCACAGTTCTACAGTTCAAGCTCTGTTTAGATTAGCATCCCTATCTTTTCAGGTAGCTGTCCATGGCTTTGTCTACACTTGTTAATTTAAGTCAACTTAGCTAAGTTGACTTAACAAAGTTGACTTTAAGTCGACTTTGTTAAATTGACTAGCATGTCTACACTCAAAAATTACGTCAACTTAAAGGGGACCCTGCCAAATCAACTTAGAGCATCCACACAGGACGCCTAAGTTGACTTCTAGGGGCTAGGTGGACCTGGGACTGGTCCATGATGGCGGGGGGGCACCCCTTGCCAAGTGCCAGGGGGCTCAGCATTTGCTGCTTAAGCTGTTTAAGTCAACTTAAGGAAAATGTAGTGTAGATGAAGATTATATTAAGTCGATTTAAGCAAACTTAAGTCGATTTAATTTGTAAATGTAGATGCACCCCATCTGTAAACAAACACATTCCTAGGGACTCTGCTTATATCCATTCCCAGAGCATCTAGCTTCTGTCCAGCAATTGCACTGGAAGGATTTAATTTCATTTTACATCAAGTTGGATTTAATTGTCAGCTGCCACCAGTATGACTTAATCACCAGCACTAAAACAAATCTGAAAAAAGTCCTGGCTTAAAAAAAAAAAAATCGATGATGTAACTGCAGCAATTATTGTCAACAGATGTGCTCTCTTACAAACGAAATCCATGCCTTTTTAATTATTGGACCAAATCCATAGCGTGGTGTAATCCCCTTATGTTCAACTGAGTTACTTCGGTGGTGGATTTGACTCATATTTTCTTCCCATATGAGAGAAACGGGCACAGAAATTGTTCCTTTCACTTTCTAAAGTTGAATTTTATGCAAAGCTAGTTTAGCACTTAGAAATTAATGAACTCACTGGACAGAAAGATCATTGGTTTACATATGGATATTAGGGTCTAGATTCCCATCAGTAGTCATGGGAAAAGTCATGCAGGGGGTTCTAGCATCTGCTGAAGCCCATGCTGCAAACAGGATTAATTTTTAATTTGCAAAAGTTGGCTTTGGCAACTGTAGGAAGTTTCTCTTCCTTTTCTAAAATATTGATGAGTCAGGATCAGCATTCTGCAGGGGAAAAGATCAGAATAAAAGTGAAATCTTTGTCCCCTAGGCAGCTACTGTTTTCATGAGAGTTATTTATGGCTCTCCTCCAAAATGGCTCCATAAGCCAGCCAATTTTTCTGCTGAATACTTCGGCTCACTATGGAGATGACATCTGCATGCTTCAGTGGGGGCTAAGAAAACATACATAAAACATCTAGAGAAGAGAGGCATGAAGAAGTAACGTACTGGGTCAAATTCTGATCTCACTTCAGCTGTAAATCCAGAGTATCTACTGATTTCAATATTTTTCTTCAAGAATATTGGTTCAGATTCTGCTCTGATTTACACCCTTCTGCAATCAGATTGATTGCATTGGATTGAGATGGACATAAATCAGGACAGAATTTTGCTCACTAAGTAATTCCTGAATTACACCAATCTGGCTGACAGCAGAATTTAGCTTTTATCTCCAACTGTCTTTCTAAATGCCATGCAGATTGTATCCCAAGATACTTTTTCCAGTCAAAGCCAATGTTTTTCTTTTTTCCCCAATCCTCTCATTATCACTGTTCTTTATTTATATGAAGAGCAAAACGTGGACACAGATATGTGGATCTGCATCCAATCTGCCTCTGCAAGAAATGGTCCGTGGATATCTGCGTTGTATCTGCAGATGCGGATATAATGTGAATCCACATGCAGGGCTCTATCATCCAAGAATCGCCAACACAAGTGTTTGTGAGATGTGTAACTTGAGCTTCAGAGAAGTTAAAAGTAGTACTGGTCGGAAAATTTTCTGTTAAAACTGGTTTTGAATGGAAAATTGGGTTTCTGACCAAATTAAGTTTTCTGCTGAAAATGTTGATGTCTTGTTGACCAGCTGAATGCATAAAAACAAAACTATTTTGATACTGAACTGTGGCTGCTGTTCCTTTAGGAACTGTAGCTTGGATGCAATGTTTCCATTCTCCTCTCTGAGCTAGCTGAACTTCATGTCCCACAATGCATTGCTCTCATATGACTGCCATGATGGAGTCACCAAGATGGGAGACAGTGATACATTATGGGAGGTGCATTCCAACCAGGCAGGGTGACTCATAGAGGAGAATGGATGCATGAGGCATCTGAACTACAATTCCCATAAGACACCAGGGTAATATTTTTAAATTTGTTGGGGTTTGGCTGAAATATTTTGGATTTCATTTTTCACTAAATATGCAAACATTTTAAGCAGCTCTAGCTAAGAGTCTTGGTTAAGATGACGAAAGAAAATCGGTCAGAATCAGAACTAGAACTCAAGGTGAAATTCTGGCTCCATTGAAGTCAATAGGCATTTTGCTATAGACTTAGATGTGTTCTAGATTTCACCCCATGTCTCCTACCTCTCTCCCCATTATCCTAATGACTAAAACATCCTGACACCTCTTTGAGAGAAAGAAGCAGCAATTGAATTTTACTCAGCGGTATTTAAGGGCAAGTGTCAAATATACATGCCATAGTTGTCCATTAAAAGAAATATTTTCCTGCTATTTCAATTTATCTTATTTATCAGCAGACTCCAAAAATCTTCTTGGAAGGTAAAATAGCAATGAGGGCTCCAATGACAAGGGACACTAGCATTGCACTCTTTTCTGACACATGATGCTTAGGTTTAACATCTCTGACACTCACAAAACTTTTCGTTAATCTAATGTATAGGCCGAAAGAGAACAATTTCAGTCAAACGTAGGGCTCTGTTTGAACACTGCTTGCTCAATGATCTGTCTCAATAGAGCCTGGTTCCACTGGTTCTGAATTTGGCATTAGAGGAAATTTTAACATCCAGTCTTTTAACATTATGTAGTAACTACTGTGTTAAAAGACTTAATGATCCCATGGTTATTAATATCACAGTCTGAATTTCTGCTCCTGACCAGGAAAAAAATATGCTGTGCCGTTAAAGGATTAAAACAGACAGAGCCAAATTATGTCACCTTCATTATCTGCTGTTAACTGATGCCAAAGCAATGGTTTCAAATGAAACATCAGGCTTATTTTCTTCATTACTGAGCCTATCGCAACATTTAGAGGAAGAAAAGCAACAGCCTCAACAGTTGCATACCTCTTGGAAACACACGAGTTGTTCCACTCTATTGGGACACTCTGGAACTCACCTGTAGCCCTGATCAGGTCAAGGATGTAAGCACATGCTTAATTTAAGCATGTGAGTAGTCCCACTTATGTAATCTGGTACCTTGACTTCAATGGGACTGTTCACATGCTTAAAGGTAGGCATGTCCTTAAGCTCTTTCTTCATTGGTGGTGCATTTATTGCATTCCCCAAGAATACATGTCAGGAGTGGGAGAAAGGGGAGCCATCATCTGGATCCTAGTTTCCCCAGAGCATGGGGATCTACAGTTTTGGGTCCAGAGGGGTGCCCCCAGTGACACCCGTTATATGCCCCCTTCTCTCCACACAGCAACCCCTGTTTTGACTACTTTTGCAGGTGTTTCTACCAGCTGGAACCTAGGAGGTTAGCTACACCAGATCCCCAGTTTTGCAGATTAAAATGGGAAACATTTGGAAGCTGCCACTGAAGTGTTTCACACTATATTCAAAATCACAACAAATTGGTTCCACTATCTAACAAACGACAAGCCGACTCATTGCCAGGCTGATTAAATGATTCAGATACATAGCAACCCGGGGGCTGAATGGTATTGTCTTGGTTTGGAAAGATGGTCAGCAGGATTGGGGGCTAACTTGCTCAGCACTTAGGCTATGTTTACACTTGTTAAGTTAAGACGACTTAACGGAGCATCTACACTTAAAGTCAACTTAAGTTGACCTTGTTAGGTCAACTTAGCAGAGCCTGTAGTGTAGACATACCCATCTACACTGGCTTTAAGTCGAATTTAAGTCAACTTAATAAGGTCGACTTAAGCCTTAAATCGACCTTCAGAGGTGATGTTATTAAATTGACTTAAGGAAGCGCTTAAGTCAATTTAACAAGCGCCCAGAGTGGACGCAGAGTTCTGCAGGTCGACTTAAGTATCCTTAGGTCGACCTAAGATGCCAGTGTAGATGTATTCCTACTGAGAAGGTGATCCAAACTGGGGAGTGTAAAGACACCCAATGATTACATTGGACTTTGGATCAAGGCCTAAGTGCTTGAGCATGTGAGGTAAGAAGTCTTCTAATCCCCAGAGGTTCATGGGGAGCAGAGGGCATTCATCACCTGCAATTATTTTCAAATTACAGTAACAAGCAGAAGGCCCAGCTGAGATCAGGGCCCCACTGTGCCAGGCACTGTACATAAGGAGAGACAGTTCCTAGCCCAGACAGCTTACAGAGCTACAGAAAGGTGAAATGACTTGTCCAAGCTTATACAGCAAGTCAGTGACAACAGAGAATAGACTTCTGTGTCCCTGTCTAATGGACTATCCATTGAACCATGTGCCTGCAACGGAGCAACGTGAACATTTTCAATCAAATTCTGTATCTGAAAAATGGCTGACTGATTTCCCTACCCCTTTTCAGCTGAAAGAGGCTACTCTCCAGGTTTCCTTCTTGCTCTTCATGATTTCTCTACCAATGGCAGAGGACCTATTTAGAGCTGGTCGGAAAACAGATTTCTCCTTTCAACTCCAAATTGAAATGAAACCCAGAATTTCCCAAGCAATGAAAAGTCTTAAAAAAAATTGATCCAGAACCAATTGAAATGTGTCCGTTTGATAAGGGTGTTCCATTTGGATAATGTCGTCACACTAGAACATAACATTGATCAAAATGTTTTAACATTATCAAAAGAATGGGAAAGTTTAAATGATTCATTTTCATTTTTTACCCTGTCAAAAACTGTATTGAAAATGCCATGTGCCATGAAATATTTAAAGTTTGACAAAGCGATGTTTTCGGGTGGGAAAACCGTTTCATCAACTTGTTTTGGCCCAGCTTTAGTTCGGCTGCTTTTTGGAGTCTTTCTGCAGCAACAGTGCCACCCACTGGTCACATAAGTGTCATTCCTACATTAAGATCCTTATACAAGAGCACTACTCCGTTCCTTTGATTGCCCCAGCTTATCGGAAGAGGGTTAATTTCTTGATTCTCACCACCCGCAATCAGCACCAACCACCAACTGTATCTGAACAGTTTCACCTGTATTTCAGATCAATAAAAGGGCAGCATATTTACAATCATATTACTATGGCAACACATAGGCCTTTAACATCTAACCAGCTTCCACCATCACCACCCTGGTAGAAGTGCAGTACACCTCACCTGCTCTCTATACTCTATGATTCAGAAGAATATGGAACACAGGCACATTGATCTATGAAAATTTTGCAATGATTGTTGGGACATTTCTTCCTGACCACCGATGGTGGTCAGCTGACACCCTGAACCATGAGAATGGATAGCTTGTGCGACTTAGTAATGTTAATTTGCAGTCTCTTATCAACACACACCTCCTCTTAGGGAGTGCTGTAGAACCACATGACTAAAGAAAAAATGTGGAGGTTTTACTATTTTAATTTACAGCCATTACCTGCAAAACTTTTCTGAGTCATCTTCCATATCCTAGAGGAATACGTTTCATTGGCATTTAGAACAAACATTTAGCAACAATTTGTTGGAATTTTATATACCCGTTGCTGCAAACAAACATGAGTGCAATTCCATAGGCATATTTGATAAAGGTATGTTTTTCATACACAATTGCAAAACTACAGCTAGTTGAAAATTTTAAGATGGAGCAGTTTTCTGTCCAAAAATGCTGAATCAATTCCATCAAAATGTTTTGCATCACCAGAATGATTTTGTTAAAAGTTTTGACGAAAGATTACCGATGCGTTTCATTTTGATGTGATTGGAAGCACTTCATTGGAATGTCACCATTTCCAATACAGCCTACAACACAGCAGATGTGAAGCAGTTTGACCTCGTTACAATGAAGTGTTTAGACCTGGCCATTTGGATCTTTCTGAAAGCAAATGTGGTTTGAATGTTCTTTTGGCAGGAAATTTCAAAACTGACACTTTCCATTCTGGTCTGGGTTAAGAGGAAATTTCGTGGAATGGAAAATCTGAAATTTGATCAGCTCTGGGCAGAACTATCTGGCCACTCCTATGCGGTAAATTTCATTAGTTTTAGGACCACACTAAATGATGCTATAATGACAACTAGATTCTCTACAGCATTTGCAGGGAGTGCAGAATGCATTGGAGCTGTAACAGAAGCTGTACGGCACTCAAAGATCACCCTGTATAAGGAAGGATTAATGGTGTAGCAACAGGGGCTGGGGGGGGGGGCAGGAAGGGGCCAAGCCCCTGGGTGCCAGGCTGGGGGGGAGGGTGAAAAGGAGGGGGCTGGAAGGCATGTGGTCTGGGGGGGGGCATAAATGTGTGCTTGGCCCCCAGGCACCGGACACCCTCGCTACACCACTGGGAAGGATTTCCCAGTGCTTTAGAGCTGGTTTGTGCCAGAGGCAGGGTCCAAAGCAGACAGAGCATGGTTCAAGTTAGGCATGCTAAACCCTTCATCAGGAAAACTTATAGATGCTGTGTGCTGCCTGCTGTGTATTAGTAAACACCATCTCTTATCACCCAGTATAGAGCTGTAACAGAAGGCATGGCTTTGCAGCAGTCCTCCTGCTTACAGGAGGCCACTTACAGACAGAAAGCCCTGCTCCTAGAAACACGCATGAATAGTCCCTCTGCCTTTGGGACTCACGTGACACTAAGCACAGCTCCGTACCAGGCCCGTAATTTGTAGCCATGCAGAAATCACTTATTTACTAGAGCAATCCATTCCAAGAGAAGAAGAGCAGTGATTGACTTTTTTTTCCATGGCTCATTGTCTCAATGCATGCTTTGTTTGTTAACAACTTGTTAACAAGGCTGCACAATTTTGTACGAAGGAGTTTCCCAGATCTTACTAATAATAAATGGTATTTTGCTGCAGTTATCTGCACTTCTGGACTGATGAGGTGTCTTTATCTAACACGTCACAATCTGTTCCAGAGGGGAAGCTGGGTTAGTCTAGTTCAGCAAAACAAACAAGGAGTCCTGTGGCACTTTTAAAGACTAACAAATTTATTTATTGCATGAACTTTCATGGGAGAAAAATCCCACTTCCAATCAAAGCATTGCCTATAGATAAGTATTGCTTGCTAGAGGAATGGTTCCCAAACTTTTCTCTGCTGTGGCACACCTTGACACCTTAATTTATCTGTAAGTTCCCCATCTTCAAGCATCTGACCAAGTGGGATTTTAATCCCACCAAAGCACCTGCAATAAATAAACTTGTTAATCTTTACAAATGACACCAGACTCCTTGTTTGTTTTGCTGGAGTAGCCTAACACAGCTCCCGCTTTGGAACTTTAATTATTTTGAGGCACACCACCATATGGTTTCCAAACGAACGCATGAATATTCATGAGCCAAGTCAGAACTCTTCAAGTAGTTGTTCAAAAAAAATTTGTGGCACACCTGCTCAGGCTTGACAGCACACCAGCGTGCCCTGGCACACCAGTTGGGAAACACTGTGCTAAAGGCCCAGGAAACTCACTGGATCAAATTCACTCTCCCTGAAAGGCCATTTATGATAATGGAGCTACGCAAGAGACGAAGACTGGCTGAGTCTTTCCAGCAGGTTAAGCTACTGTTACCACTGCAAGATTTTATATTATATCGACAAAACGATATATATTTGGCTTTGACTTTGGGGGCTGGCAACTGCTCCCATTGTCATCTTACATTTTTCCTTGCATGCAGTATGTCCATTTACTCCACGGAAAGGAAAAATTGCCACAAATTTTAGTCAGCACAACTCTGGGCTGCTACTAATGGATATTGTTCGTTTCACAAAATTGTACTATTTCTTCCCTTCCTATCCGTTTTTTTTTTTTTTTTTTTGCTTCTCTCTTGTAACCCATTGTATACCCCATAACCACAGCTGTGTGGCAGTCCTGTTTCAGTCTGTTGGTGCAGTGGACTCCCTTTTCCACACCTGAATAGTTTAGGTGGCTCTGAAGCAAATCTTCTGAAGGACTTGGGCTGCACCTGCCTGTTATATATTACACTGGCGTTTATTTAAATGATCTCATGAGTCGTACAGTGGAAATATTGTGGTGGATTTTTGAGTTTCCCTTCTGTCACATAAAAAAAAATCATAGGTCAGATTCAGAGGCAAGAAACAGTGAGGTGGTGATGTGAGTTAGGGTGGTAAATTAAAAAGACAATGTCCCAGCTTCATCTTACGCCTCCTGTTAGTTGCTTTTCCTGCTGCAATTCTGCTCTACTGTTAGGATTTTGTAATTGATACCACTCCTCAACTCAGTTCAGATTTTGTGCATCGGCCACCATTTTTTTGTTATTACTAAATTACTTGTATTATGATCACGCCTAGAAGCCATAACTGGAAGCAGGGCCATCTTGTGCTAAATACTGTACACGCTCTGTCCCTGCCTCCTGTAGAGCTTTAGAATCTAAAGAGATGAGAAAGACAAAGGAGGAAGCAGAAGCATGGAGAAGGGAAGTGACGTGTACAAGGATCCACAGCAGGTCAGCCAAAAAGAGAGCTTGGGTCTCTGAGTCCCTGACCAGAGCCACCTTCTCTAGAACATGCTGCCTCCCTTCTGATTACTACTGTGCAATCCATCCTTGTTCCCTCTGAAGTGGCATGCACATTTGCCATTAGTTTTAGCAGAAGCAAGAGTGGACCCTTTAAGATTTTTAGTGCCCAGCTTCCTTTCTATTGGACTGACGGGTGCTAAACACTTTGTACCTCTCAGGATCTTGGCCCTCACATAGTAGCTGCTGAGGATGAACCTGGGAACGCCTCTTAGGTGACACATCTTTGGAACACAAGCGAAAGGCAGTGACGATCACCTACTGCTGATTTGTTTGGCTCAGCGTCCTCACAGATGTGTATTTCCACCCATTACTGAGATTCTGCTGTCAGGCCGAGAGCTATTTAGATTCAGCACAAAGAGGAGGGGCAACATTTTTGCTGGCAGCTTACATTTTACTCATCTCTTCAGAACTGAAGGCATTAATATTAGCTATAAACAGATAATTCTAAAGGTTCCCATGACAGATGGAGCAACTCCAGAGACATCTCTAGGAAAGCCATTGACAGCAGATTCTTCTAGGGCCTGCCATGTCATCCTGTAACGCAGGAAAAGTTGCATCCCACTTTGAGATTCTCTGAAAACAACCATTTCGGACATCAGCGTAGATTCTTTTGCACTCCATAAATCAGAGAGGTTAGTTGCCATTTCATTCAATACAGTGCTGGAGGAGTGTATTGCTCTCCAAAATATAAATCATTCAGGAAAAGGGAGAGGCATAAGGATCTACTGTTATCAACAGATAAATAATGCCTTAGTCTATATGGCAGAAAACCCCCCCACCGGCCTGGTAGCAAATTTCAGTGCCTGACTCAACCGACTTAGACTCCCAGACATCCCTGCTTGGGCTGGAGGCTAGACTCTGAAATCCATGGGCTCCCAAACTGAGTGGGAATGTCTGCAGTGCTCATTCTCGCCCCATTGAGTGAGCCGAGTCAGCTGCCCTGGCCTCTGAGACTTGCTGCCCCAGGCTGTTTTTTCTTTTGTTTTGTTTGCAGCGCAGATGTACCCTTAGCGTCCTGGTCTAAAGTCGTAATCAACAGAATGTTTCCCCGTCTACTTCCCGCTGCTTGTTGAGTTAATGGCTCATTCCACCAACACACAAATCTTGCATCTCCTCCTCTATGAATGCAAGAAAAGGAGAACCTGCCCAGGGAACATGCTGAGCCTTATACTTCACTGAACCCGGCTCTCGGGCACCCTTCTGCAGTAGTGCCCAGGGAGGGTTTTAGGGTAAGGCACATGAAGAGCTGTGTAGGCACCATCACTATTGAGGGTTTCTGATTCTTCTCACTCTTTTCCCCACAGGGAGTGTGCCTCTGACTCCAGGCCCAAGGAGGAAGAAGGAAATACAAGGTAGTTTTGCCTCCACCATGAAGCCCCACGGGGCATGATTGCCAACCTTGCATTTTAGTTTTTCCTGACATGAAGATAAGAAGTTGATTTTTTTTACTGAGACAGTGAACTTTTTACCGGCATCGCTAAAAATACCATAAAGAAGATAACCATGTCACAAATGCGTGAACTCGCTCGCGATGTTCCATACACAGGAATTCAGAATCACACAATTCTTTTAGCTGCAGTTAATTGATCAATTGGGTTCTTTGGGCATGTGCAATAATAGAAAGGATAAAGTAATGGTCAGTGTAGTTTTACGACGCAAGAAGTTATTTTGAATGACAACACTCAGTGTCAAAATATAATATGATTTATTTCTACTCAATTTTACAGATATTTTCATTTATTGACAGTGTTGAAATTGTGCATTTTTTTACTGACTGTCCATAAATTTACAGCAACCCTGTCACGGGGAGAATTAACTTTATGGAACAACCTCCCAAATCAAAGTCTTAGTCTGGATGCTGGGAGCAGGATTCATCCCACTATCAAGAGGTATAGGAAGACAATTATTTCAGCATAGTCATGGCTGAAGAACAAAGGACCAGATTTTCAAACCTTCTCAACCCCTATTGCAGGAGTGGGTGGGTGAGGGCCTGTGGTCTGTACTGTGCAGGAGGTCAGAGTAGATGATCCTAATAGTCCCTTCTGACCTCAGAGTCTATGGCTATGTCTACACTAGAAAAGTTAAGTTGACTTTAATAAGGTTGACTTTAAGTCGACTTAAAGTCGACCTTATTAAAATCGACTTAACAAAGTGGACTAAATTGACTTAGCTGCAAGTCGACTTAGTCCACTTTGTTAAGTCGACTTAACCACCCTTAAGTTGACTGAATAAAGTCGACTTAAGGCTTACTCCATGTCCACACTGTCCTTAAGTTGACTTAAGGAGTCAACTTAAGGGTTAAGTTGACTTAATGAGTGGTAGTAACAACGTCACCTTAAGCTTTCATTAAGTCGACTTAAGGAATTCCTTAAGTCGACTTAATGAAAGCCTAGTGTGGACGTGGCTTAATATAAGTTGACTTAAGCCTCCTTAAGTCGACTTAAATTGCCAGTGCAGACATAGCCTATGAGTCTATTTAGGCACCAAGGTAAGCGAACTGACTTTCATCAGAGCCCGTGGGTGCTGAGCTTTTTTGACAATCTACTCCAAGTGAGGGTGCTAAGTGCTTAGAAAATCTGGCACAAACACTTCATGAAGGAAAAAGCTTTAAGATAGTTTAAGAGTGTGAGAGCTGCGGAAATGTACCACTGAGATAGCCATTTCAATGGGCTTCCACATCGCAAGTCAAAAAGCAGACCCAGTAACTCATGGACGGAGGGATTTTGCAGGAAATAAATGAAATCATTATTTAAAAAAATAATAGTGGTGGAAGAAAAAAGGTGGTGCATGGAAGAAAAGGGTAGTTTCCATATTATGTGAGACAGAGAAAATTGGCAGCATATAAAGCAAATACCATGCTGCCTTTCAAGAAGCCAGGGACATTTGTCTCTGCTAAGTTTAGCACAAGTGCCTTCAACTAGCATACTTTCTGTTTCTGAGCCACAAAGAATCAGTATTTAATTGGAAGCATTATATTGCTGGCACCATCGTGGAGAGGCTTGACACAGATTTTCAAAACATTACAGAGAGGATAAATGGGGGTGTTGATCCTGGGTCCATTTTATTCCCCTCTTTAAAATTAACGATGTATGGCCTGAGTGGAATGGTGTTAACAAATGTAGCCAAAGAATATAGAACTGTGTCTCACTATTTCTTTGCTATATGGGGCACATCACCAATTTCCACCTTCCATCTAAAAATAATATGCTCATTTACAGTAGTCAGCTCACATTGGTATATTTACTATAAAGTCTTAGGATGATAATTGCATTAAGGTTACTGGGCTCCATACTGCTTCAGATGAGATGAATGGAAAAAAAAATTCCACTACTTTCACTGGGAGCAAGAATGGGCTTGTTGAATGCTAATGTGTATTTCACAGGGAGGTCTGCAAGAAATACTGCTTTCTCGAATGTTCCATTACAAGAGAAACTCTATCTGCTTCCAATATGGAGACCAGCCACTACATGTTCTGTCTGATAATTAGAACCCTGCACAGATACAAATATGTAGATCTGCATCCAATCTGCATCTGCAAGAAACAGTCTATGGATAAGATATAATGTGGATATCTGCAAATTAGCAGGGTCCTAATCAACTGTAGAGCCCTACATGGATACAAATATGTGGATCAGCATCCGGAAGAAATGCTCCGAAGATATCCACATCACACCTGCGGATGTAGATATCCACAGATATAATGTGGATATCTGTGGATTTGCAAGGCCCTACTGATAATGCACGCTTACAAAATAATCATCATGGACATGTCATCAGCCTAGCAAAAATACCTGCTGGCCCCCACCATCATAAAGATGATGGGGCAGAAGGGACAGGGTGGTGGCGGAAATACACACGCACCAAACTAACGGTATTTTAATTTGAAGTTAAAAGAAGAAAACTTACCTAGCCAGTCAGGCAAGTAGAATTTAGCAAGACAATGATAATAGATATTATTGAAAATTATTATTGAAAAAGAAGAAATGTTCATGGGAGAAAATAAACGTATCCTTTTATGATAACAACAAAAATGAACTCCACTATAGCAAATTATAGGCTGGCATTCATTTTGCCATTAACAGAGTAATATACTGTAGACAATAAAGGAGACAGTATAATTACTCTAACACAATGATTAGCCAGCAATTAGAATCTGCCCATTTTACATTAGAATCCTTGCTTTACGCAATACATTTTTTATCTCTACCTATGTTCACGAGTACAAAAGCTTAGACACATTCACAGCGTCGCAAATAATTAGCACATGATTTCAACTCAGATGTTTCAACGAGGCACCACAGTCCACTAACCAGAATGGAAGTTGATGTGGAACATAAGGACTAATTCACATTATCTGTACGCTAATTATTCATTTGTTTGCACATTGTTAATTACAACGTTAACTGTAGGACATCACTGTCAGCAGACAAACTGTGGGCCTCCCCTTATTCTATGGAACAATGCCTCTGGTTATCCACCAGACGGCTCTTAACACATTTGGACTAGGGTCCAGTCCTAGGAAGAAAATGAAAGAAAAAAGACAGAATTTGAGAGGGTTTGCAAGAACCAACTGCAGATACATTGGCAGAGAGAAACTGATTGCACTGTGGGCAATTTTGCCTTTGACATTGAGGCATCGCCATGGGCAACAGTGCTGAGAAATAGCAAACATTCCAGGACTCTAGAGAGCTAAGAAGTGGAAAATTGGGACTGGATGAGTAATGGAAGACAAAGCCTCATGCAACGAGAGGAGTTTGATAGGATTGTGATTTATCATGAACTCCCTGCAATTTATTATTATTTTTTTAAAAAAAGGCTGGAGACAAACTTTCAAACTTAATCAATGAGTTTCCAACTTTCCGTTTGGATCTTTTGGAAGTGGCTAACCAGGGCTTAGGGGGTCTGATTTTTTTCCCAGCTTGATCTGTTTAGATTTTAAAGCAATATGTTTTGTCTAGAGAAAAGAAAACTGAATGCCGACATGAGAACAGTCTTGAAATATGTAAATGGTTGTTATAAAGAGGAAAGAAATCAGTCGCTCTATATATCCACTGAGTATATGACAAAAAGGAATGGACTTAATCTGTAGTAAGGGCAATTTAAATTAGATATTAGAAAAAAATTCAAATGTTAAGGATAATTGAATACTGGAACAGATTACCTAGGGAGGCTGTGGGATCCTGTCACCGGAGGTTTTTAAGAACAAGTTGGATAAACACTTGTCTGGGATGATGCAAGATTTTAGGTATGCTTGACTTGGTGTATGGGGCTAGATGAGAGGACCCCTTGAGGTACCTTCCAGCCCTACATTTCTATGCTTCCATGAAACATAAGAAGATGGGAATATTATATTAAATGATAAAATATTATTAAGACTAATGTTTAACACTGAAATATTTTCATAAGGACAGAATTTCACCTGGAGTAAATTGTCATAGTTCCATCAATTTCATAATTTCTACAAGCTGAGTATTGGCCCAATCGATTTAAGTTCCGAAAGGACACCCGGTGAGCATTTGGTTTGGCTTTCTGCAAAGCACAGCTGTTTAATTTTACCCAGTGATTTTAATTTTTTCATTGGGTGGGTTCAAAATCATTTTGGTGGCTGTGAATGCATGAAGTACGCTGTGTCTGCAGTCGCCATACTGCTTGCACTGCTGGGCTTGAATACCCTGTCCCTATAGCACTTCCAGCCCCTGTTCATCCAGAAAACGAGAAACAATGACTGAGAAATTATCACGGGGCTCAGTAATTACAAATGATAAAGAACACCATGTTCAATTCGTATGTGGACTGCTGCGCTTGACTAAGTGGTAGCACAAGTGTTCAACGGCACTTGATGAGCTATTTGCTAAATACGTACCCGGATCTTATTTCAGCTCAAGTGGAAGAAGCCTGTGCTTGCTTTCGGAGCAGGAGGCTCTCAGGTCCCTTCCCAGCATTAGCACGCAGCTCTGAGTGGCTGTGGTATAGAATCATAGAATCTTAGGGCTGGAAGGGACCTCAAGAGGTCCTCTAGACTAACCGCCTGCTAAAAGCAGGACCACTCCCACTAAATCCTCCCATGCAGCATCATGGGAACTTAGAGAGTCCCAGGTTTGTTGCAATACTTAGTACTCACACAGCCCTTTGCATTTGCTTTTCAAAGGCTATGTCTACACTGGCAATTTAAATCGACTTAAGGAGGCTTAAGTCGAATTAAATTAAGCCACATCCACGCTAGGCTTTCATTAAGTTGACTTAAGAAATTCCTTAAGTCGACTTAATGAAAGCATAAGTTGACTTAATAACTACCACTCATTAGGTCGACTTAAGCCTCCTTAGGTTGACCTAACCCTTCCTTAGGTCAACCTAAGCCCAGTGTGGACGCATAAGTCCACTTCGTTAAGTCGACCTAAGGGCAGTTAGGTTGACGTAACAAAGTGGGCTAAGTAGATTTAAAGTATTGCCACTTTATAAGTCAACCTTAATAAGGTCGATTTTAAATTGACTTAAAGTTGACCTTATTAAAGTCGACTTAACAAAGTCGACTTAACTTTTCTAGTGTAGACATAGCCAAAGAGTGGTACAAGCACTACTGCTTGGTCAGCGACAGTGTTGAGTCTCCCATCCTCTTTTGTGGGATGCGGATCACAGTTGCTCTGCTCTGCTTAGTGATTCTTTTACCCATCTGACTAACTGCCAGCAATGAGACCTTTGATGAAACCCTGACTAGTTCTAGTGATTTACTTTAAATAAGGAAAAAAATTAGCCTCCCTCCAAGTTAACTGTCATATACCAACAAAACGACCCGTAATCTCCCTTAGAATACAGCATGACTGAAAACAAATTCTGCCCAGTTGCCTTCCCAACATTGCCAATTCAGGGTTGGAATCCAG
>ML685954.1:1124465-1231617 GCA_007922175.1 Pelusios castaneus | reverse complement strand
TCCCAACATTGCCAATTCAGGGTTGGAATCCAGAAACGTTGCACTCAAGTGTTTTCCCCCCCCCCCCCCCCCCCGCAACTGTATCATCAAAATAGATACATCCACGGGAATGGTAGAAAAGGTGTCTGCAGGAAGAGCTAATGAGCATCAGCATCATGATACAAAGACACTGATGAAGAGAATAACAGGCTCAGGTAATGATGAATATTTCCTATTCACATGTCAGCAGCAATCAAATTACCCTTAACTGCTGTAATATGATTGGAATTTATTTCTGAGGACAAGTTTGAATATCCGACATTAGGACTTCCCATTGCACTGCTAAAGAAAACATTCTTACTGTGATAGAAATGCCACTTCTGATGACAGTCTTTAATTTCCATTCTGCCTCCATGGTGCTTATCTTCCCGAACACCACGTGCATCATTCATTCATTCATCCAGCTTTTTTAAACACTTTTTCCTTTAACAATAAAATGGCTGATAAGCGGGAGAAAGAAGAAATTGCAATATGTTGTCATGAAAGTGTTTTATTTCTCCCTAATACAAGGAACAAAAACCCCAGGCAGGATCATTGTTTACTCAGGAATGTCAAAGTTTGGATTGGTTCACTGGTATCAGTGACAAAATCACATTGACTTCTTCTGCTGGAACCTCATGTTGACATCTCTTGCTGGAAGGACTTCATAAATGTTTGAAATTAATGGGAAAATTAGAATCAGGGCCACATATGTGATGATTTCAAGCATTCTGCTGGGACAAAAAGCAGGGCTAGTTCGGACATCGCCTTTCTATTACCTGCGAAGCTGAGAATCTCCCTTCCTAATTGTTGCTAGGATTGCACTTAGTGTCAGCAAGCAGACAGCCACCTCGCTATAAAAGATGAGTGAATGAGTGCTCGGTATGATGAGCAAATGAGTTCTCCGCGTGTTTCCTAGGCAATGTGCTAATAATCACTAGGCTGAAAATGGGGTCTGATCCTGAGTGTTGCTAAGCACCTGTGGCTCTCACTAGTTTTAGCAGGCACTTTGTACCGCTCAGAATCAAGCTCCTGAGCTCTGAACACTTGAAACAGCTTCTTCAGCCTGTCTTAGCCTGATGCAGCTTCCTCTTTTCTGGTATCCGAACAAAGGTGTTCGCCTGCACCAACTCAGGAAACGATGGATCTATAACAAAATGATACAAATTCAATATTGCTTTGGCTGGCAAGATATTGAATAATCATACCTTATGTGAGCTTGTATGCTAGTCTGGGGCTTCATGCCACTGTGCCCCTGAGCTTGAAAGCTAGCGCCCACAAGTAAACCTCAGCACCAATTCTGAGCCCCATTGACTTCACCCACATGGATTCACCCACATGAAATCAGCCCTTTCTAAGGTGTCCCCATCTGGGCATTCAAAAACTCAAGCACCCCAAATCCCTAGTCCTTTGGAAAAATCTTGGTTCATATTGTCACTATCCGGAAATTCAGCCCAAAGTCTTTTCTCTGAATTTTCACCACTGAAAAGCTTTTTACACCTTTCCTCTTTTTTGGCAGCTGAATAAATATTCAGCCCAGGAGTCGGTGAGAAATTTTGGCTGTTCCTGGAACCACTTTAGCAAATTGTGATCCGGCTCTAATGGAGTCGAGGCAGGGCAACGTTGTTTGGCTGCAGCACATTTAGCATGCGGGCTGCAGGAAAACAGGCCCAGGGTGTTCATCATTATCAGGATCCAGCTTGAAAATATTTGGAAGAAGTTCCGAAATAATTTCAGTTGAATGTGAAGAAGAATACTCGTAATGCAAATGTGTTCGGGTATTTTTTTTTCTGCTAACTTTAAAAACCAGATAATAGCTCTGTCTGTTAAGTGTCTCAAGCATTCAGACCTGTCATTCAATATGATGTAAAGCTAAAAGCATAATTCTCACCCACCCATTATTAAATACATATATCTAGAGCATTACGTAGGAGGCTTTATCTCGCTCACAATAGCGTCACTTCTCCAGTGCCTCATATTTCATCTATTTTGACATTGCTTATTGCTTTAAATACGATAAGCAACTAAAACCCAGCCCCATTAATCTCACTAAATTATACCCTATCCATTCATCGGGCAGCCGTTGTTTAATGAAATCTGAACTTTTTAAGCATTTAAGGATTGCAGCACTGTGACTGATGGATTCTTATTGGATGTGTAAATGGAATTCGAAGCAGAGCACAAGTGAAAGCTAAACAGTGGAGTGGGAGGGGTCCCAATTTCCCAAATGATCCCACCTCAAATTATCATAATGATGAGGACATACAAGTAGCTTTACTCCTCCCTTAGCTAGGACATGTAAGGACAGTCAGATTGGCAACTCCTGGAGTGTAGGGAATGATCCAAGCCAGAGCCGGTACTAGGCATAAGCAGACGTAACAATTGCTATGGGACCCTTATTAATTATTTGTATTTGGGGGGGAGGGGGGTAAAATATTCCCATTTAATGTCCCCAGTGGGCTAGCACCAGCGCAGAACTGCCCGAAAGTATGAGAAAAAACCCTTTCTATCAGCTGCCAGAGGGGAAGAATTAAGCGGCAGCCCTTAAAAAAAGGCCAGCTGTCTATGAGCTCCCCGTTTGTCAAGATGCATTCAGAATGGATCCCTTTGGAGAGGTACAGCCTTGTTTTATTGTGGACTGTGCCTAAGAGGTATGATTTAGTCCTGAGTGTTAGTGAAACATACGTTTTTAATTCTGCGTCAGAGAAGGAATGGAAATTTTTGACCCACAAAGCAATTATCTCTATTTACAGTCCACTTCTTTGGATACTGCAGTTCTTTATAATAGCATTCACAATGCTGATAAATTAAGGGTTACTTCTGAAGCTGTCACACAAAATCTACCAATGGACGGAGGTAATGGGCAGTGCAGCTGTCTTCAGATCCTGGGGCCGCTAGTTAATCTCTCACTACCGCGACAGTGTCAGAAGACAGTTTTAGTGTGTGTAACCAACCTTTTTTCGCAAGCCTCGCAATCATCTACCCTGGAATTCCCAGGGATGGATCATTACAATTATTACTCTTCCCACAATCAGGCCGTGTGGGTGGAAAATACTCACACGTCTGAACACGAATGAATTGGTTCCCGTGGAAAGTGCATTTCTAAAATTGGAAAATGAATGGGGAGAGTTTTCAGAAGTACCTGTGGGATTTGGGCACACAAACCAAACAACTTCCCTGTGATTGGTGCATCTCAATCAGATGGGCCATTTTGCAAATCTCCCTCTTTGCCCATGAGGTCGTCTATTCCCCACAACATAGCAGTGGCCCCTGGACTCAGTGGAAATGAACCCCTGGCCTACCAAATCACGGGCAATGAAAAAAACATTCACAGCAGCAAATCCCAGCCAATGTGTGTGTGTGTGTGTGTGTGTGGGGGGGGGGTCCACATCAGCAGCTCAACAGGCCCCTGCTGTGGAGGCACAAGACGTGGTTGTTTGCTCAGAATAACAATGAGGTTCAATGACAGTCATTAGCATTGGTTTGTGGCTCTTATTTTTTGTGCTAACGCTTTACTTTCATTTGCTTATCAAAAAAGAGAAAAGAACTTGTACAGCAACCAAGCACAGCGGGGTCCTTGCCCATGATGGGGGGCTCCTAGGTCCTATGTAGCAGTCAATGCATACTGACCTCTGCCTGCCGAGATAGTCACCTACTTAAATTATTATGCGCCAAATCAGGTGACGGGAGGTGGACATAAAGTGTAATTTCTTATCAGCACTTCAGAACATCAGAACCTGATCATATGCATATTAATATTATTTACTATTTATATTGCAATAGCTCTGAAAGACCCCCTTTCAGGATCAGATTCCCATTGTGCTGGTTGCTGTGTGGAACATATAAGAAGATCCATCCCTGCACATCTTACAATCTTTGATTGCTTTTGTTGTGCTAGCAACAAGAGGATGGTCTGAAGAAATGTGAATGCAAAAAGCTACATGAGGGTGTACAAACACTTCTAGGAAGTAAAGCACCTTGTGATAATGGATAGTCTAAATCCAGTTATCCATTAATAACACAAACTGTAAAGGGCTATGCACCAACTTCATGGTATACTAATCCGGATGGTTAAATCAACTCTTCCTCTGAGCTACTTAAATATTTGGATACTGTTCCAAATATATAAACAAAGGCAGTGAAGAAGCAGATGAAAAAGGAAATGAATACACCATTGGGCAAACAAGAGAGTCAACAGTTCAATTGATTTTGCCTCATTTTCCATTTGTAGATACTATTGTGCACAGATTGCAAATGTAAAAAAACATGTATCTATCTCTAAAGAAATTCAACAAGGAATTCCGTTGAATAACTCTTGATCGTTAGGGTCTTAGCAAGAAGTCTGTCACTTTTGACATTCAAAATTACAGATAGATTTGATTGGCCAGATAGGTCACATGGTATGTTTGCATTTCCGTGATTGGATAACTCAGCATAGCACCAGCAACCCAATTCTGAGTTAATTCTCACGATTACAAATGTAACATTTTTTATTCACATAAGCTCTAATATTTGTTTAAAACTTTCCTGTGCTCATAACTATTCCTACCAGCAAATTCAATTGGTAAATTCAATAATCACATAAAGTTAACACAGAAGAGGTGGAAACAAAGTTGAAGCAAATTCGTTTAAAAATTCAAATATGTAGTCAAGTTCTTCTTTTTTCTTTTTTTTTTGCTTCGCTCTAGTTCCGTCTCTCATCACCAGCTTCACTGCGGGGGAAAATAGATGCTATAATTTACAGCTAGTGCTGCAACACTGAATCTTGGCTTGGGTAAATCTTAAACTGCTATTTGACTTGCAAAAAGCCTCCCAGAACACCCAAGCTGTGGTAGGAGAGGATGGAGCAACATGCTTCTACCCTCTTCATCAGCTACTTCTGCAGCACCAAGTACAGCTCACAGACTAGTAATGGGTTGGCAGAGAGGGTGGAAAAGGTGCTTTAGGCCAAGTCCTCAGTGGGTATAAATTGGAGGAACTTCACTGACATCAATAACACAATGCTGATTTACATCAGCTAAGAAACTGGCTCATCATGTTTATTGTTATTGCAAAGATCAACATAGAATATCAAAGAGAATGCAAGAGTCCATCAGGGAGGATTTTTTAAAGACGTAGTCTGTAGATTGGTTGAATATGGTCCAGGGCATTCAGGACCTTCCTCAGGCCCAGGCTCCGAGGAAGGTCAAAGTTCCATGCTACATCATCTTCCATCTGAAGGAAGCTGTAATAGAATTTTACTGGATGAATGGCAGGAATTGCCAGCTGGAGCCTACACATGGTTTGATTGTGAGGCATTTGCTGTTTAGGAAAAGTTAACTACTAAAGTATACCAGGAAGTTTTACTATTTTTGTTTTAATTATCAGTTTGCACCACATTCCATTATTTAAGTTCTAAATCCCCTGGCAAGAAATCAATACAGCGTGAGAAGTGACCTTGAATATATCAACCTGTTTTAAGAAGCAAAAGTAACTGTGACAATACTCGATAAAAAAAAAAAAGCCAGTGCTTTGCTGCTCTTACTAAAGCAAGGAGCCCCTGTACTGAATAGTCAACTGTTAGGTAATTTTCTGTTTCCTTTATATACATCAAACACCAAAGAAACCAGAACATCCGATTTACTGCAGGTTCCAGCCCTCTGATCTATTGAGCAGTCAGAGACAGAATGTGACTTCTGGATCTCTACAGCCACTTCCCACACTAGTTCCTCCATATACATGTGACATGAAGTTCCCCATCTTCAAAGCATCTGACAAAGTTGGGATTTTCTCCCATGAAAGCTCATGTGATAAATACATTTTTTAGTCTTTAAGGCTATGTCTACGCTTAAAAAGTTAAGTCGACTTTGTTAAGTCAACTTAACAAGCTCGACCTTGTTAAGTCAATTTAACAAGTTGACTTAACTTTTAAGTGTGGACATAGCTGCGGCTCCCTGCTGAGAAGGGAGCTGCAGTCCTGGCAGAATGGACCCACGGGTCCCTTCTTGCCCGGAGCCCCACTCTCTTCTCCCTGGACCTGTGTGGGTCCGAGCAAGGAGGGAGCTGTCAGGTCCTGGGAGAAGAGAGCGGGGCTCCCTCCTGGCCGGGACTGCTTCGGTCTCGGAGAAGGGATCCCAGCCTGCGGCTCCCTTCTGGGTGGGACCCGGGTCCCAGGGAGAGGGCAGCTGCAGCTGCCTTCTTGATGGGACCCCCGCGGGTCCCAGGGAGAGGGCAGCTGTGGCTGCCTTCTTGTCGGGACCCCGAGGCTTCCCAGCCAGAAGGGAGATGGAGTGTGCTTGGAGAGTGAAACTGAATATTCATGGCTAAACTATTGACTTTCAAATTGATTTAGGAACAGAAGTCACTGTTATCTCAGAAGGGATTTTCAATCCCCTTCAGCCCCTTCCAGAGTCTGACTAGCCCAGGAGGTATTCTGTATTACATGAGCCAGTTCACCACAGAAACAGCTTACAAAGAGAAAAGCTATGCATTCGGAGTGCATGTGATCACAGATCAACAACCCACTCAGCTGCAGTGTGCTAGCCACGATGGGCCTGGTGAGAAAGGTGGAAGAACTCAACAGAGGATTTGATGGTATTAGATGTTTGAAAAGAGATCCAGGACAAATCAGCTTAAGAGACCATTCTGAACTATGTAGCTTAACATATGTTTAGCCACTGGGTGGGACCATACAAAACCCCCTATTTTAGCTAACCTCAGCCCTACTTGGCAGAGCAGTAAAGGATCTTACGAAAGGCACATCTGGTGTGTATAAGCAAACTCTGTAGCTGATATAGGGGCATGACAGCTGTAACCTGACCTAAAATGAGGTATGTTTCTGGGAGAGACTTGGGCAAGGTTATGGCTTTGTTTCCTGGAGCCCATTGTGGGGGAAGTACTTTTTATGTGTCTGTTTCCCTCAGGAAACAAGAGGTAGTCTTCTTTTCATTTTTACTCATTCCTATCTGGTTGTGTTAACTGAGGCATGAAGAGAAGTAGCGTTAGTGAAAGCAATTGTGAGCTCATAATAGCCCAGGCTGGATTATGCGAATACCTGGTCTCCCGCATGTGACATCCTGTGCTTTCCAACAGGCATGCAATAAAGTGTGCCTGTACCGGAAAATTTTAAATGGGGTCCCAGATGTGTCAAATGTGTATCTGTGGAGGGGATGCCATCTCTGTGTTTCCTGAAACAAGCTAAAACCTCACACAAAAGTCAGGTCTCAGAGCTTTCCAGCACACCTGGACAGTCCCAGAAAATGTGGGTCGTTGAAGTGCGTCTATGAACGGAACATCTAATATCCCGTCTCAGAAGTATAAAAAGATCTTAAGCTGTTGCTGTTTTTATGTGACAAGTTGACGTCCAAAGCATGGGGAAGCATGGAATGGACTCACTCTGTTAATCCATGGAGATATGCACCCTTCTGAGCCATACAATGGTGTGGATCTCATCTTTGTGGCCTGCTGAATTGTTAACTGGGGGCAGGAGGGGGTTGGAATGACCTAACTGCAGAAACTTAACTGTTCCTACTGTGTGGACAGGCCTTGCCCACAAGGAGAGGCTAGATGCCAAGCACAACTTTGGGGGCACAACGCAGCCCAGCTAGCCCCTTAGGAATTTCCTCTGCCTTGGCAATAAAGTTTCCTTTGCCACCTCTGGTGTAGGTGAGGTGTCCGGGGAAAAGAGCACTGGCTGTTATGTCTGGGCTATTCTCTTCGGGGCCATTAGCAGCAGGCTGAAGTTAAAGGGCCCATGGAATATTCTGACGTGTGTCAGGGATCCAGGCTGGTGCAGACTTGGCAGGATTCAGCTGCCTTTCCCCAACTTCCAATTTTGTCCCAAGTGCAGGTTGCTGAGCTAGAGGATCCGACTGAGGTGCATTATGGTCCCCATCTTGCAGACTCTGCAGTATTGAACCCCTTATTGGTGACCCTCCTTTCCCACAAGGACTTTTATTTCTAATTCATGCTATACAAAACTTGGACCTCCACAGCCACCTGCGCAGCTTCCAAAGACTTTCTTACCCTGTAGCTAGAGTAAATCCTAAGGAGGCCTGGCAAGGGCAGCCAAGTGCCCCTATCTAGCTGGCTGAAATCCTTTTATTTTAAATAAATTAACTGGCTCCCTTCCCATAGAGGCAAGCGGGAGGAGAGGGAGCATTCATTTAAGTGGCCTCTGCCCTCAATCCTTTCTTTGTCTTCAGATTTGCATGACGGTTCTATGAGCCCTTGCAGACTCCTCTGGCTTGTTGACAGCTATACAATAACACAGCTAGAAGGATGCATGCATGGGTGAGAGATGCCAAAAAATTAGCTCTGAATTGCAGAAGTGGAACTTTTCTTAAGGCCAAATCTGTAAGCTAGGGCCTATAAAATTTATTGGAAACCTAAGGGCTTATTCCAGTAACAATGAGAGAGAAAAGTGTTGTACTCTTCTCAAGGAAAGAGCTGGAGATTGAGAGCCAGGCCTCCGTGGTACCAGCTCTGGCTCTGTATCTGATTAACTTTGTGAGCTTGAGAAAGTCACTTGACTTTTCCGTGCCTCCATTTTTCCATATATTGTCTTTATTTTTCTTCTCTCCCACTTTTTGGCTACCGGTAGCATAAATTCCTCGAGGAATATGAGTAGCTGCTAAAAGAACCAAGTTCATCTGCTGTTCTTAGTTCATAGATGGGCGATAAACATTCAGAAAGTAGTTTAGAAATGTGACAGCAGAAGGTAATTTTTCCACACTATGGCTAAGATAAAAGGCAATGACGACTGTAATGCATCTCTCTATGTTTTGAAGTATGAACAAAGTAAATATAAATCACACTGGCTGTTTCTGTGGTCGGTCTGACTGTTTTACTGTTTCAGTTTACTGACTCCTGCCGCAAAGATCTGTATTTATGTTTGGATTAAATTGACATAGGAGGCACCATTAGAGAGAGCTACTTCTCTCATACAGATGTTATGTGTATCATGATGAATGTTTGGGTTGCTATAGGATTTTACTGTAGCTGCTAGGTGACAAAAAGAAATTTGGGGATAGGGAAAATACAATGAAGAAAAAAACCTTAACACATCCCAAATGAAAACTGGAAAGCTTCTAATCATTTACTTTCTCTCTACGGAGATGGAACTCAACTTAAAACCTGCAATATTTGTTTTGATGGTACCAAAAAGCTATGCCAGGGGAGACCTCCTCAGACATGCACTTTCATTTCTCCTATCCTCTTATAGCGCTGGAAGGATTTTGCTGCTCAAAGACAGAAATTAATATCACACACCTATAATAACAGCAACAAGATCCAGGATATGAACTGGAGACACATTGGCCTCTAAACAATAACTTCTCTAGTTGAGTTAAATGCATTTGATTCAGTCAATAGAACATTTCTATCTACGGTGGATAATCACACCCTACAGCACAAAATGATTACAGATGCCATGTCTAAGCTGGGACTTGAGCCACTGGGGAAGTGGACCTACCAAATTATGTTGCTTTAATACACTGGTTTGCTGCTGTTAGGTTGAAATTGACAAAACCCCTATGCACACGGAGAATGCATAGAGTACATAGCATAGGACAGTTAAAAGAAAAGAGACAGGAGCAGGATTTCATTATAGATTTTCCAGGTGCAGAACAAACATTTCCTCCTCACCGGATCGAGCCGCCTCTCCCCCAGGATATTGACTGAGCATTACTACAAATACTGTCCTGAAACATATTGCCTGTCTAATGACATCAGCAGTTAGAGCTGCCACTTAAGGATGAGCCAGACAGTTCTCTTCTGGATTTTAAAGAACAATTTAGCTATATAAGGCCAGAAGATGTATAGGGTTTGGACTGCAGCCCACATTGACAGGCTTGCAGGGACTGCAGAAGCTCTGAGAGACAGTGCGTTGTCTTGCTGCTCCAGGGAGCACAGCTGCTGCGCGGCCTCTTGGGGAGAAAGCAGCATTCAGTTCCATCTGCACCTGGCTGGCTTGTCTGGCTGCTGCTGGGAGAAAGGCAGGGCTAAGCCTCTCCCTACAGCACACGAGGCTGGCAGAGACTTCGTGCTGTCTGAGCTCAAGGGCTGCCCGTCGAGGTCAGCCAATGCACACTGCAAGAGAACGGGCTTTTGTTTAGCATCCCACTCCCCATTTCCCTGCTGGATGTGATCTGGCCCTTTCCTTTCCACAGGTCTCAGAAAATTCCCTCAATGTTTCCTCCTTTGAATGTTTCTCTGACTCCCCTGGCCAAGGAGTGGTGAACAAAGTTCCTGCTGGAACTCATCGGCACTGCTCTTTCTATCAACCAGCGGGCTAACGAAAGGTTCCTAACACAGGAAGTGATGAAGCTGTCTTGGATAGATCTCACCCAGTGCAGAGTTCCCCTCCACAGTTAGAATCTTGGTAGGGCAACTCTGGCTTCTTTAAGCCAGTGACCTAAGTGGACTGGACAGCCCAGCCCAATTTAGAAAATACCTTGGCGGTGTCCATAATTTTGGGGCAAATTTTGCCCTCAGATATGCATGTTTGGTTCCCATTTGGACCTAAAGTTTATGTTCCTTTTAAAGATCTTCCACAAATCTCTATAAACAGTGTGATTGGTACTCACAGACATTTGTTGGGAAGCCTTCATAAAAGTCATCTCACTTAAGGGTTTTAGATTAGATCTTATTGTCCCTGTCACCTTTTCCTGAACTCCTGAGCTTATACGCTTCTAGCAGGAAAGAACATGTTTTCCTTTCCATTTGCCACCTGTGGTAATTTGACAAATAGTAAAAGGACATTAAAAATATCCTCAATCTTTCATATAAAATGAAAAGTCAATAATTTTAATTGGAATTTTTATTTTTAAAGTTCCTCATTTATCTCTTCCCCCCCTTTCTATTTGCTTTTCAGGATCTGAGCCCCTGGCATAATCTACAGGCAGTGTTGAAATTGTAATGCTATGGCAAGTTTATTTCAGTAGAGTTTTTCTAATGTTTGCTCTTGATAAAACAGCATGCAGTTCTCATAATTGCCTTTCTCTATTCTTTTCCAAGCTCAGGGGGATTTCTGCTCTCGGGAGTGCCTTTTTATCTGCTAGGATGAAATCTGATAACATGCCGCTGAAATTTGGTTATGTAGTTTTCAGCTCAACTAGGCACTGCTTAGAAAAACAGCAAAGGATTCCAACTCTGGTCCAACTAACTCTGCTATAAGAGAGGAATAACTCCATTAAAATCAGTGGAATTACATGAAGTACTACACTGATGTGAGATCAAGATGAGATCCTATGTAGTATTTTTTTTCTTAGAGCATCAAATAAGTAACCTTTGAACATTAATGAACATGCACATTCAGAAATCAAAATCTAGTTCAACATATTGAGTATGCTTCACTGAACAAGCTAAGTTTTCTTATTTCTGTGTTGGAAGACCCGTCTGTATATAAGCTGGTGTAAACTCACATAGCTTCAATAAAGCTATGTTAATTTACACCAGATCAAGGTCTGGCATACAGCATATAAATCATACTAAACTTCATTTATAGCAGCCAAAAATTAGGAAACCATTTGTACCAGCCAAATATTAGGAAACCTTTGAAAGAATTCTCAGGTGGCTTAATTTTCTGCAAAGCCAATTTTACACATACTGTGATCAAAACAAGGTAATCGTATTCTACACCCCTTTGAACTCATGAAAATGACCACACAAGGGAGAAAGAAGTTGAAAAAAATTAGGCCCTATTGTGCATACAGCTGAGTGAGTAATGGATTTTTTGGTTGAGAGGTTAGGGTTAGGGTTAGGGTTAGGGTTAGGGTTAGGTCAAACCAAAAAAAAAAAAAAAAAAAGAAAAACAAATAATTCCATGTCTCCAATTCAAGCAGAAATAATATTTTTTTTGGTCAAATAAAAAGCTAAACAAGAAGCTCTTTTTGAATCAACTGAAACATTGCAACTGAAATTCAGTAGATAGTTTTGGACCTCCAAAAATTCCTTTGTTTGCTCAAAAAAAAAATGTCAGAAAAAAATCACCTAACTCTGCTTATGATGACTACAGACATGGAAGCAAGATGGCCCCTTGTCCTGAAACGATCATACAATCAATCATTATTACTTTTATCCCTTCCTCCTTAAGCCTCGCATAATAGAGAGCTCCAGTTTATACTAATTAAAGTTCCAGTCTGCCCTCTTATTCGACACTTTTTATTTCTGCTGTGAATGTTCTGGCAACTCGTAATGAGATGCAGCATTGAGCAAGCAGTCTGAATGTAATGGTGCAGAGCTCAGTTATTATAAGGTGGCATCCGGAAATATGGCCTTCTACATTTATATTCAAATGCATCAGTTATAAAGGAGCAGATAGTGTTTGTTATTTTAAATTCATGGGTATATGGCTGATATTCAGTTAAAGATATTCAGATTATTTGGCATTGTGTGTGACTGCTTTATATGGGAAATTATTACTTTTCATACAAGAACCCTGGCACATAATTAACTTGTCACTGCAATAATTCTGCTTGATTCCTTCAAGAAATATCTCAGTTGGAAAATAAAAGACAGCTTCTTAACATGCTCATGAGTAAAGGCCTGTTTTTCAAATTTCATTCGGGCAAGTGGTCCTTATTCTCATATATGGTCCCATTGAACTTGCTGAGACATTGTAGAAATATGAAGCCTTAATGCGTTGTCATGACATGGCTCCAACCGAGATTCCATATCTCTTAAAAGGTAAGTGTCCAATGTGAATTATTACAAATATCAATTTAAAGTTATTTGTATTACTGGGAGAAGGAGGTGAAACTGGCTCCTTCTAATGTGAATTGGAAACCTATCTGACACATGGTGGCACGAGAATTGGTGAAAAGTCTCTCTCCCTAATCAGGCTTGCTAAGAGCACAGCTTGGCTGGACCAGAGATTCTAGCTTGAAAAATTAAAACTGAGCTGGAATATCAATATGGTTTCTAGATGAAAAGTGCCATTTGGGACAAAAATCGAAAAGCACAGATTTGGACAATGCTTTGTTTTAAAAACCATAATAAATTATTTTGGAATGGGATGTTTTCATCTTTCATTTTGAAGCAACCTTTCAAAACAAAACTGCATTTCTATTTTAAAAAAAAGAATTAAAGGTTGAAATCTGAATGAAGTTATTTGATTTTACTGAAACAAAACACACTGGTCGACTCAGAACTATTTTTTGCGGGGTGGAAGAGATTTCATCTGATGTGATATCTTTCCAGAGTATTTTGTTTTAATTCCATTTTGGAACAGAAATGCATGTCAAAATGGCAGAACGGAATTTCCTGCCAAATGGAAAATCCAGCAGTCGACCATTTTCAATTTAAACAGTTAGACTAACAGTCCCTTCTCTTGTCAATCACTGGGATTTCATTTTTGTGATGTCATTAGCTCTCCCCTCATCCACTGTGTCTTCCTGACTAAATAGGGCATACAATAGCTCAATTTCTGTTATTAAAAAATCACAAGCCCTTAAGAAAACCTTTAAAATACTTTTTGCATCATAAAGAAGCAACAAAGATCAGAAACCTCACGTTTCCCATTGCCTGTAAAAGCAGTCCTTCCAACAAACTGAGTGATAGAACTTGCATTTGTGTTTCACGTGCTCATCTAGGCCTCCAACAAATTTCCTCTGGCCCATGAATGACAAATCACTCTAACAAGAAATCCAACACATTCCATCATGGCTAGGGGACAAAAAGTCCTTTCAGTGTCTTAGGGAATAATTGTCTTGTCCATTACGAATCCAGTCTGGTTTCCATTCTTCTTTGGCCTCTATACCAGGGAAAGAGCCTGGGACCTTAGATCATGAGCTAAAGAGCCCAAATGCTATAGCTGTGGACTGTAGCAAGTCACATCGGCTATGTCTACACTTGTTAATTTAAGTCGACTTAGCATGTCCTCACTCAAAAATTAAGTCGACTTAGAGGGGACCCTGCTAAATCAACCTAGAGTGTCCACACTGGACGCCTATGTTGACTTGTAGGGGCTAGGTGGACCTGGGATAGGTCCACGGTGGCAGGGGGGGCTCCCCTTGCCAAGTGCCAGAGGGCTCAGTCTTTGCCCCATTATACCTTGGTACAATGGGGGCTGAGGAGGACAGGGACCCTGGCAGGGCATAGGAGCAGGCTGGGCAGGGATGTGTCCTGCCCTGTGGGGGTCGGGGGCATGCCAGGATGTGGCTGTGCCAGCCACCCTGGCAGGGAGGGCAGTGGGGAAGCCCTGAAGCCCCCTAAGTGGACTTAAAGTTGACTTAGGGCTACTCTGCGTCCACACTGGCTAAGTTGACTTAATAAAGTCGACTTAGCCAGCAAAGTCGACTTAAAACTAGGTTTAGTAATGACTTTAATTTTCCTTAAGTCGATTTAAGGAAAATGTAGTGTGGATGCAGATTAAATTAAGTCGATTTAAGCAAGCTTAAATCGACTTAATTTGTAAGTGTAGATGCACTCATCCTTTGCAGATTTCTATGAAAGGGAAGCTGGAACATACACTCAGTAGTATATCACAGTATGGCTCACCCAACTAAGAGCCAAAGTCCACCTTCCCATCTCGCCTAACATCTTTGATCACAGAGTCCCATAGCATGCTTACATTAGGCCAAATTTTCTATTGGTGTAAAATAGTACACTTCCATTGACTTTGGTGGCGCTGCTCCTCTTTGAATATTGGATCCACAATCTCTTCCTTAAAGTGAAGTGCTTGTTTTTTCCAGTTTAAATTGAAAACTACTTGGATGAATAGTAGATTCCAGTCTTGCTCTGAGCTTTCAAAGGAGTTTTGCTTGAGTAAGATGTAAAAGAATGGGCACAATACGTTCCATCTACTTAGACAGTATTTGTTGGTCATAATAGATAATTGCAATGCCAGGATTGCATCAGTTGTCGCAATTTGGACTGAGTCCACCTCCCCTTTCATGGCTGGAAATGTGTGAAACTCAATTGCTCTGGTGAAGTCTTAATTTTATACCAATTTACTTACTAACATTGAAAGGAAAATAAAATTTAAAATGAGCAAAAGATTAAAGCACTCTTGTGCTAATGAGTGCCATCTGTTTATTTCTTTTCTTTTAAATGCATTTTCAATAGGTGGAAATTAAAGACTTCAGATACATTTTCACATCTTGAGCCTCACGAAAAAAAACAAAGAGACTCATCTTCAGTCAGCAAATTTGCACGAAGGAAAGAAAAAAAAATCATCTTCACAGTGCCCATCACTCCTAGGCCCAGCTCTTAACTGTGCCTCTAACTCAGGAGTGGCATAGCTATCAGAAAGCATGGCCCTTGTCCACATAATTAATATGTGAATTTTAGCTGTTCATTCACATCTTCTAGTTGTCCAGTCTGGATGCCATTTAATTCCAATAAGCAGCTGGACACGTGATGGATGGACATCCCTCACTGTTCCACTGCAGCTGTAGATTTAGACCTCTCATAAGTCTTTGCAGGTGCACATTCCATAGTGCACTTTTTCACACATGGCAGATATCATTGTATGTGCCCAGCTTGTTGGGACACTATCCTTGTGTAATCACGGGTTCTCTTGGCCATATTACCTGGGGTTTACTCAGCCATGTTACCTGGAATCCAAGGGAACACTAAAGTAGCATTAGCTTGTCTTGTGGACATACTACTCACAATGCTGTGTGGACATATACTGCTGTCCAAAATGCTGTGGCCCTACTAATCAACAATATCTCAGGAGTTGAGGCCCCAGAGGAATCTTCTAACTATCAACAGTGGGGAAAGAAACAGGTCAATATGAGTTCTGTCTTAAGGAATCAACTTGTGTATTGGTGGTTCATTGATCACCTGCATAAGAGAAAGATCTGGCAAACTGCTATGCCAAGGGAGCACAAAGCCAATGAAGATATTATACTTTTGAAGAAAGAACTCAGAGAAGGACCCAGCAAGTAGCATACCACATGTCTGTCCTGGGACATGGGCAATGTCATCATGTTCATTTTAGTAGAAGATAGGCACATGTCTGCTAAGTGACTTGCCAAAGGATAGGCTGTAAAACAGTAGCACAAACAGGACTCCCAACTCCTAGTCCCTTGCATTAAGCAGACAGCAATCCTTTCCTTAACCATGAAACCTATAGACTCCCGGAGGAAAACAAAGAGGTGGGTTGGCGACATTCCCCTAGAGCTGCATGGGACATCTATTTAACAAATCATACAATATTACATATTTCTAGCCCATGCTAAGAGAAAAAGTATATACTAAACCTTCATTCAGATAGTGTCTATTCTGGCATATTCTGCAGGAACTGAATGGGCCTCAGAATATGAATTATTAGCTGAAGATATGGCACTGGCCAAATCCGATTGGCTAATGCAGAACCAGGCTGGATGGATTATGAGAGAAAATGAGGGGGAAGACAATAAAATGTGTGATGAAATACAGAAACAATCTTAGCTTAAAGGAAGAAGAAAAGGAAAGCATCTGTTTACTGTAAAAGGAATTTCTCTCTAGATTTATACTTATTAAAAGCTTTAATAAATCAGCACACCTAGAGAAACACAGATTCAGGAAGTGCAAACATCACTATGTTTTGTATTATGATGGCTAATGCAAGTGGAGTTGCAGGCATTAGAGCTATTGAGTAGAGAGTTCTCAATGTATCATAATTACAACATCTGTGCTAAGTATCCATGTGCTGCTGCTCTGGTAGAATTAGCAGAGTATTCACCAGCTTTAACGTTCCAGATTTCCTGTCCACATCCAGTTGGAGAGTATTACAGGACCCACCAACTCAGAGCAACCCCGTGCAGCAAGACACAACGGTCATCCTCAATTTCCTCACAATGATCTTCAGCCTACTCCCACCGAAGAGGTGACTTGGCTTCCCGCCACGCCATTTATTAAAGTGTTCAACGCCACCCAGGATTGCTAAGTCTCTTAGTCCAAGTCTGAAATAACAATAAAAGAAGAGAGTTTTCAGCCACATTGGGCTCAGCTTTCAGACTCTTTCCGTAGAGATGGGCTCCCATGGCAACTGCCTGTGTTAGCACACATATTGAGGGTCTAAACATTGCTATTGGGGTGCTGCAGAAGAGTAAGATGGAAATTGGAATCTTTGTATGTTATTTTAATAGTATCTTATGATAAACTTAGCACACAGAGGCCCCTATTGAGATTGGAATCACATTTGCTGGAGAGTAAAAGGAATTTACAGTCTAGGTACATAAGACAAAGACAGAGCATGCAAGGGGATAAAGAAGCAGATACATAAACAGACGTGTCCAAAGTCTCACAGCGGGTAAGTAGCAGAGCGAGGCATTAAACCCCGCTCACCTGGGTTTCAGTGCAGTGGTCTAGCCCATAGAACATACTGCTTTTCAAAAACTGTACAGAATGATTCAGAAGAGATACAGGAACATGTTAATTCTTCCAGACTGCAACCAGGGCATTCTGTTAAACACCTGTAACTTGTTGGCAAACAGCTGAATGCATGCTGGGCAAAATCCTGATGTTCTGACTTCATTCTCACCAATGGGAATTCATTGAAATAATAACCACATAACGACCTCCTTAGGCTGTAGTCCATTGTGAGTGTGAGTGACAGGTAAACAAGCCTCTAGCATAGAAATCAGGTCAGCTTCTGAGAGCACATGAATATTTTCCAGTTATCCATCTCCCAAAAAAGACCTCATGTTTGCAGTAGCATTTCAGCTTTTATCCTCCTCTCCCTCATTTAACTTGGCAAGACGAATAATAAATTAACACAAGCTTGATTTGACAAGCTTCTCCCCAGTCACATTACAGTGTCAAGTACCAGGGCCACCGACTTCGGCACAACCTTGACCATTTGTCATCTTCTTATAATTAATTACAGCTCTTTCATCCAAGGCTGCTACAGAAAATGATAAGCGTATTAGACAGCTTTCTCCATTCACTGCAATGGGACTTTCCATTTTCCCATTGTTCTCCAAAGATGCAGTGCCTAGGGCTCTGGATGCAAAATGCCTCTTATTGTTGTCAGGAGTCTTAAGCCTCTTTGCTTCTGCAAGGTTTTGCTTCTCGGTATCCACCTATTCTTTTGCCCGACAAATAATAATAAGGATAGTATCCCTGGCATGCAAGGAGCATCACTTGTTAGTTGTATCATTGCCAATATTTTCTGAGTTCCTGTTCACATGAAATAGTTCTCGCAGTTGTAATGAGCCAAAATGTACTTAAAAGGTTGGACCTGAAGGACTTGAATGAGTGATGCCTTGAAAACTGAGGCTAGCCTGTGTACATAACACCTAGGATTGAATCAAGAGCCTCCAGAACTAAGGGCATGAGTCTCTACAGCTTGAATTAAAGAGCCCAGGTTCTCTAGTTAGAGGCTGTAACAGACTCTACATCTTCTGTGGAAAGAGCATAGAGGAGAACACATCACATGCGCTGACTGTATATACAACTGACTGTGGACCACATTCATCTGGGGTGTAATTCCATTAAAGTTAAATAGTTGCACCAGGGATGCCTAAGGCCCTATGTTAACGCTATTAATTTTAATCCCTTTAGATGCTTGAAAAATCTATGCTTAGCCTCTTACAAATTCTGGAGCATTACAGAAGTTTCACACTGTGATGCTCTGCCAATATTTTAACATCCCTCCATACCCCCAATAATAAATATGGGTACGTCTACACTGGAGCCTTAAGTCGACTTAAGGAAGGTTAAGTCGACCTACACACTCCTGCGTCCACATTGGGATTTTCTTAAGTCAACTTAAGTGCTTCTTAAGTTGATTTAATAACACCACATCTTATGGTTGACTTAATGCTTAAGTCGACCTTATTAAGTCGACTTAAGCCAGTGTAGACAGGGAAAGCCCTTAAGTTGACCTAATTGGCCTCCAGGCTCCCTCCCAGCTACCCACAATGCACCACTCCTTCGTTGACGTAGCACCTGCCAGTGTGGACTCAGGCAGTCAACAGGAGTTTTCATTGTGGACTCTCTAAGTCGACTTAACAAGGTCGACTTTAAATTGACTTAAAGTCGACCTTGTTAGGTCGACTTAACAGAGCCTCCAGTTGTTTGAGTGTATGCCTACAGATATTTCTGTCTCTTTGTTATCTATGATTTTCATTACAAGCTACAAAGGCCTTAACCAAGAATAGGGCCACATTGTTCTGCACAAACCTGTCGAGGGAGAAAATCACACCACCTACACTAGAGAGACAAAAAGGTACAAAGGGAAGCAATGGTACAGGTAAATGAAGTCCCTTATCCGTGGTTGCACAGCAGGTCAGTAGAATAGCGGGGAATGGAATCTTAATTTTCTGTCTCCCAGTCAACTGCTCTATCCACTTAGACCATGCTGCCAGACATGACCTACAACCAGAGAAGGATCTGGCTGCTAGGTTTCTAAGGGCATCGTGGTATCACCATTTTCCTCTGTCAAATAGTCCAACACTTTGAATATTTTGTGCACGAATTTCCAATGCCACTACTTTAAGATGTAAAATTTCTTTTATTTTTATTGCACAATTAGGTAAATTGGACAGATGTTCTACTTTATTTTCACACTTTTTAGTGCTGGCATCTATCTGTGTCATCCCTGCCTCACCCCCACCATTCAATTCCCCATGTTACTCACTTGGGTTACTAATTGTTCGATTTTTGCTTCAATGGCCGTTGTTATTGATTGTGCATGGTAAGAATCTTTGATTGAGTTTTGCAACAATGGAAATATTGAATCATTCTAGGGAGGCATCTCTCTCTTAGGACTGTATCCTGACGAGGATAAGCAGGGACACATGACTTCAATGAATTCCTTACAGCTATCATGACTGATTTTTGGAGCCATGCCTTTTTGGCATGAACATGACATAATCTGTTTCAGAGTGAAGCATATCTACTCCTTGATGTGCTGATTTAGGATCATCATGAAGAAATTTAAATTCTGCCAGATCAGATATTTACGGCATAATATAAATTGCCAGAATCAACTACAAAAACAGATGTGAAATAAGCTCGATTTTATTAGTAAAATATTAAATTCTATTTTAGGCAGAGATGGGTTTATGGTCTCAAAGCATCTCAAGGGTGCTGCCAGAGTTTCAACCAAAATTTCAACCAAAATGAAAAATTTCTTCAGAAATTCTTGTGTGGGTCCATAAAGCCATTTGCTGTCAAAAATAGGATTATTTCTCAATGCAGGGTTAGCAAGCATAAAAAAGCAGAGACAGATTTTAAGGATCCTCAAATGATGAAAGATAGAAAACTGACTTAGATAAAGTCAGAGAAAGTGAGAATGGACCTTCCATCTTATTTACCCGTCCTTTTTGGAGGTGTTCTCACAAAGTTTGAGTCACTCTTTACCCAATTTTCATGTGCCTCTGGACTTTCTTTTTTCTGGCCAAGACAGATAGAGGATGTGCTGGAATGCTGTGGGAATGATTCCTCTTGGAAACTCCAGGCCAATCATAGAGGTCCATACCAATTAGATTCCCAAGTTCTGCAGACCCAAGACATTCAGTTCTGCACTCAAGTCTTCTTGTGTCTTTAACCAAACTAAGCCTCCAAACCTTTTGATGTTCAGTCTTTGGTAGTAATTATATTGGAAACATTTGTGTACTGATTAGCGAAAAGGACTGAGAGCTATGAATCTTGGTTGTATTTCCTATGCCTATACGGACATGGGAGCCAGTCCTATTGTCACTGAATTCATTGGAAAATTTTACTAGCATCATCTGGAACAGGATCAGGCCTATGATGTATAACCTTGGGCAATTCGATTAATGTCTCTGAGCCAAATTCTGCTGGTGGAAATGCATGCAACTCCATTTACTTCAAGGAAGCTTCTCCTATTAACACCAGTGGCTTATATGGCCCATTGTGGGTTTTCCCAATAGTAATATGTTTGTAATAATTCCTACCTCATAAAGACGCTATAAGGCTTTAAGCATTTGGCACACATTTATTGAAAACCCCTAGCAAATTAATCTGCCAACCCAGAATTATGTCAATGGAAAAATTAAAATGTCTAAGATTTATATTTTAATGTAAGACCATCTCATTCAACACTGATTATGAGCGGGATACATTTGCCTTCCCAAAGTATCCTTCTGACACTGAAAGAAAGGCAACAATAGCATTGGAAGAAATGATGATAGCATGCCAAGAGTCAGGGATCTCTGCTTTTATTTAGCGTCCCCACGGATAAGTTATTTGAGTTTTAAGGCACAGTTGGACCTGACACTAAATTATAGTTACTAATGGGTACAGAAGCATTTTTATAGCCATTAAAGTGCTGTTCCTCTTTATTTGCCAAACTGTCACTAACATTCCCATTAAAGTAATAGGAGTTTCATCCTGTACAGTAAGCAGGCTTGGAAAGATTAAATTTTTATCAGTTAACATCAATTTCATTGTATGCATAATTCAACAACAACAACAAAAACCATTTCCACAGGTAATAATCGAAATTTGCAGATGGCCAAAGTAAGAAAAATGCTGCCTGAGAACTTAGAGTTTGTTTTAGGATATTTACTTTGCATATTTTGACATGTGCTGTCGATAATTAGTGCTTTAATGGTTATGTAGCGTTAACATTTTGAAAACTACATCCACTGCCATTAATTAAAGATTGTCAGACCTGCCCTGTTGTCTCCCCTCGCCAACTTCCTGCATCTGTGAAAATTAAAATTGATAAAAAGCACTTAAAATAAATTTTGACATCATCAGTCAAAATAAAAATCAAATTCTGCCAAGCATACATAACATATGAATTGTTAAGGGGAGCAAGGATATTTACGCTGATATGAAAATTGGAATGTATGATGAAATACACACGTTTCCCCCACTTGGAGTTTGCCAACTCCTTGGCTACGTCTACACTGGCAAGTTAGTTTGAATTAAGAAAGCTTAATTCGAACTAACTAAAGCCATGGCTACACTAGGCTTTAGTTCGAATTAAGGGCTTCCTTAATTCGAACTAATAACTTCGCATAGGTTATTAGAAGTAAGGATTAATTTGAACTAACTAGTTCGAATTAACCAATGTGGCCATGTTAGTTCGAACTAATTTCTTAGTTCGAACTAACCGGCCCATTGAAATCAATGGAGATGGCTAATTCGAACTAAGCAAGTGCCATGAATGGCACTTGCTTAGTTCAAACTATTTTTTTCTTGTTTGAACTAACTAATTTGAACTAATTTTAGTAAGTGTAGACATAGCTCTTGAGCCCCAAACTGAGCCTCTCAGGGCCTTACCGAATGAATTACAATTATGATGGCTGCCAGAGCATCTGACCCCACTTCCAAGCACGCTTGGAGACAAAGGTGGGGACAGAAGGAACTATAAATCACTGCTGAGACCAGTACGGAGATTTCACCTCCTGATTATAGCAAGCACCAAGGAGAAAAAATGGGTTATGGTGGTGTTATGCACGTGCACACGCATGTCCATACAAAACTAGATCTAACAAGGAATTAGATCAGAGAAATTCATTCAAACTATGCTTTGTGAGTTCATCAAGTTCATCAAACCATGCTTTGTGAGTGGCAGTGTGGTCTAATGTCTAAGGCATGGGAGTGGCCCTCACGCAACCTGAGTTCAACTCCAGTGCTGCCACAAACTTACTCCGTGACCTTGTACAAATCACCTCATGTCCATGTATTTCAGATTTCCCATTTGTAAGTGGGGATGAAAATGGCCTCTTCTGTAAAGCGCTTTGAGATCTAAAGACGTGAGCTAGGTACGGACAGGGAAGTTTACATTTTAAAAAACAATTGCCCATTTGTCTAGTGGCAGCCATGTCAATCTCCCACTAAATAATAACTGATACACCAGAAAATTCAACCCACTAGACAACAAAAGCCTGAACGGCGCCTCAAATGCCCACTGTGCTCATACACATATAGTACTTATGGTAATTCAGAGACATCTGGTAACTGCAGTATGACCTTCTGCACTAGTTGGAGGTTATTCCGCAGCCACGAAGACGTTACTGTGAGATAGATTTTCCTGATGTGCAGCGTAAAGTTTCGTCCCATTACACCTAATTATATTCACTTTAATTATGCAGAACTCCCCTCCCTCCTTGGTTTTTAGGCCTTTCAAATATTTGCATGCTGTTCTGTCTCCCCATAGCCATCGCTCAGCCAAACTATACGTTTCACTCTTTTAATTTTCCTTTTTATATCGAATCCCTACACCCCCCTTGTCTCTCTGAAGCTGGTGATAACCAACTCTCAGTAGCTTACTGGTTCCAAATATCTGACAATGTTAGTCCGAGTCTCTCTTCTGCAGCCAGGAACATTCTGTATTCAAGTTACCCTTCTGATCTAGAGGTCTCTCTATGAATACGTTTTTAAAGCTAGTCTCGTGTAAGCCTTTGTGGTACCAATCAAAAGTTATGGGGATAAAAACTGACCACAGAGTAAAAATGACCCGTTCTTGATGCGTAAAATAGAAGGACAAATTTGGTGTTGTGTCCAGCCTTCACAGAGTTCAGTGTCAGTGGGCGGAAGGAAAAGAACGAATGTAGCCCTAGCCCTTTAATTCTGAGGACGGTTCTGTGCCAGCCTTCAAATATGCCCATATGCCTAAATATAGCATGCAGGAGGCATTTGGGAATTGCCCTGTGTAATATTCCACTGTAGTGCAGTCCATCTATTTTATCACCAGCTTCACCCGGTCTAGGACATCAGGAGGTTCCCTTTGGTGACAGACAGAAATGGCTGAGACAGTGAATCTGGGAGTTAGAGAGAACCACAAAGACTGTGTCTGCGCCCAGCATCTTTACTGAATAATTCACTGCAACAAAATCCTGTTTCTATGACAAGACACTAGCTAGCTCCAGTTAAACTTGTCATTTTGTTAATGCCGTGTTTTTGACAGAAATTTATATTTACTCTTACTTCTTTGAGCACCTTGTGCACAGCACCTCTTAGGAGCAGGTAATAAAGAGATAGAGAGAGAGTGTGAAATACACACACAGTGGCTATGTCTACACTAGAAAAGTTAAGTTGACTTTGTTAAGTTGACTTTAATAAGGTTAAAGTCGACCTTATTAAAGTCGACTTAAAAAAGTGGGCTAAGTTGACTTAGTTTTAAGTCGACTTAGTCCACTTTGTTAAGTCAACTTAACTACCCTTAAGTCGACTTAATAAGTCGACTTAAGGGTTACTCCATGTCCACATTATCCTTAAGTCGACTTAAGGAGTCAACCTGAGGGTTAAGTCGACTTAATGAGTGGTAGTAACAAAGTCACCTTAAGCTTTCATTAAGTCGACTTAAGGAATTTCTTAAGTCGACTTAATGAAAGCCTAGTGTAGACATGGCTTATTTAAGTCAACTGAAGACTCCTTAGGTCGACTTAAATTGCCAGTGTAGACATAGCCAGTGTGTGTAATAATCCATTTTCCACATTAGTGTGTGCAAGCTGGCCAATCATAATGGAACAAATCAAACGTGTTGGTTGTGGTGTGAACAAACTGGATCCACCATCTCTATTGTTTTTATAACAGAATCAGATGAGTAAATAGCAGCTCTTAAGACTGGCTCACCACTACTTTTGGATGACTGAACCATGCCTTATTACATTTATTTTCGCTAACCTTGATTAGCCATGGATATTATTCTGTGTGATTGCCATTCTATTGATATGCCCACTCACCCATGCTGTCAATACACAGGCAGATAGCCTGAAGCATTTTGACTCCAGCTGATACACAATGGCAATAATTTCAGTAGGGCTGAAAATAACAACTGATTAATGACAGATACAATCACAGACAGTATTTTGTAAGGTTTCCTTAGAAACTCTATTAAGATGCTCGGAAAATGTGTAGAACTAAATAGTTTTATACAATGAAATATTAATAAAACAATCAAAACCTTTCTGATATAATCAGAAACAAAGCTGGAGCAAGAAGGAAAATATTTTTTCCCCCTAGCTCAGTAAGATCATTAAATCGAGGGTAGGATCACACAGCAGTGTCTGAAAGCATGACGTGTGCCTGTTCCTTTCAGGGAGGGACCTGAACCAAAACCTGTGTTTTTTCTTTTTTTCCTGAGTTCTTATGGGGATCAGGTTAGGAGTCAGCTAAGACACAAGGGCTATGTCTACACTTACTAAAGTTAGTTCGAATTAGTTAATTCGAACTAACTAATTTGAACTAATTTTAGTTAGTTCGAATTAACTTAATTTGAACTAGCAAAACTTAGTTCGAATTAGCAAATTGCATTGAGTTCAATGGGCTGGTTAGTTCGAACTTAGCAATTAGTTTGAACTAACATGGCCACATTGGTTAATTCGAACTAACTAGTTCGAATTAACCCTTAGTTCAAATAGCATATTCGAATGTATTAGTTTGAATTAAGGAAGCCCTTAATTCGAACTAATGAAAGCCTAGTATGGCCAAGGCTTAAGTTAGTTCGAATTAAGCTTCCTTATTTCGAACTAACTTGCCAGTGTAGACATAGCCATGGATAATCTTAAGAAATGTTACCACATCTTTCCACAAGATGAGCAGTTAGTCTGAGAATGGTTCCCTAGAATTCTCAACCCTAGCACAGGGGCATTGCAAAAGAGAAAGAACAATGGTCTAGACGTTCAAGAGCCCAGCTTTTATTTGGGCAGGGGATTTCCTGAGTGCTTTGCACTTTGGAAAATCTGGCCACTTCAGCTAGGTGCCTACATGGGAGTTGAGTTCTTCTAAAAACCTGGCCCCACACACTTCATTCAGCCCCCAAGGCTAGCAAACCTCTTTATAAATTCAACCTAAAGGCATTATTTGCCCAACCAGGAAATACAGCCATCCCTAAGATGAAATGCAAGAGCTGCGTAATAGTTCAAAGCAACATCAGACAGGAATTTAGGACAGAAAATGCCAGTGAATATGGTATTCAACTGAAACGAAGAGCAAAAGACTGTAAGTATTCACACTGGAATGTTGACAGGACACTGGGACTAAGAAAGACACCCCCATTCTTGTAAAAAAATATCATGAGATTTAATTGCCACAAGCAGTCAGGACCTTAATTTTACATGTAATCTGAAAGACAAAAAGAAGAAACAAGGAAATAAATAGAGTAGAAAGTAACAATCTTGTAAAACAAGGAGCCACTGAAAGATACTCTGTCTGCAACCATCTAATAGCAAAGGGAAATTGTTTGGAAGAACTCCATGTGGAGTCTGTTCTGTGCAAGTTGCTTAAGAATAAGTCATGCTATCTGGGCAGATGCCTCATTCAATAAACAGAAGAGTTGTGCAAATGCAGACGCAAAACATTGTTCAGACATGCAGTGATCCATTACCACATTACATTACAAGACAGTGCTATATGTAGAAGTTACTTTCTTTGGCTATGTCTACACTAAAAAAGTTGTCGACTTTAATAAGGTCGACTTTGACTTAAAGTTGACCTTATTAAAGTCGACTTAACAAAGTAGACTAAGTTGACTTAGCTTTAAGTCGACTTAGTCCATTTTGTTAAGTTGACTTAACCACCCATCAGTTGACTTAATAAAGTCGATTTAAGGATTACTCCATGTCCACACCACCCTTAAGTCGACTTAATGAGTAGTAGTAACAAAGTCGACTTAAGCTTTCATTAAGTCAACTTAAGGAATTTCTTAAGTCGACTTAATGAAAGCCTAGTGTGGATGTGGCTTAATTTAAGTCGACTTAAGCCTCCTTAAGTCGACTTAAATTGCCAGTGTAGACATAGCCAAAATTTGATGGTAGCATGGATGATATTTGTCAAGAGGAAGTCTTATTGGGTAAAACAACTCAATGACACAACAGAAATGTCAAGGGCTTCACACAAAAAAATCCAACTGTGACTATCTCGTTTAAATTGGTGACTTCAATAGTTTAAACAAGTTGAGACTCTGTCTCTATATTATTTTGGGTTTACTACACAAAAAGGCAAGATATTTGAAACTTGGTAATTTCTTAACTGTGAAATAATTACATTTTTCAATGCACGTTTCTCAATCTTCATTCACAGAGCGTAGTTCAAAGTAATTGATATAACTAAGACAAGAGAAAGGAAATATGTTTGTCAGAGTGGAAAGATGACAAATATTCTAAGCCATCCTAGGTTTGCTCATCTCTATTAATCATAGGAATATTTACAGGAATATGAAAATAATCAACACATATATCAGATCAATGCAAAGAAGCCAAGTCAACCTGAGCCTAACAAATCTGATGATGTTTTAATATATAACATCAGAAAAACCGCCAGAACCCTTGAAGAGATGAAAAATCCTTATGAAATTAACCAAAAGAAACTAATTCTTCAGAAATACTACTGAAATTCAAAATGCTTCCAGTTCAACAAACTAATATATTTTAATACTTGTTGAAAGGCTTTAAGTTTTTGCTTTAGTTAAAGGATTGTACAAAGTGTTATAAAACAATCCAATAAATATCCACTTCAGTGGTTCCTAATGCAGTACCACTGACCCAAGAAAATTAATGTCTACCTGTAGGTAGCTCATATATCTGCTTGGGTGCCTGGTTTTCACTGTTGGAGTTATGCAGAGGAAGTGTTGATTAAAGCAATAAAAAAAGTTGCAGTTTCAACACCCAGAGATTGGTACACCAGTTTTTGGGACTGATTTAAAGTCCAAATTGTCATTAACTATCTGCAGAAAGATAGAGGGGTAGAAACAAGGTATGTAGCTGCTTTATATCAGGTGAATTGTCAGCCAACATTGCCAGAAATCATCTTCTATATGGCAACACCATGTGAAAAAGATAAAACATAACGACCTCCATTTGAAAAACTGTGTTTTAATAATTCTAGATGCACCTAAATCCTGTAGTGACATCAGCTAGCCAAATTCAGTAGTTTCCTATTTGGGAGCACTTGAAAGAAGCTGGAGAGGAGTGAGAGGATAGCAAAACAGATTTATTTCCAGGCTTTTAGCCTTTTGATGAGCTTCTGATCTTGTGCAAAAAGAGCACCCAGGATCTTTTTAAGGGGGAAAAGGCAATATGCCACATTTATTATTAGGAAAACACAATTGTGTTAATAACTAATATTTAATACATACACACACGCCCCCAGATGTTCTGCTGTTGTTCATGACTAGTTACCAGTCCTGATTGTTGCTTGTGATCGTAACTTGAGTTCATGGCTGGTGTTCGCAGGTCATGGCAGCTACCTGGCCAGGGAAGCTGGGCATGAGGAAGAGCGGGGTCTCTGTCCAGCACATAGCTGTGCACCAACGCTCTTGGATGGTGTGTTACCCAGAGCTAAGCAGTCCCACCCATCTTTTTATCCATGGATTTTACTGCCTCAGGGTACTGTATGACCATGAGTCATCAGTTAATGGCAGATGTGACTTTGATCTTGTTCTTAATGGGGCTTTTTGTCCCTTTCTTTCTAGGGTGGATTCTTCTGGCTTTTGAAGGGTTTGATTGCATTGTTTTTCAGCCACGAAGGTGGTGCTAGCACTTTGTCATAAGGGCAGGCTGGAGTTGGAGACTGATCCCATCACGCACATACCCTTCATTCACACATCCAAACTTAGTTAAAAACACACCTAAACAAAATTTCATCAAAATTTAGGCTGAGAATTACAAAATGAAGAGAACAATTCAAAATGGAGTTTTGGTTACAATATGGAGTTACAAGAGAATGAATGAGCAATGAATATTCCATGTAGAAATTTCTGTTAGAAGCAATATTATAGTATAAATTTATCTTTAGCACTACATTGAGCGGGCTACTTCTGAGCTATCCATTTCCTGCTGCAGGGAGCATAGGCTAGTGGATTGACCAGAGAACTGGGAGCCATCATTCTCCTGTTTTTGATTCTGACTCGGTCACTGACTTGCTGTCCTGCCTCCAACAAGTCACGCCATCTCTCAGTGTCTGTTTCCCATTTGTTAACTAGGGATGATGATCTTGATTGAAGGGCCAAATCTGATTTCAGTTATACTGGAATACTGGATAGCTCCCTCCAAATGAGGAAACTATGAACTCAAGGTCCTAATGAATCAAAACTACTGCAGAAATGAAATGCGAAGAGAGATGGTTGGATGGAAGATGCCTTCTGATGGACACTTCCCTGTCCAGGACCTTTTCCTTTAATACTGCCACCAAACCATTAACCTGGGCCTTCAGAGGGAAGTAGAGAGGGTGGGAGATGAAACTTTACCCCCTCTCTTTCTCTTTGCTATTTGAAAAATTTCCCTCATATATAAATCCCCACTGTAGTCCCAAGAGTCCAAGTTCAATAGAAGCCCTGTGGGGTTGATCGCAGTCAAAGAGAGAGAAGAGGAAAGGCATTCGGGCTTGTCCCAGGTACCCGCTGTTGAAACTCACTATCCATAGGTATGTCTTACTTGCAGTGAATACCTCTAGCCCAGCCAGCACCAGAGTCTTTAGGCTTATGTCCTTGAGCCCATTGCTCAGGAAACACTTGTGTCACTTCCTTTCAGCCCCTAGTACTCTGACAGCAAGCTGATTTGTAATGGAGCTGTACTGATTCTAGCTGATTCAACTCCTGATTCCTCCATAGCTTCCATTCCTTGTTCTTAGGGCACAAGGATTTAGACTCCTAACCTTGGGTAGGTGGAGTACAAAACAGTAAAGAGTTTACAAGTTAAAGCTAGGCTTGCAGAACTGGATATTTTTATATAAACATTGACATTTTCCATCAAAACTATTTTAAGCATTTCTTCTACTTTTATCAATTAAAATTTTCATAGTTGAGGGAAATTACAAGGGAGGTGAGACAACAGCACCGGTCTTAGAATAATTATTTAATGACATGTTGATTACAAACTAGTAAGGCTTTGTAACTGTTAAAATATAAATTGTCAACCTGACATGTTAAAATATACCAAGGAAACATCCTTAAATCAAACCAATAAGTTCTCAAGCAGTATTTTTCTTACTTTGCCTATCAGTAAAATTCAATTATCATTGAAAGAAATAATTTTTGGTGGTTTGTGTGAATATGCCGAAATCAACATTTACTGACATTTATAGATAAAAATCTCCCAAGCCTAAACACACCTTACATTTCACGTGGAAATTAGATGGTACCAATACAATCACAGAACAAAGATGTAGAGTGCTCCCTATGGGAAATGTAATTGAAGAAGTGGGCAGGAACATTATGAACTAGTAATATCAGGAAGACTAAAGTTTAAGGGCCCGGTCCACGTAGATCATATTGTGGCACTCCATTCTTGAGCTAACAAAGTAAACTGAAATCTACATCTGAAAGGAAAGGACGTGCATGATTCTGCCGTCAAATGCAAATAATGGAAGCTACCCCTTGGAACCTGCTTATATCTGAACAACCTTTTCAGCCAGAGATCCAAAAAGAACCTTATCATGTGACCTACGTAAGAAAAGCAGATATTCCCTTTAATCAAAGAAGCGCACCTAGGAAATCGCCCTGTGTTTGAGTTTGAAACTTGAGGTTTCTACTTGGAGAATGAAAACAAGTGTGTATTGAAAGTAAATAAAATGTTTATATGACAAAGCAATATTTCTGATTTTGATATTATGATACATCTGATGATAGAACAAACTTATTTTACATTCAGTCATACAATAACTATTATGAGTCACAAAGGAGAAGAAATGTCTAACTTTTTCCTCTTTTTGCTAGCTTAACACACTGGAAAATTAATGACCCATAAAAATGAGACTGAACATTTTCTTTCATGAGAAAGATTTGTTATATGCAAACACTTTTAACATCTAGCAGTTCACATAATACAACGGTCTTGTGGATCTCTTTGATAATCAGTTTCAATGGATTTTATCAGGATTTTAATCAATGTATAATGTTTAATATCTTGTTCTGGTGCACGGTATAAACTGTTTTTCTGATTACATTCAGCACAATATATTTGACATCTCCATGAGAGTACTTTAACCCAAATTTAACAGTAATCTTTAAGAAGGGTGGCTATTGTTGTTACAGCAGTCCTTGCCTGGTTCAGAATATAAACTATATCCCACTTTACTAGGTACACATTTATTAAAGTCTTATTTTCAGAGGCTTAGGTTTGTTTCAATCCCTGTGTGCCTTTTAATATGGAGGAGATAATGTTTTTCATCTATCTATATTTCTTCTAGATTTTGTGCTGTGGAATTTAGGTGGAGTTTTTTATTCAATTCAGTCTCCAAATTCTCACTTCAGTAACATTTGAATGTCACCTCTAATAAGCAGAGCTGTAAGTTCCAAAAATCAGCTCTTTTAAAGAACTTCTACAACTGGGGTGTGAGCGCCACAGAGATTTGATTAGGGTTTGCAGTCATCTGGCAAGTTCACTGTTCACAGTGCTAGCTTTTCCTTGTTTCCTGCTGCTAGACAGCAGTCAGATAAGAAAAAAAATACAGCAAATACTTTTCTAAAGTCACTTGTCCACATGAACAAAAAGAGTCTGAAGGCAGTTTTAAGGACTAACCGATTCATTTATGGCATGAGCTTTCCTGGGAGAAAATCTCACTTCGTCAGACATTTTGAAGATGGGGAATTTACCAAATGGGAGGAAATTAAATGCAGGGAAGTGTATGACATAGGGTCAGGGCAGGCTGTAACAGCAAATCAAAATAGATGTCCACATAAGCAATTGCTGCAATTGCTATAGGAAAATTATTCCATCTCCAGTGGGGGAGAGGTGGTCTGCACAAAGATGAATGAGATAGGAAACACACACACGGCTATGGTGTGGCCTACATTATGAAAAGCTTGAGGGCCTCTGCTCTAGATCTTAATGCACAGTAGGGGTGGAGGGAAGAAATTAGAGACAAGTTTTAAAATGGATGCCAAAATGTAGGTGACTAAAAAATTGGCTTAATTTTCAAATGTGTTTCCTGACCATCATTATGAAGTTCAAATCTGGGTCAAGACTTCCTCAAAGTTCAAGGCAATTTGGATCTGCAGTTCCAATTTTAGCCCATGTCTACTAAGTACAGAGTTGTGTGAATTTCTGCAGTTCCAGATTTAAGCATTTTATGGGAGGATCTGCATCACAGAGTTTCACACTCCTGGAGTTTCACAGTGACTGTGCTTTTGACTCAAAGCAAAATCTGTCTGAAACATCTTATTCCACATGAGCCCATGCCAACCTGTTATTTGAACACACCCCAGGACTCCTTGATACTCCATGCAGTTTCATCAAAAAGTTTGCTTATATTTCAGTGTGCCTGAATTTCGGGTAGATTACGAATCACCAATCAAGCAACTGCCACTAGGTTTCATATTTTGCTATGCAAATTTTCATAGAGGTAGTAACTACTATGGATAAATCACCGACAGCTACACTTACTACTCGGAAATGTGGACTGTTTATGAATGAACTTGGATCTTCTAGCCAAACAAAATGAACTCACACGCCTTATTTTTTTGGCAGCATTTTACCACTTGAAAGCATGAGGATGTGGGATTCAACTCCACTCCATTTTATAGAATAGTCAATAATAGCTAAGCACATATTTCCCTTTTAACTTGGGGAATTGATCTCATTATGACTGGTTATGATCTCCAGTGATCCATGGGACTTAGTAAACTGGCAGATTTCCAAGTCAGGGACCGTATTGTTGATAAATCTGACCTCTTTTTACATAATCCCATAAAATATATCTGTCCAATGCTAGGCTGTAAGCACTACTCAATATACAATACTTCATTTTTAGCCATCTTAAATGGCCAGTCATTGGATTAACATTGTAATGTCTTAAAATACTGCTCTGGAATAAGTAATTTAAGGCCTAATGTTGTGGTCCTTGTTCCAAAGTAAGTGAAATTACATTAAAGAAAAACCACTTGCTCTATAGCCCAAAGGCTCTGAATGTTTATTTCTCTCTCTATCCATTGATTTTATAGGCATTTTAGCTGACTAAAGATGTCAGGGCTGAGCCCTCAGTGGAAGATTTTCAAAGAGAAAAATGGGAGTTAGGCAAGCAACCCCCATTGAAAGTCAACAAGAGTTGGACACCTGACTTATTCATATCCTTGAAAGTCTTCCCCTTACTGCTTATTTGAAATATTTTTAACACAAAAGGCTATGGTAGCATACATACCCTACCAGTAAGTAAACAATCAGTATATACTCTGATGAAACTTGACAAAACCCTCTCTTCTTTCTTTTTGCCATTTTAAGCCAAACATTCAATGCTTTGAGAACCATATGAATTCTATTTTTCATATACCACAGGCTAGATGGGCTTCTTTAGCTATAAGCGGACCAGAAGGAGACTTGATATCTATTTGACCAGTAGGAAGCATGCTTTTAGACAGTTAAATAAATACCAGGGACAAAGTGGGTGAGGTAATATCTGCTATTGGGCCAACTTCTGTTGATGGAAGAGAGAAGCTTTGAGCTACAGAGTTTTCTTTAGGCTTTCTTCCACATCTGAAGAAAAGTTCTATGAGGCTCAAAATCTTTGTTATTTCCAGCAACAGAAGGTGGTCCCACAAAAGATACTACCTCACCCACCTTGTGTGTCTCATATTCTGTGACAAACATGGTTACAAGCAACCTGCAATTAAATACCCAGCATGTAGCTAATGAGCTTACCTTCAATGTCTGCTTTTCTTCTTTGGCCAAAGTTCTTTTTAATAACTGATTTCCCTTCAGCTGGACACAGTTATTAACTTCCACCAATACATTGGGTGAAATCCTGGTTTCATTGAAATTAATGGAAAAAGTCACATTGACCTCAGTGTAGTCAGAGTTTCATCCATTAGACATAAGTATTCAGGAACTGCCAAGTCCCTGAAATTCTCTTTACCTTCATTTGGAGTCGTGGATGATCAGCACCTCTGAAAAACCAGAGGACAAGTATCTGAAACTGAGTTCCAAAAGGGTAGCCATGTTAGTCTATTGCAGAAAAACAACAGAGTCCTGTGGCACTTTTAGGCTATGTCTACACTGGCAAATTAGGTTGATTTAAGGAGGCTTAAATTGACATAACTTAATCCCTGTCCACACTAGGCTTTCATTAGATTGACTTAAGGGGCTTCCTTAAGTCGACCTAATGAATGGTTAGGTCAACTTAATAAAAACCGTGGGATATTCGAACTAACCCTCCTTAGGTCGATCAAACCCTTCCTTAGGTCAGCCTAAGCCTAGTGTGGATGCATAAGTCCACTTTCTTAGGTCGACCTAAGGGAAATTAGGTCGAATTACTAAGTCCCACAAAGTCCCATTTTGTTAAATTGATCTAAATCGAAGCGTCTGACTAAGTGGGATTTTCTCCTACGAACGCTCATGTGATAAACAAATCTGTTAGTCTTTAAAAGTGCCACAGGACTCTGTTGTTTATTTGAAACTGGACATCAATAAAATGGAGATATCCAAAATCATAATCTGCATGTGACGTCTTTGGCCTAAGAACAAACAGGAAGTCTGGAAATAGAAACTAGCGCTTAATCTCATGTTTCAACCACAATTTTACATGCTGGCTTGGAAGCCACCAACTGACAGACATGGCACCAAGTGTCTATTTGGCTGAGCTGCTATATTTTATTTAATGCATGACTGAAATATATTTTGGACGGGTCATAATATCTTCCTTGTCCATGCCATTGAAACATTTGCTGAAAAATCTTCAAACTAGGTTCTTAGGAATAGAGATTCTTTTCCACACCCTTTTTACTATCACAGGCTTTGTCTACACTTGCTAAAATTAATTCGAATTAATTAGTTCGAATTAGCGACCTCCATTCATTTCAATGGCCGGTTAGTTCAAATTAAGAAATTAGTTTGAATTAACATGGCCACATTGGCTAATTTGAACTAGTTAGTTCAAATTAACCCTTTAGTTCGAATGCCCTATTCGAACTTATTAGTTCGAATTAAGGAAGCCCTTAATTCAAACTAACTAAAGCCTAGTGTAGCCATGGCTTTAGTTAGTTCGAGTTAAGCCTCCTTAATTGGAACGAACTTGCCAGTGTAGACATAGCCACATAGTTATATCTGAGAGCTCAATATTCACTCAGTGTATTATAGGATCAACATTTGTATTACAGTAGCCTCTCAAGCTAGATTAGAATCCTTCCATGCTGGCCATATAATAAGACAGAGTCCTCGATACGACAATCTTCAATCTAAATAAACAAAGGGCAGTGGAAAGTCTTGTTACTTTCATTTTACACATGGGAAGCTGAGGCATAGAGAGATTAAAGCCTTTATCCTTCACCTATTTAAGCCAATGGCAAACCTCTCATTTATTTCAATGGGGGAGGATCAGGCCCTGAGTGTCTTGCCCAAAGTCACAGAAGGTGTCTACGACAGAAACAAAATCAAACTCAGGTTTCCAGAATCCCATTAAAGTTCCTTAATCACAAGACCATCTTTTCCTCCCTGTCTGAGACATGCTTCTGGGTATTCTTATCACCCAAATTCATTGCTCACAATGCCCAAGCTTTGAATGAAGTTACAGCTTTCACAAATACTGATCCTTCTTGTGTGTCCCGGCAGAATGGCTTTATTACCACAGTCATACTGCTCAGCCCTGTTTGACGATGAGACAAGAAGTCCCAGCTAATTTATTGCTTCTATTTTTCAGCACTCTAAACTTAGGGTGACCATATTTCCCAAAGGGAAAATGGGACACCACATGCAGCTAGCCTGAGACTCCCCTCCCCCATTGTGTGGGCTGCCCAAGGCTGCCTCTTCCCAATGCAGGGCTGGCACCCCCTCCCCACATGAGATGGGAACTGGTCACTGCTTGTCTGAGTTCTGCCTGACCCCTGCCTCCACGTTCCTCTGCACCCCACATTTTTGACAGAAGTGGGCATTTATCCTCTTTGCTCTTACCAACTGATTAAGTTGGCAAGAGCAAACAGGACAAACGCCCACTTACGCCAAAAAAGTTGGGACGGCTGAAACAGGACAGGACTTAAAAAAAGAGACTGTCTCAGCCAAAACAGGACATGTGGTCACCTATATAAACTATATACGTCTTTTGGCATTTGAGCATAGCAGATTCAACATGCTGTGATTCCTTTCGGATTCCCCACTGGTCATTTTACAGATTGATTGCCTGAAATATGATTTTGACAGTAGATACATTATACTTATTTCTCGTATTCCCTCATTGTCCTTTCTAGCTTAATAGTGGCGTGCTGGTGACCCAAGAGCTCAAAAGAGCTGCTTCTGTAAGGAGTTGGAATGAATAAGACTTGCAACTGCTACAAAGGCACAAAAATATTGACCTCAATTTTGGATCAATTTGGAATCCGAAAGTGTTTTTGAAGAGAATGTGTTGCTAGGGAGCTAAGGGAGAGATTTCTAAAGCTTTAATACTGTATATAACTTTGGACCTCTTTGAACTGCAGGGCCATGCAAACACGGCTCTTTGGCGTAGTTTATAGTACAGCTGATTGTTTCCTAAACCCTAGCTTGCATTTAACATCACCAGAAATATTTTCCTGGCTTGAAAGAACTTTATAACTTGTCTTTCCTACATTATCGCTTTACATATTTATAAGGTATATGAATCTATTTCTTACTAAGCTACTATGTTTTTAAAGAGGTCTAGCACTGACTTAATGAGGGCCAGGATTTCAACCACAGAAAATTTCCTCTTATTTATGACTCCAAATGGTCCTATCACTATGTTTTATGGTCACCAATGAATTTTTGTAAGAACTGTGCCCATCTACAAAGGTCACATGAAAAATATAGCTCCACTTCTTATCATGCCACTTCTGGTGATGAGCTCTGCAGTCACATGCATCAAACTGGTTTCACTGGATCTGCCTCCCCTTTGTCCTACATTTATCACTTTTCTTCTGAAAACTAGGGTGTGTGAAGTGGAGAAAGAGATAAATCTTACTCTTAATTCTTCTTTGATTGCATATATTCCCCTTCAGAAGAGCGTAGCTTGAGGACCAAAAGTGGTATTGATGTGGGAAGAGGATGAAACTAGATGTGGGAACCCTTGGGAGGGACTTTAAATTTGGTTGCAATACAGTTGCTTGCAAGAATTTGCCTCCTAAACCATTTTATGCTATTAAAAATATTTTGGAATTTCAAACTCCCCCTCAGCGCTCTTTCCTCTTCTCTTTCCTGATGAGACCTATCTGAAATTGGTGATTTTCAAGCATTTGTCAAGCTGCCTTCAGCTGAAAAGCATGCAATTCAATATTTTTAATCTGGCTCCACAGCCCAAATGGCTATTTAGAGCCATGAATGCACACACTACTGGGATTGTAAATGCCTCTTTAGCCTCTGGCTAAATGACATCTGTTCTTCTTAGGCAGATGGTTCACCACTAATCAAGAAACCATCTCTTACATACATGACCTATTTATCAAATGTGCCCTGTCCTGCCAAGTGTCTCGAGAAGATAATAGAGATAGGAAATCCTTGCCCAGAGATTTTACTTCAGTTCTGGTGGCTCCAGCATACGGATGGGTCAGTGATGCTTTGGAAGGACCTTAATTTGGCTACAAACAATAGGTGCGTCTCCACTTGTAAATTAAGTCGAGTTAAGCCTGCTTAATTTACTCTGTGTCTACACTTGAGTTTCCTTAATTCGACTTAAGCAGTTCCTTAAGTTGAATTAAGGAAAAGTTAGTTTGAATTAGTAAAACCTCATTTTACTTCAAACTAACCCTTAATTCGAATTAGTTAGTTCGAATTAAGTCAATGTGGCCACATTAGTTCAAACTAACTACTTAGTTCGAACTAACCGGCACATTGACATTAATGCAACTGACTAATTTGAACTAAGCAAGTGCCATGCATGGCACTTGCTTAGTTCAAACTAGCATTCTAGTGGGGACATGCTAGTTCGAATTAAGTTAATTCGAACGAACTAAAATTAGTTCAAATTAGTTAGTTCGAATTAACTAATTCAAACTAACTTTTGTAAGTGTAGACATAGCCAAAGAGCCTGGCTGTCTTCCCACTTGTGGCTGTTCTACACTCTATAGATCCCAGTTTGGTCACTTCTGATTTACACTGGTGAGAAGAGGAAACCTTCTGGTAGCTCAGCTCTCTCTCCACTGTCCTGATTTTGTCTCCTGCTTTTCATCAAACTCTTATTTAAATGCATGGTGTTGCATTCTGGCTTAGCTGTGTCTGAGGCTGCTTAGTTTAGTTTCTAATCTGTCTAAAACTCTAACTAAACAGGGCCAGTTTGTTTCCAGGAGTGATAATTAACTGTGGTAAGATTTCCAGGGGCTGTTAACACTGGCTATGGGTATATGTCACTGTCTGCTTTAAGGCTCAGATTTTCTAAGGAGTTTAGGGGAACCCAATACCTTAGGTTCTATGCTTCTTCTTGGTAAGTCTATGGGAATGTAAGAATTATGCAAACAGCACACATACATAGCCGTCTCTTTCCCCATATTATCCATTTCTGCATGCTACAAGTAATGTGACATCTATCAGCCTGTAAACCCACCAAATTATACTGCAGTGACATTCAGTTACCTTAGAGAAGGCACTGTAATTCCATTTGGATGAGAATGGTATAAATGCCTAGATAATGTAGCAAGATAGGATATTAACTGATACAAGGACTTCTTCACTGACGTATTCATATAAATAGAACTTCAGGTCACAAATGTGTACCAAGTTTAGTGAACTAAATATCATTTACTAAGGCTGAAAATGCCAGAGCCATTCTAGATTCAGAAGTGATCTCTGATTAGAGAAATAGGCCGAATTACCTGAAAATGACTACGAAAGTAACAGAAGAAACGAAATCAATTCACATGCCTTATCTGCAACGATCCTAATAGAAGATACAAAATCAACGCACATGCCTTATCTGCAGCAACCCATTATTTTCTACCTCAATACTAGGTAACTGATATAACTGGCTCAAAATATTAGCTAAAGAATGCTTTTGATTCATTAACAAAAATGTAAAGCTCATGACTATGTTATTAGAGCTCAACTACACATGGTGCAGGCAGATGCTGTGCAAAGATTTCAGTTGGGTTCCACATGAAAGCATCAATACCACTTGCCCCTTGGTTATTCTGGCCTCAAACCCTTGAGCAGAAACTTATAATCAGGCAAGTTTGCTCCTGTTTTTGTAATAGAGGCATAAGACAGCTATTTATGATTTGCATTACAACAGGCAAACGAATGAGATTGGGGGCTCCTTGGGTATGTCTACACTAGAAAAAGTTAAATCAACCTTATTAAGTCGACTTAACAAAGTAGCTCCTTTTAAGCTGACTTTATTAAGTTGACTTAACATTGGACATAGGCATCCACACTGGCATTAAGTCGACTTAAGGCTTAAGTCAACCAAAGGAGGGGTAGTTATTAAGTCAACTTAAGCTTTCATTAAGTTGACTTAAGGAATTTCTTAAGTTGACTTAATGAAAGCCTAGTGTGGACATGGAGTAATTTAGGTCGACGTAAGGGTCCTTAATTCAACCTAAATTGCTAGCTAGGTGCAGCGCAAACTCATAGTCCCTGCCCTGAGCAGCTCACAACTAAATGAGTAAAATCCCATGAGGGAAACAGAAGCACAGAGAGATGAAATGCCTTGTCCAAGGTCGTAGAGCTTGTCAGTGGCAGAGCTCTTTCTGATTCCCAATCTAGTGTCACTAGACTACATTGCATCTCATACTATACACAACACATACAATAACCCCAGTACTAGAAGACCTTCAGACTCATTTTTAATTACGAGTTGAGATAACGTTGAACCTACAAGCCTAGAGGGCAAAGATAGTTGAATTAGGGGGTCTAAGTTTGCACATGGGGGTTAGGGACTGACACTGAGCCCCTTCCTCTTCATAGCCACAGAGTCACATGAGTGAGATGAGCAGGAGTTATATATGATGATATATTGTTCCATTTGATCCATAGGCCTCATCAGTATCCTTAATCGTTTCCTCATTTCATAACAGAATACAGGCCAGAAATATGATTAATCAGCGGATTTAAAATGTGTCAGCTTATCTGCCATTTGCTGTGTTTGGCATCTTGTGAATGAGAGCATAGAGTTTCCCATTTTTCCTTATCCTTCACTCATGTCAGAAATGTCAGCCCACTGAGACGTATAATCAGAGAGAAAGTAACTGAAATGTCCGTCCTTGAATCAATCATCTCTCTGCTGACATGGCAAGGCATCACGAAACCCCGAAGATGAAAAATTGCTTATTGTACACTGCAGCAAGTTAACACCCACCACCAAGAATGGGGCCAAATCCTGAAAGCCTTATTCAAACTTAATGCCCATTGACTCAAGTTGGAGCTGTGTCTGTCCCCATAACACCACGGGCTGCGCCATCTGAGTCCGTTACGCATTTACAGGACAAAATTCACCTGTATGCAGTGGATCTGCACACGACACTTCAATATCAGGCTTTACACAGTGCATAGGCCGTGGGTGGGATTTTTAAAAGCACTCAGTGCTGGCCTAACTCTGCTTCATTTGAGATTAGTGGTAAAACTCTCTTTGACTTCAACAGGAGCAAAGTGCTGAGCACTTCTGAAAATCCCTCTCCTTGTGTAAGCTATTTGCACACTCATCACCACCAGGTGTGCAGGGTTATTCTTCTGCCACAACCAGGATCTACAGGCCATCACCAAGATCAGTGACTCATCAGCTAGGAAGAGGGCAAGAGAGAGTCCCTATTCTGTGGAGTTTGATATCTAACTAGACAAGGGTGGGAGCAAAGGTGTGTTCCAATTTTACAGACGAGAGAATGAGGCATGAGAAATTACGTGACTTGCCCACGGAGCCAGAGACAAAGCTCCTACATTGCAGCTCCCCATCGAGAGCCACACCATGACAATCTTTCCTCTCCAAGATTAATCTTAGGAAACCGAGCTAAATGTGCACACAGGTTTCACGATTGGGATCTTGTGGTACATTGCTGCTTCTATCAGAATCAACAAGAGTTTTGCTGCTGAATTTAATGAAGGAGCAGGGAAGGGAATAATATTCAAGCAAAATAGATGTTTTTTTATTTTATAAAAATGGTTTATGTTATATAAGATTGTGTTTAAAGCTGATAGGTGTCTTGTTAGCTCCAATGTTCCCCACTCCCCAAGTTTCATAACAAAATGAGCAATAAATAACCAGATCCTAAAAGTGTGATGCCTGAGTTTAAAGAAAAGCTTCTTTCAATCATTTTCAGAGATCTTAGAAATGTAATGTTTTCTTCTGACTGTGGCAGTCAGGTTTTATGAGGCTGGAGGACACAAAACTATGTTGCTACAAAAGATGAAAACCCAAATAAAAATTTCAATTTTTTCAATGACAACGTTTCTGTAAAATGTGACAAATAAAGACACATGATGGTGAGGAATAGCATTCAGGGCTTTTCTGGCAATAAAAGAAAGCTAATGTCAGTTTGAGATGGCTGCATTGGTGCTAAAGAAGTAGAAAGACATACCCGTAAAGGTATATCAATGCACTGTAGCTGCTGACAACATATAGAATTAATGTAGCCCTAAAAGGGTTACTGATTATTACATATTAAACTATAGGCCTTTCAGTAAATTTATATAGGTTTATGCAGTCACACATTAGACTGATATTGTTTGTATTGCAGTAGTGCCTAAGTCATAGACCAAGACCCCACTGTGCTAGGTGCTGTACAAAATCTGCACAAGAAGGCAGTCCCTGGCCTAAGGAGCTTACCAATAGAGATGGGCAAATAATTGACTTTTCAATGCACTGGTAATTCCTGAAATAAGCAAAAAGAAATTGTTTGGGTCAAACAAAACCTATTGTTTTGACAAAATCAAAATATATTGTTTTGATTTTAATAATTTTAAAATAAAACTAAAGGCAATTTTGAAATGAAAAGGCATTTTGAACCTAAAAGCAAAATGTATGTCAACCAAACAATTTGGCAAAAGAGACAGGAATTCACAAACTCTCCTGATGTCACTGAATCTGCATGTTTTGCTGAAAACACTTTCATATGAACGATGTCAACCAGTTCTACTTACACGCTAAGTAAAGGGCTGGGTTTTGCCTTGAAAATAAATTAATTTGAGAGTCGGTGCTTCAAACGCTTTCTGAAGTTCCCTCTGTATGGAAAAACTCTCCACCTCTTTTGTTGCTTTGTTGTTTGTACAAGTTTGAACTACATTTCTGCATTTTGTTGTTAGTCAGTCAGCAGAGGGAGTTTAATTGTCTCTATCATTCAATTTTTTTAACCAATATACACCAGAAAGCAAGTAGAAGCATATCACGTTAGAGGAGGATAAGCCCTCCCTGACCCCATACAAAAATGTGCTAAATTCAAAGCTAATAAAAAGCTGGGAACCTCACTGAAACCTATTTTTTCACTCTTTCACTGTTTCCATTTTTGACGGCAGAACGGCATTCTGCAAACAAGACCCAAGAGACAGAGAGGGAGAGATCCATGACTAGAAACCGACATTCAGTTTAGCTATTGGTTCTCTGCACATTCGGCTGAAAATCAAAGCTGGAAGCCAGCAATCTCACACAATAGATTTTCATTTTATAATGAGGGAGGAAAGATCTAAAACCCCATCTATTAGAGTCCTTTTAGGACAGGGTCACCACCTTGGAAAGTCTAAAAGGCAGGGTTTCCTATTACTTTCTCTTTTCTACTCTGCTTCTACTTTTCTGCCTTAGAAGTGGTTAATTTGCAAAGTTATTCTAAGATGCTCATTACATCTACCAATAAATGGGGGGAGGGCGAGTTTCACAGCTGCAGAGAAAGTGGCAAAAAGTTAGTCATTTTGCTGTTTTTATGTAACCAGAGAGAACACTTCCACGTTCATCTCTGGGGATTTTCCCAATAAGCAAAACCCTTCCCTGTCACTTTAAAATGTTGAGGCCCAGCCCGGTAGCAGCTCTGCTCCAATCGCTGGGAGTTCTGCATGAAGAGTGGCAACAGAAGCGAACCCATGTGGAGAGCTGCAGATTGAAAATGACATTCATTCAATGTGGGAGCAGCAATTAAATGTGGACAGTCCAGACCAGAACTCCGACTTTCTGTCCAGGGGGATTCTGACTTCCTCTCCAGGAACCGGAACTTTTTTGCAGGATTCCTGAGAGTTTGGGTGTTCACTTCTGAAGCACAACTCAGTGTCAGCCGGAAGCAAATATGCCCCACATTTTCACTGTAGGGAAATTCCAGTCACCTGGGTGAAATTGTCCATGCAAATCCTTTTTTTGCTGAAAAGAATAGATTTGGATCAACCAAAACAATCTGTAAATTCTGATTGATTCTGTGAATTGTTTTAGTGGAAAAAAGAATGGAACTGTCAAAACTGTTCATTTTGGTTTTTCTGAAAACAGTGTTTCAATTTTTTGTTTGATATATTTTTGACCACTCCATTCTCCAACATTTTCAAATCCCTTTTTGTTTTGGATTGTCCCCATATGATTTTTTGCCTCAGCCCTGCCTCTGAACTGGATATTCAGTTATTCTCAAAACCCCACCTCCAGCACTCTGCTTCTGAATTCAACCAGGAAGTACAGAAGAACGGGAAGAATAGGCTCACTTCTACTCTGTTATTTGAATCAGTCTGTCCACCCCTATGCATATCTGTCCAACAGGAATCATGTATTAAGAATATATCTTACTCCCTGGGCAGATGGCCACCACATGGTTAAAACACCTATTTAAGTCCTCAAAACAGGAGTTAATTGGGACTTGCTCTGTGTACAGAGATGGCCCGGTGCTCAGCCCTAGCTCTTAGATCAAAATGTATTCCTAAGAATTTAAACAACACAATAATTATAATGCAACAGTACAGTGATCCCTTGTCATTTTCTTTACCTAGGTGTAGTATCCATTTATAGTGAGCTCTCAGTTTTCATAAATCAACATATATTGTGCCATGCATTTACATCTCAACCTGGATCAGAACCCAGGCTCCCAGGTCTTTGCTCCAGTCACTACAATACAGAGTCCTCCTATAGTGGAACATTCTCTATTTATCTATCATGGCCCAACTTTTCCTTGCACCATTCAAACATGGAAGCACCATCTAGTATTCCAGAGACCATGCAGTATTCACATAGGATTGTGAGGGTATTGGACAATCCTATGGAGAACTGTAGTACTATACTGGGGAAGGCCTCACTAGCAGTATTGGCTTTTTCATAGATTTAAAGGTCAGAAGGGACCAAAATGATCATCTAATCTGAACCTCACCCACCCACTCCTGTAATAAACCTCTAACCTACAACTGAGCTATTAACGTCCTCAAATCCATTCCTTGCACCCAGGCTCCCAGGTCTTTGCTCCAGTCACTACAGTAGTGGTTCCTCCTGTAGTGGAACATTCTCTATTTATCTATCATGGCCCAACTTTTCCTTGCACCATTCAAACATGGAAGCACCATCTAGTATTCCAGAGACCATGCAGTATTCACATAGGATTGTGAGGGTATTGGACAATCTTATGGAGAACTGTAGTACTATACTGGGGAAGGCCTCACTAGCAGTATTGGCTTTTTCATAGATTTAAAGGTCAGAAGGGACCAAAATGATCATCTAATCTGAACCTCACCCACCCACTCCTGTAATAAACCTCTAACCTATAACTGAGCTATTAACGTCCCCAAATCATGTTTTAAAGACTTTAAGGTACAGAGAATCCACCAGCAGGCTTTTGACCTGAGCCACATTATCCCTCATTTACCTCCTCGAGAAAAACATGGCAAGAGAATGAAGAAGTAACTGATGATGTTGTTTTTAGTGCATTTATCAGTCAGCATGTTAGCCACAACAGAAACAAATCTTTTGCATAAAGCACATTAAGGAATCAACGCACTACATCCTCCCTCCATTTTGAGATCACTGATTAAGAGATGCAGCGCATGCTTTTCTGTCATGGGATGCGGCTGACCTTGAACACTACAGAAAAAAAAACGCAGTCATAAGTCAGAGATGATTAATGAGAAAGAAAAAAGGGCTCCTTCCAAATGGCAGTAGTGATCAGGTAGGGAAAAGTGCAAGAAAAATGCAGAAACACATCAATGCACAAGTCAGAAGAGTGCTTAGTGGTTCCAGGGCCTCTGAAGCTGCCTGCTTCTCCTTTTAATTTCATCTGCACCACAGTCATCTGCTCCACCAGAAGAGTTCCTCGGAGGGTCTGTCTCAAGATGTGGTCTGATGAACATGGCAGAACTGGATACAGGATCATAGGTAGTATAAGCTATGGGCCAGCCTGGGCAATTGCCCAGGGCCCCATGCCAGGAGGGACCCCTGCCCATGGGGGCAGGGCAGCGTGGCTGGGGCAGGTGGGGGGCCAGTGGTGGGGCCGGGGGGCTGGCAGCAGCAAAAGTCAAAGATAGGGTGTCCCCACAAGGCCTGTACAGGACAACAAAAAACGACCATTTTGCATCTCAAAGTGTCAACAGAAAGTTATCGAATGAAAATAGATGCAGTTCTGCATTGCCAGCTTGAAGAGGTACCGTCGGACAGGTGAGTGCTTTTTACGAACCATGGTACTGCTGTGCTACTGGGATCCAAAGACAATCACAGACCTTCTTAAAGCCAGTGTCTGTCCCAAGCTCAGAGACTCAGAGCCCCTTGAGGCAGTAAACACAGCTGCAGACAATGATGGCACATTCCAGACTAGCAGTAACCCCGGAATTTAATCAGGGCTTCCCAGGCTACAGATATAGGGGCTAGGCTGGGTGTATTGGAGGCGGAGAACACTTAGAGGAGTTGTGAGCCTGACCCCGAAAGGAAACAGAGCTTCTAGGGCACAGAACTTGCTAAAATGGCAGTTGGGAGTTTCTGAGCATGGAAACTGCCTGCCGGGGGTTTCTACTGTGTTTGGGAAAACAGGACTGTGCGGACATTTTTTGGTAAATAAACAAGATTACACTAAGAAGATAGCTGATTTCTTATTCGAATGGAAACAGCCTTCAAGGCCTGATCAACCTCTGGCCAAAAGGACGAGAGCATATTGGCTTGCAACTCCGGTAACTTCATTTTGAGTGGGTCATGAGTGGCATTGACTGAACACTTTGATCATGTCTTGAAGCCAAGAAAATGACCTCCATGAAAGTAAAGAATAGTAGTCTAAACAATGGGGAATGAACTCCAATGAAGGAGGACATAGCAGAAATAAAAAGAATCTGAACATTCCTCTACCACCTCAGCAGAGCTTTCAATATTTTGACTTTGGATGCATTCAGTTGTGTTCAGTGACAAGATTAAGCATGGCCACTTTATTTTCAATGGCCTCTTACATGTGTTAACTACTGATGCTAAACAATCTTTTCCACCTTGTAGTTAGCTGTGACACTCTGAAATCTTTCCCAGACCTGAAGAACTCTTTGTAAACTAGAAAGTGTCTCCTTCACCCACAGAAATTGGTCGAATAAAAGACATTACCCCACCCACTTTGCCTCTCTAATATCCTGAGGCCAATGTGGCTACAACACAGCAAACAAAGGTTAAGAATGCCCATTAGATTTCTGTGAGTTTATGAAACTTTGTCCCCTATCAGCTTTACGCAGCACAGCTGCTTGCCTTTAGCGTCCTTAATTTAATCTTGCCTGAGACCGTACATTTTTATAGATCGGACTCTTCTGTGCCTAGCAGAATTAAAATAAGAATTTATGAGGAAGCCTGCCTCCGAAATCCTATGGACCAACCAAAGCTTCTCAGGTGGTAGACTGTCATGCCAATTTATAACTGGAGGATGAATCCAGACTACTTTTGGCCTTGGGTAAAACAGCACATTAGAGCTATGCATGAATGGCAGGATCCAGTATCCCAGTTTGACTAACTAGTGGAAAGGACTAACTTCAGAGGACAAAATGCCATAAGAATCAGCAGATGTTAAACCGAGACTCTGAGACCAAAATTGGTCCCTTTGTGTGCTTTTACATTCTGCATCCATTGACATTCATCTCGTTTTCCCCGCAACTGTACAACACAGATTAGAACAGTGTTACCCAACCTTTCTGAGCGAGACCACTCCTAGTTAATCCCAGGTAAAACACACCCGCCCACTCTGCCCTGGCCCCTCACTGGCCATAAACATATACAATCCCTATGAACATGTATAATTATAACAAAAACAACACTAAATTACATAATAATAAAAAATAACTGTTACCTGAGTAAGAAATTCATCTTTCTCTGATGCTGCCACCACCACACACCCCATCTGGCCCCACCTCTTCCCATCCTTCATGGACTGAGGGTAATGGAGGCAGGATCTGGTGGTTTGGCTCCACATCTTCACTGGCACAGTGCTGTGCCTCTCCAGTTGAGCATCTGGCCAGTGCAGGATGGGGGTACTTCCCCTTTTCTGTGGCCAGAGTGGAGGTTGGGGCTGCTGCTCTCCTTGAGGGGGCTTCTCCTCGGCTCCAGCCAGCGCAGAGCTTGAGGCTGCTGCGCCCAGCAGAGAGCTCAGGGCTCTAAATGACCTTAATATTACTGAAGCCTCATGGAATCCCTGGAATATTTGGTGCCTCCACTCAAAAGAGTTCCGCCCTCCAGGTTGGGAATTGCTGCATTAGAAGATTATATTTAGTTGACTTTACTGACTTGTGCGCACATTATGCCATCACAGATTTCCAGCCTCGTTTGTAGACTTTACCTCCAGATAGCAACACTGAAATCTCCTAATTTTCACAAACATTTGTGAGCTTGGTCTGGCTAAAATCATCGCATGCGCTCCATTTGGTGGGTGCCTTCTTCACAGAAGCCAGGCAATAACCACTAAAATCCTAGCTGCGATCCCCCAAAACAGCGAGCGCAGTAGGACCAATTGTTCCACTATCCTGTCTCCAGTAGTGCAAAATTGCATGAATTGTTTAACACTTCCATTGAAGACAATCATGTTACTCTCAGATGATGCAGTCTTATAGAATTTTTCCTGTCAATGGCATATGTATAGTAAGAAATCTTCCCTCAGCCTGAAACTTCTTTCTCATTGCTACGTAGCGATGTTGAAGTCTGCTGTAAATAGTTGGTGCCACAAGAGCCAATAGCACTCGTAATAAGAGAACTAAAACCAATATATTTTGGCTGAATTAAGAAACGGGAATTTTCCTTGAAGCCCTCTGAGCTGCTGACAGCCATTAGACTTATTTCTCCATGCATTGTTTTTCCAGTGTGTATTTTTTTAATCCTTTTTTTCTTATTGTTAGGCGTGTTTCAAGCTATGACACACAACACAGAGCAGTAAATTGAAATTAACCTTATCTAAACATGTAATTAATGGGGAATTAATTTTTCTTCATTGAAAATTAAAGGGGAAAGAAAACCCACACCCCAGCACTTAACAAAGAAAATACACTGTCACACTTCTAAGTCAACGTTAATTATGAATTATGGATCATTTGCAAGAAAGCAATACAAAAGAGCCCACCGGGCCTGGATCCAAAGTTGAAATGAATTTATGATAAAGTTGATATTGACCCATTATTTATAAAGTCAGTTAAATTCATCTTAGGCAGGGACTGCTAGTGAAAAATGATTGATTATACAAAGTAATATAAAATGTAATGAAATAGAAAAAGTCTCTTTTTAAAATAAATTTACCAGCTCTAATGGATAACAATAAGTCTATTTCAAGATGAAATACCACTTTAGCATAAACTCAAGCTCCTAACTAAGGGTGCGCCCACACTTATAAATTAAGTTGACTTAAGCTTAGGGGGCTTTAGGGCTTCCCCACTGCCCTCCCTGCCAGGGTGGCTGGCACAGCCACAGCCTGGTGTGCCCCCCACAGAGCAGGACAGAGCCCTGCCCACCCTGCCCCTATGCCCTGCCAGGGTCCCTGTCAGGGTCAGCCCCCATTGTACCCAAGTACAATGGGGCAAAGGCTGAGGCCCCTGGCACTTGGCAAGGGGTGCCCCCCCTGCCACCATGGACCTGTCCCAGGTCCACCTAGCCCCTACAAGTCGACCTAGGCATCCACTGTGGACGCTCTAGGTCGATTTGGTAGGGTCCCCTCTAAATCAACTTAAATTTTGAGTGGGGACATATTAAGTCGACTTAAATTAACAAGTGTAGACATAGCCTAAATGTGGGATTGCTAATGCATTTGAGCTCTTGTGTTGAAAAGTTCTGTCAGGAGAATAGATGGAGATACTGATTTTATTTTTGGCCTTTAAATTAACTGCATTTATGATATTGCAACATTTGCCATTTCCCCCTCTCCCCTGGATCCACAAATGAATACAGACTATTTTCTAATTTAGATGCAGTGGGTTTGACCCAGATGAACAGAGAAGCTTCTCTGGAATAAACACATGTCATGAGACGCAGCAAGGTGGCTCTGGGTTTCCCTCCCACTCAATTTCAGGATATCCCATATCCTTCTTAACATGAAAATAAACTTAGACTATAGATGAGTGAAAAACATCACCATACCACAGGGCTAAAGAGCCACCGAAGTGAGTAACAGGTGTCTCTCTCTCTCTTTCTGCTCAGAGCTTGAACTGTTTTATTTATGTGGAATAGGGGGGAAAAATCCATGCAATTGCCCGAAAACCACTGAACAACCACCAAAGCTGGCAAAGTAAATAGGATACAGTAAATAACAAAACTCCCCACTACAGCAGAGTTAGCAGAGTCTTAAGATTTTGGTCTGGTGCTATTACATACTGAACCATCTCTCACTGCCACAAAGTAACGGAGCAATAGCTGCAGGTTACCTTGACACCAGATTTAAGTCCCCTTTACATTGCCAGAGTGCCAGACCTTAGTGTCAGTCAGAATCAAGCCCCATGAGTTTTAAGCATGTGCTTGGCTTGGTCAGGGCTCTAGGAATCTGCTACCCTAACCACTAGACCGACCTCTCTTCTTGCTATAGCTCGCCAGAGTGCTGGTTCAACGCTGTATGTCCTTCCCAGGAGCAGCCTAGCTGACGGGAGAAGCGGGTGCTTCTCATAACATCAATTCTATTGTAATGACTGCTGTACAGACATCATTTGAACTGTAATGTTTTATCAGTTTTACTTTTTCTCCAGTTTAGTTTCCCGAATAATCCATTCTCTTATCTCACTTTTGCTTTTTAGCCTTTGAACATTTCTAAGCTTTAGTATTTGTGCATAATGCAAAAATCTCATTGCCACAGGAAAAGCTGTTTCTCTCTTCTCATTTTAATTTATTCATAATTAAAACTCTCGGGTTAGTGACAGTTTTCAAATCTGACATGACATTTTTATAATCTAGTTAATATCGCAAAAGGGTTTTGCTGCATTGCAGTCTGGGAAATATGCACAATAAGACAAGAAGGAAAAACACATTGCCTCGGTTGTGTTTAATCATAAAGCTAAGGCTGAAGAATTATTGTTTTTATTATAGGAAAACTACAGAGCAGTGGGTTTCTTTTTTCCAAAAGCAAGTGATCGCTCAATACATTTTGCTCTATAAGAATCTTTCATCATCACCATTTCTCTGTGCAGACAGGAAGATGTGGTAATATTCACTAACACTGCAAATGCACACTGGCCCCAATCCAAAATCCATAGTGAAGCCTACAGAAAGATTCCCAATGTCCATTGACCACAATGGGTTGAAGATCAGGCCCTCTTCTCCTACCTTCCATGTGTCACTCGTCATCATGTATTATGAAATCTTAGGTGGGGAGCATGTCTTCAGACACGCACTGAGCAGGCTGAGGGCTCATTCTTGTTTGGTGCCTCAGGCATTGCTGTTATATAGATATTAATGTAGCAAATGTACAGCTACAATAACTGTTGTTTATTATTGTACCCATACAGTTATTCCTGAATGCTCATGCCAGGGCCCGGCCTGAGTACAGTGTGCTGGATGATGATGGACGCAGCGGGTGGAGGAACACTCCCCTAGTGGAAGAAGCTGGGAAGCCCCTCCGTGGAAGTAATACATGCTTCTTATGGTCCTTGCCCCAGGTGGAGAGATGAGGGATCTATGCAGTGGTAATTCCCTGACTCTCTTAGCAGAATCTTATGTGGCTGCAAAGGGAGGGACAGGATTTCCCCAGACGCTTGCAGTTCAGAGTCCCTATAGAGGCCAGCCTGAGTCTGTGATAAAACAGCAGGGCTGCTGCATCCAGGGGAGAAAGAAGGGATACAGAGGTCAGAGAAGCCTCCTTAGGGAACTGCTGGGGAATTTAGGGTTAAAAAAAGGCCCATGAGGGGTCCAGTGGAGGGCAGAGCTCCAGCATCATAGATCCAGAGGTTCCCTGCTTGCCACTGATGAGCCAGGAGGTGTTTCACCAATAGTGTTAACTAACTCGGGGGAGACTCAGGGAGTTGGTGTGGGACAATGCTAAATATGGCAGCTATTCTCCAACCTGTATTAGGACTGCTTCCTCCCCACTGGAGCCCACCTCCATCGAAGCAGGGGACCAGGCAGAATCAGGGGATGAGCAGGGAATGCCACACATGGCACTCTTCCCCGTCCTCTTCCCCTATCTGCTCCTCCTTTCCTCTCAAAATTCTGTCCCAACATGTTTTGTTGCTTACATCTAGAGGGGGAAGAGGGACAATTTCCCTGCAACATCATCTGAGTGGCAATGTATGTGGTCGTCTTAGGGTCTATATTCTGTGCACGGAGATCCCTATTGAGTTCAATGGGAAATCATTGGGCAAAGACCAAACACAGCTCTAAAAAACTACGTAACCACTTTTTGGAAGAAGTCTGGTCTGACTGAGTCACATGAGTCACCTGGAGCCATGAGCTAGTTATTTGTTTTCCTTTTTCAAGAAAGCTCCTAGCCACAGTGGTGCATAAGCTTTGACATGTGCACAGTGCCTGTCAAATAATTGATCCTCTGTTTACTTTTCATGGTCATTGTCTGAGGCAGTGACACCTGTCTGTCTTGTAAGATTTGTGGGGCAGCTTTTTGGAGGGGTTGGGGAGCAGGAGAAGGAGTGAGTGTGTGAACATCCAGGGACAGTATGAGAGTTTGTCCTTTTGTACTGGTCCCCAATTGGGTCCTTTAGATGTTATTGCAAAAGTAATTAAAATAAATAATGTGTATTAATACAAAACCAATTTAGCATGTATAATAACACCATTTCTGCATACAGAATAAGTTTGCATTCATGGTATTGTAGTCTACTCACAACCCTTAACTGCATAATCTTAAACCCATCTCTCTCTCTCTCTCTCTCTCTCTCTCTCTCTGTCTCTCTCCAGCTTTAACATAGTTTTCAAACAGTAAAAGACAGTGCCTCATTTACATAGAATGATAATTTTCTTATATAACACACAAATGCCTCTAGCATATTTTATGAAGCTTGCTTAGCTGATATTTACAGCTGCTACAATACATGCAAAATACTGCTTATATCTTCCTGAAGATGTAACCTAATACTGCCAGCATGAGTCATTTTTAAACAAACACCACAATGTTGTTATAATCTTTACTTAATATAACCTAGTATTGATTTTCAAACTTTAGATGTTTAGGAACAACTCTCTGCGTTTCATTATCAACAGAAGGTTGGTTAGAAAAATATACTACAGCACAGTGAGTTTGTGGGCCTTAAATGTGTTTTTTTCCCCTCCAATTTCCCCAACATCTGACTATGGAAATCACATGACCAGTTGTCAAAGTCCTACACAGTTAAAGGGGCAGGAAGAACGAGACACCCACATGTTGGTGAAATAAATACTGGTAACTTCCTTTCTACTGGCAAACACCATAAAATGTAAAAGTAAAATAACTTTTGGGTTAATTTTGTGATAAAATCCTGTATAGGAATTTACAACCTAAAAGTCAAGAATTGCATCATGCTCTTATATTTTTCTTCCTTTTCAGAGTTGGCCATCATCGTGTTTCTTTTCATGGATCCTTCTTAAATATCTCTCTTTCCATATATTAGCTGTCTTGCAGTATTACCTACAGACAACCAACAAGATTCAGCCCCATTTTGCTAAGCACAGTACATGTTTCCTGCTGGGAGAAGTGTGCATTCTAAATAACCAAGACAGACAAAAGATTGGGGTGGAGAACAGAAACACACACAGAGTGATTTGACTCGTGGTCAAAAAGCAGGTCAGTGGAAGAACCAGGAATCAAACCCAGGTCTTCTAAGTCCCCAGACCATCCTTTCACCAGAAACAGAGAGCATCCAAACGTGTCTGTATAAACGGGACAGTGGGCACAATTAGCCTTCTGACCTTGTGTGAGGACAGGCATGATGAGGAAGTGTTAGTCAGAGCTTGCCTATGGCCAGATCTACACTGGCCATGGATTTCAGCAGCAGTTGAAGGGAGACACAAAAGCTATGTAAAATAATTTGCTTATCTCCCTTTGACTTCCTAAAACCTACTCACCACAGTGTCTTCAGTGCATTGAGTCGATGGAAAATGCCTCCCGTCAACTCAGCACTGCTCTTCTTGAGGGGGTGGTCTTAAAGCGTTGACTTCTAGATTGATTCAGAGGGTCTTCAGTGACCACTCAATTGATCCAGAAATATTGAGCTGATGGAGGCGAATTTGCTGCTTTCGCTGTAGACCTGCCCTTTATCAGCGCACCATATTTGGGGGGTGGGGGGGAGAAGACAGAAAAAAACAGGTAGCACCCTACACCTCCACAAAAGGGCAGGTATTTGGGAAAGGGGAGTTCTAGTATTCAGGAGTCCTGCCAACCTTCTTCATTTAAAAAAAATGACTTAAGGAAATGCTTAAGTCGACTTAATAAAAGCCCAGTGTGGACGTGGCTTTGTTTAGGTCTACTTAAGCCTCCTTAAGTTGACCTAAATTGCCAGTGTAGACGCACCCTTTGAGTGTCAGATTTCCATTTGTTTTAATGTGGATTTCCTGCTCTGCAGGCTGAATTCTGATAGTCCCTGAAAAGACAGTGTCTTCTTTTAGGGAAGGAAAATGCTACGGTGCCAGGATTTTATACAGATGCTCGGTTAGAGACAGCCAGCAAAGCTCTATACCAATATCTATGAGCATGGCATTACTTTCTAATAATGTGCCTGCCTTCTTTTCAAATGGTTCACTTTCGTTACTTGCCTGGATCTTATTTGCTGCTGCAAACAAATTTCATCCACATACTCAACATATCTCCCCCTTTATTTTATTTTTCTCCATTCCAGCATGCAGCTTTCCTACATGTCATGGACTGTTACATCAAGCTGTCACTGACACCACCCCCAGTGCATGAGATGGTCCCTTGGGGTCTTATTCATTATGTTGCCATGTACGGTCAATTCTGAGCCCAATGTCCTGACTCGTTTTAGGAGACTTCCTCCCCGTCCTCTTTCCCAGCTAGAATTCAAAGACAAAAAAAGTCGAATCGGCAGCCAATAACAAAACAAAGAGGCACACGTGAATCTGCAATGAGGTGAGTGGGCGAGAATGTCTGGTCTTTCATCCCCCCAGCAAATGCCCTGCCAGCTAAGTAGCCCTATTAGCTCCAGCCAGTACAATGCCTTCAGAACTGATCATGGTAAAGATTTCGGAAGCTCTGAAAATGAGGATATCAGATATGGAATCTTGAAAATCTGATGCCTCATGTTCATCAAGACATAATATATACACATATCAAGAAACAAGTGAGGCCCTGTCCACATACTGGCTATTTTTACACCTTTGTCAATAAGAAACATGTCTTTTTTAAAACTGGTTTTCACGTATGCAATCGATCGAATGATCTTCCTAGTAAGCTAACATTACAGCAGCTTGTGTGATGGTGTTAATAGATTTCAAATGCTCTTTATCCCATTGTTTTGCTCAGCCAATCTGGAATTATAACCCTTCTTCTCAATGCTGTCTGCAAATTCTGGATTCACGTGTATCCCGCCCTCATTAGCAGACATTGTATTACAACAGTCAGTTTGATATCAAAATGCTTTCCATTTGTCCATGCTACATTAAACGTCCTGATAATCGCCCTTATGATTAAGTCACACCTTTTTATACCACTTAAAACACTTAGCTTGTGAAGACAGCATTTGAAAGAGGAGGAAGTGTAATAAGATGGAAAATATATTATTATGGCACATGGAATAGCTTAGGTAAGTAATTTGCATCTTACTTTAAATCAAGACATGGTATAAATCAAAGATGACTCCTCATGCTATGGCAACAAAGTTACCTTAATAATATAACTCCCGCTGTCTGTAGGGAAAAAAAATACCACCCATTCTGTTCTATTTTTATCTTGTATTTTATTTGACTATCCTGGCCTTGTAAAAAAGAAAGTGACTTTTCAGCTGAATGGAATTTCTGATAGAATGTAATGGATTGTAACAACTTGATCAATTTAGTCAGTATCTTCCCTCATTGAAAAAATAAAAAAGGCTAGTTGTGCAAGAGCTATCATTTCAGCTGTCTGAGTCATTACATTTTCATCTTCAGGGAGCCAAGTGTGTGCGCTCTGTCTGGACTCAAATAACTATTTAATGGTTGATTGCTTCCAGTTCCATGGGTAAGTTGATGTTCTGCTGAAAATATTATTGGCTAAGTAATTGGGAAACAATTTTGTGCTGAAATTGTTAACCTATCACTTAGCAGGATTAGTGGCACAATTAATTAATTAATGCATGAGATAAATGGTTTATAGAGAAGATTTTCACCCTACCCTATAGGGAAAAAAAAGAGAGCACTGAGCACTAACCTTGCTATGATTTAAGCAACAAAAAGATAGTTATGACACGCAGTACCTGAAAGTAGCAACCTATCGCCCATTGTTCCTCTCTTATATATAGTTGTGATATTGTATACCAATCATGCCATGGAAGGTATCATAGAAAAGATGGTGATCTGCTGAAACCATTGTTCTGTTCCAATATGTATATCACTAATATGCATCAAGTTATAAGATTTTGCTGTCTGGTTGTTATTGAAATATGTGGTAAGTTTGCTAGTGACATACAAGGAGGGTGTTCAACAACTATAATCAGCAGGGGAAATGTAATCAAGGAATTTACCATGCAATGAGAGTTGCACAAGCACCACACAATGGGGATTGTTCAACTCTAGGACTCAGCTGCATAAGATCACACCAGGGGATTACTCAACCCTGTGACTCAGCAATACGTCTGGACTGGCACTTTCCAGGCACATGGACTGAGAGTATAAAATAAGGGACAGTAGTAACAAGAACGCTAAGATGACAAAAATTTGAACTGAGGAGAGTGGTCCCAGGCTTAAGGGAAAAGTCTGTATATTAAGAACTGAAACATCCCACGGGGTTAGAAAACTGCCTGATCTAAATACCAACTAGTGTAACAAGGTTTAAGATTAAGCTTGTGCACTTATTTTTTATTTTCTTTGGTAACTATCTCTTACCTTTTATGGCTACCACTTATAATCACTTAAAATCTGTTTGTAGTCAATAACCCTGTTTTATGTTATATCTAAAACAGTGTGTTTTGGTTGAAGTGCTTGGGAAATCTCAAGTCAGGTTACAAAGGTACCCTCTCCACATTGAGGGAGGGATGGGCTGGGTAATAAACTTACATTGGTCAGCTTCTCACAAGAGCAAGATGATACCACTCTGGTGTGCAAAGCTGGGGAGCTGGAGGGAATTGACTGGTGCCTTTCTCTGTGCGATTCATGGGTGGCTCAAGGGGCATTCATGAAATTAGGCTGGGTGTGGGGCTCCATGTGCTAGGTGATAACAGAACCTGGGACCACTCTCCTCAGTTCAAATCTTTGTCATCTTCGCGTTCTTGTCACCCTTGTTTTATACCTTCAGTCCATGTGAGATTCCACCACTTAACTCAGTTCTCGTTAATTTCAACAGGTAGTGGAACATTTCCTTGACAGTGCTGTTTCTATGTTGTTTTCACTGCAGTACGATCCCCCCACAAGGTCTAAGCCTTAGCCCCTAACCCTGCTCAGCAGTGATGTGAGTGCCATGAATCACTGATTGGAAACAGGGTCTCTCAATTGAGAGTCCAGTCAGCGCCGTCTTTAGACACTGGTAAGAGGCTGGTCCAATGGAGGCTAGAATCTTTAGGGGGAGCTCACACTGCCATGTAGAAACACACCTGTCCCCACCCACTCACCCAGAATTGGCAACCCTACCCCGTGCTTAGCAAGTGAGGTTCAGTTTAGGGTGCCCCACTCAAATCAGGGTGTGCTAAGCACAGTCCTGCTGCCCTTCACTCAGATAGTCAAAACAACATGTCATCACCCCTGCACTCAAATACCAGAGTGAATTGTAACCCCAAAAGAACCAAAACCAATCATTTGGGAAAAGCAGCTTCATCTGCTGCATACCTAGACAGTGCAGCCCATAGGGCAACCTTGTCTATTATATTCACTGGCTTGCTTTCATTATATCTAACTGCTTTTATTATAATCAGCTGTAACGCTGGCCTGTGTCCTGTGAGGTATTAGATGAAGCATACATTAGTATACAGGTGGCTAAATCGGTCAGAACCCTTGGCATAGATTCATGGTTACATTTAGATTTTGGGAACTAAGAAGAACTTGCTCAATGGTAGAGGTCAGAATGTTCCAGAAAGTGCTACTGCAAAGAACAAGGAGGTAATAACCTCAAATCTGCTTAAGCAAGGGGTGATGGGTATGATCATCAGCTGAAAGGGTATTAACACATATCAATATCCTAACCTATAGAAGGAGGACACCACAGCATTAGTAGGATGAGGAAACACAAAAAAGGAAAAGGGAGAAAACCCCTACTGAATATGCTTTCGACACAGTAATGTCAGCGTAAGACATTATAAAAGATGCATCCCAGCCTGAGGGCAGTAAGAGAGATGGCTGTAACCATTGGAAGTAGCCAGAATGATAGCCACTGGTGATAAGGAGGAAAGTGATAGTGATAAGAACAATCATCCTGCAAGAGATGGTGGGAGCATATGGATGTACATTCTGCAGTCTCTCTATTTACCTTACTGAGTTACAGCATTTGTGGCTGTGCTCAATGTATTAACAGACTATTAAATATAGAGTTCCTAGATGTGAGTGTTGCAACTGTGCACATCGAGGTTCCCGACCATATAGTAATTTTAATTTTAATAACACTGGGTTGGATCTTGGGACAGGAACCTGCTACCCTCAAAGTGATAATTGGGAATTCTTAAGTAATTAATATAATTAATACGTAATCTACAGATTGGGCTACAGCAGACTAGGCTTGTCTAGGCACACATGAGCTGCCCCTGAAGTCTTTTCTTTAGCTCATTACTAGATATCAGGAGAGAGTTCATTCAGACCCTGCTTACACATGCTTAAAGTGCTTTGCTGATTATGGATGCTTTCCAGAATTGAGACTGGTTCACGTGAGAAATTTTAATTACCGATATAAGTGTATGCCACTTGGGACACAAAGCTAGACTGCTTCTTAAAGTTGCTGGGCCAAACTCATCCTAGCTGTAACTCCACAGGTATGGAGGGAAAATAAAGCCTAAATTGGCATGTTTGAAGTGTGATACTCTCTAGAAAGGAACACAGAATTTATTTAGGAATCCAATGAGACTGGTTGCCACCGACAAGTTGAGACATCTTTCTTTTGTTGCTCATCTTAAGTCACTATGAAGGGAGAAAAAATGATTGTACTCCTTGACTACTGTTATTTTGTGTCAATTGATATTCACTATGGCTGCAGCCCATAACTCAGATTGCTTCACAATTCAAATTCTTTATTCCTTAAGTGTACTAAGTAGATGAATCATTGCCAAGAGCGTTTGCAATTTAAAACATGTTTGTGGCAGAAATGCCAGAATGAATATGACTATTATTTCCCTTTGAACCCTAATGGGTGTCATCTGTATCAAAGCGGCTAAAAAAACTGATAAAGGAAAAAAACAGATATTCTTCTATATTTATATTTGATCCACTATAGTATTTTGCCTGTAAATACAAAATGTAAGTATGACTAAACAAACCTGTTTAAAACATCAGGAAACTGGCTGTGTTTCCACAGACATGACCCAGATGCACACAAATCTTTACGCCCATTTGCTGCATCTGTGGCTTCTATAATGGAACAGTTGGTTTTAGTCCAACTCTAGATAGACAAACATTCTAGCATTAAACCACAACTCCAATTCACATCCTTGTCGGTAGCGCTTATGAGGCCTACTGTGGGGTCACTTTTCACATATATCTCTATTTCAAATCAGTGAGAGTTCAACATGTGATATGATCCTGAAGTTTAGTCCCATCTATAACATCGATTAGTGGTCAAACTTAGCATAGGAACAGCTGATATTATTTGTGGCACCTTTTGACTTCCATGATCAGAAAGGTTATGTCACTCTTACGCCATAGACACAACACATAGCTATGCAGTCAAATCTGTGATTTATTGTGGGGTCAAACGAGAGGTGGAATTGCACATTTGAGAATATTTTTTGTCCAGCAGGAAACTGAGAACCAGACTCTACAAATCATAGAATCATAGAATAATAGGGTTGGAAGGGACCTCACGAGGTCATCTAGTCCAACCCCCTGCTAAAAAGCAGGACCACTCCCCCTAAATCACCCCAGCCAGGGTTTTGTCTAACCGAGCCTTAAAAATCTCCAAAGATGGAGATTCTACCACCTCCCTAGATAGCCCATTCCAATGCTTCACCACCCTCCTAGTGAGAAAGTTTTTCCTAATATCCAACCTTGACCTCCCCAGCTGTAATTTGAAACCATTGCTCCTTGTTCTGTCCTCTGTTACCCTCGAGAACAGCCTAGCTCCCTCCTCTTTGGAGCAACCCTTCAAGTAGTTGAAGGTTGCTATCAAATCTCCCCTCAGTCTTCTCTTCTGTAGACTAAATAAGCCTAGTTCCTTCAGTCTCTCCTCATAAGTCATGTGCCCCAGCCCCCTAGTCATTTTTGTTGCCCTCCGCTGGACTCTTTCTAATTTGTCCACATCCTTGTCAAATCAGTGCACCCTATTCCAGGGCACCCTATTGAAATTCAGGTGATCAAAGACAAGAGTTTTCAACAAGGGTTACGTGTAGCGCTGGTGGTATGCAAATGTCTTTCTGGGGGTACATCAACTCATCTAGATATTCACCTAGATTTACAACAGGTTACTTAAAAAGCAGTTGCGAAGTGAATACAACCTAAAATTTCATGCAGACATTGACTTTTTATACTGCTCTAGATACTATACACTGAAATGTAAGTTCAGTGTTTGTATTCCAATTGGTTTATTTTGTAATTATATGATAAAATGAGAAAGTAAGTGATTTTTCAGTAAGTGTGGTATTTTTATGTCTGCTTTTGTAAGCAAGTAGTTTTTAAGTGAGGGGTACACAAGATAAATCAGACTACTGAAGGTGGTACAATAGTCTGGGAAATTTGAGAGTCACTGATCTAACAAATACTGCTAGAGATTTCTGGCCAGAATAAAACTATTGATTTTGCTGTTGTGCAGAAAATATAAATATAACACTGGCTTAACTCAAGATATTTTTTCCTTTTTCTTTTTTTTTTCTTCAGAAAACTCAGGCATTTTCCACTACCTGTCATTAAAGACAGAATTTCAGAGTAATGTGGAATTGGCTGGTGTTTGATCAATTAAAACTGATCTATTGATTTTTTTTAAAAGAGTCTTTAAAGCGGGCTCTTGAAAAGTCTTCCTCTTAATTTTACTGTAACATTTTAATACTTTAAACAGACCTCTAAAATTAAATACTGGCTTTCAATCTGTGGTATGCAGGCCCCTGGAGGTGTGCAGAGTATACCTTACATTTCCAAAGGGGTCCATACCTCCATTTGAAATTTTTTAGGGGTCTGCAAATTGAAGAAAGGTTGAATAATGGGAGTGATTGTACTTGAAGTCCTAAGATTCCAATCTGTTGTGCCCAGGCAGAGTCCCAATAACGTTAATATGACCCTGTCCATTCAAAATGAACTGCTCCTTCTGCACTTAAATGCTGATTCTACCAAAATGTGGTGAATTCATACGTTTTCCCTTCTGGTAAATAGGGTTTTGCATTCTGATATTCGGCCCTGCAAGTCTCTCATTGATATAAAGTCTTTGCTGTTTTGTGGATGCCGTGACAAATATAAAGTCTTTGCTGTTTTGTGGATGCTCAGAATGCCCCGATTCACTTATAATCTAACACGCTGGTGCCAAACATCACTGGGTGGTGGATGATTAGGATGTATATGAGTTGGAAGCCTGACAGAATTATGTTCTTACCATGCATTTGGCAAGTAATGCATAAGCCCAACCTGCCGTAGACAAAGAGGTGCCTATGTGCTTGGCTGACCAGCTGGTCAGAGCCAATGAAGGCATATTTACACACAAAGCCACCCGAACCCTTGGGAGAGCAAGTGGGAGAAGATCATCATTTAATCTGGACAGGGGATGGAAATTGCTCTCCCAAGAAGGCTTCCGGCTTCTGGAAGAAGAGTCAGTGAACCTTGGGAAGATAGATAAGGAGAGGGAAAAGCCTTTTCAGCATCCATCATTTGAGGGATTGAAGGCACCAGAGGTCTCTTAATCATGGTAAGACAGATCCTTGAACCAATGGGGCTGAAGTTTCTGGGAACTAATTATAAGAAGGAATGCTGCTTAGGCAAAGGCTGTAACCTGATGAAATTGAGTCTTAGAAACCAATTTTTGCTTTTGTTTGCTTGTAACTCTCACGTTATTCCTTATACCTAGGATCACTGACATGAGTGCCTGTTCGTTAATCACCTTGCTTTACTTTTAATATAAACCAGCCATGCTGTGATTGAAATAAGAGTGTTTGCCAAAACCAATGAAATTAATAAGCTGCTGTTTACTGCCTCTTGAAAGGACCTTAACATATGTTCTTATGAGTTCTGCTTGAGAAGCTAGAGGAATGTATTAACATCTTGGGAGACAGAGCTTCCATTATAGTCAGTTCTGTTTCCACTGGGGGGGACGGAGGGAGAAACAATTGAAGACTTACCACTGGCTTCATTGAAGGTGTGATAAAATTGTAAGGGAGTGACTACGTGTGGTTCTTATTCAGGATGAAGCCTTGATTGAAGCCAAATAAAAAATTTCAAAATTTGGAGAAAATTGATAATTTCACCCACTTCCTCTCCCCCTCCCCCACCCCATATACTATAGAGTGGGTCACACAAAATTCAGGTTTTGAGGAAAAATAAGGGACTAAAATTTTCATCAAAATGCCACCTGAGTTTTCAGACAATTCTGGCCCTCATGGTGCAACTAGTTTCTCTCATCTGTGATAAGGCATGGAGTTCTCTCAGCTCTCACCAAAACAGCTAGTACCTTTGTGGGACCAGGCCGTAAATTCAGTACAATTCCATCTAGCTCGAATATTTGCATTCCACTCCAGTGGTGCTCACCCTGAGGCTCCTTAAAAAAAAAAATTACAAATTATTAGTAATGCTATGCAAATTGCTACCAAATCAATGCGGCAGAACGAAGAAAGAATCTTAAAGGAATGTGCACGTCTCTCCATTCTAGCTGGGATTTAGCAGAAAAATCAGTCCAAATAATGAATAGCTTGTTATTTCCTCAGTGAAATAACATGAAAAATGAAATGTTTACTTTTTCAATTACCGTCGCCGAGAAGGTAGAACAGCAGGAGAAAAAGTGCCTAGCATCAGTCCAGATTTATAGGTGCCAAAGTAGCATACTGTATATGAAAGAAGAGCATTCATATACACATTTGCCTTGCCATAGCATCTTAGAGCCCCTCAGTCATAGACCAGGATCCCGTTTTACAAGGCACCAAAGAAATACAGAACAAAGAGGTGGTCTCTGCCGTAAAGAGCTCACCATCTAAGGGAGTTCAAGGAAAAAGTGAGACAACACTGATCATTGTAATAAGCAGTGATCTAATAGGGGATTTTGTGGTGTGTTTGTTCACCACATAGCATAATGGGTCTCTGGTCCATGAGTGGGGTCTATAGGTGCTAGTGTAACACAAATAAATAATAAAATAACTGCAATGTCCCCAGAGAAGATCAGAAAACAAACAGAGACTCAGGCACAATCGCTCCCCCTCTCTTCTTGCTTTTCTGTGGAGCAATTTACTTCCCCTGTGCACCCAGGACCAGTCAGTGTCTGGGACTGCCAGACAGCCTTCCACTCCACACTCCTCTGTGACTCCACTTTGCCCACAGCAGGGGGTACAGATGACCAGTCCCTGGTCTTCAGGCCACATTTTGAGCCATAATCTGAACCTGCTGGGCTGAATAAGGGCCTCCACAGAGTTTCTGCTTATAACAGAAAGTTGCAAGTAAGTGCATTTCTCTCCTAGCTGTTTCTACAGAGCTCGCCTTTCCTCTTCTAGGCTGCATCTACACTGGTAAATTAAGTCGACTTAAGCTTGCTTAAGTCAACTTCATTTACCCTGCGTCTACACTACACTTTGCTTAAGTCGACTTAAGGAAAATAAAGTCGACTTAATTAAAATTAAGTTGACTTTATAACATCACCTTTCTATTAGACCTAAGGTTTAAGTCGACTCCCTAGAGTCGACTTAAGCCAGTGTAGCTGTGGGGTAGCCCTAAGTCGACTTGGGTCTACCCCAGGGCTGCACCAATGCCCTCCCTGCTGGGGGGGAGGGGGGCAGAGGGGGAGCCTGGCATGCCCGCCCCCCCCACAGGGCAGAGCCCTGCCCACCCTGACCCTATGCCCTGCCAGGGTCTCTGTCCCCCTTTGCCCCATTGAACCTAGGTACAATGGGGCAAAGGCTGAGCCGCCTGGCATTGGGCAAGGGATGCCCCCCTCCCCCTATGGACCTCCCCTAGGTCCCCCTAAGCCCCTAGAAGTCGACCTAGGCATCCAGTGTGGACGCTCTAGGTTGACTTTTTAAGTTCCCCCCAAAGTCGACTTTAATTTCAGTGTAGACACATTAAGTCGACTTAGTTAAAGTCGACTTAAATTACCCAGTGTAGACATAGCCCTAGACAGCTGCTGGGGCACATGCATTGCCTTGGGTTTTTTATTCCTATTGGTGTATATCTACTGCTGTAGGTGATGGATATTTGTGGATGTTAACCGCTGGCTACCGTGGAATTTTCCATCCAAAGCCCATTCCCTGCAGAACGGCAGCCTGACAAGAATACAAGAATTTGCTGCAAAGCTTGAGTTTGGTTCAGGGGTGTGAAGATCCAGGATTTTGATTAAGGTCCATTTCTAGAGAAAACTAATTGTGCTCTTGGATAAATCAAAGTGTATCTGACAGCCTGTCCTTCCTCCCTTTAGCACAAAATACATTAAGGAAAGTTAATCTTCAAATGACATGAATTAAAGAGCCTGCAGTGTGGATTGCTGCATGGCCAACCCTAAATGGTCAAATGTCATGAGACATGGCTTTAAAATCATGGGGTTATATAAAATAATAGATTTGGAGTTCTTTAAATTTGCCTTCTGCCTTTTGAGCCTTTAGGGTGCACTGGGTCACATTTTGAAGCTTTCTCCAGTGCCACAAAGGCTAGAAGCTTACTTTTTCTGTAAGAATGAAGGTTGAAATAATCATGTATCCCCTTGATTCCAGGAGCTGGGGCTTTAAGGGTAACAGTAATTATCATGAGACTCATGAGTTGGCAACACTGATTAGCAACAGCTGTCCTGGTGGTCCTGTAGTACCTACTATGAAGATCCCTCAACATCACTGAGAACCTAAATCAGGCCCGGAGAGACCACTTTCCAGATAAGTGGCTTGGTTAATGGTTTATGAAAGGCTGAGAGTGCCTGGAATTACTTCAGGATTATTTATTATTATTTATTTAAGCCAAATTATCAACTAACTAATTCGAACTAATTTTAGTTAGTTAGAATTAGCTTAATTCGAACTAGCAAAATTTAGTTCAAACTAAGCCAGTTCATGGCACTTGCTTAGTTTGAATTAGCGAATTTCATTGAGTTCAATGGGCCAGTCAGTTCGAACTGAACAATTAGTTCGAACTAACATGGCCACATTGGTTAATTTGAACTAACTACTTTGAATTAACCCTTAGTTCGAATAGCATATTCGAATTTATTAGTTCAAATTAAGGAAGCCCTTAATTCGAACTAATGAAAGCCTAGGGTAGCCATGGCTTACGTTAGTTCGAATTAAGCTTCCTTAATTCGAACTAACTTGCCGGTGTAGACATAGCCTAGGATACCTACTTTGAAGAGATTTTGGCCCTGATCCTACATTCAGATCCACATAAGTACAGAGTTCCACTGACGTTCAGTTGGAGGATTAGGGCCAATATTTGTAAGAAAATATACACTTGTATATTTATGCATCTTTGCATTGGCTTAAAGGCAAAAGAAACATGCTTTTTAACTGCTTTTTCATAGGACGGGGCTCTGAATTCATCGAGTGGAAACAGAAAGTACTTTGCAACCCGTTTTTCAGGAAGAGTTAGGACAAGCAGTAACCTCTCAGGCACATTTAATTATTATGTTTAATCCAGTGAAGAGGAACCGTATGGTTGGCCTTTTCACCAGCAGATTGTAAATAGGTGAAAAATGAAACTTTGATTTTAAATTGCAGATAAAAGTGAAACATACAAAGGATCTGAAATGGTGCAAAACAATCAATCATCTCCGTGCTTCCAGATCTGGCTAATGGCTTTCAAGCACCGTTTTACAATTATTGGAACAAATCAGAGTTCGAATGACAGTTAGTGGCAATGTGTCGAAACTATAGCAAAGGACTGCAGAATACATTAGAATACTGAATTTTACTTAATTGTACGATGGTACTTAGCAATTCCAAACCTTACCCAAGGACGATGACACAACAACTCAGGATTAATCAACAGCTTTGGCTGCAATGAGAATATTTTCTCCTTTTGCTATCTTGTCTTCTTCCGAAAAGATTAGATGTAGCTCCATGAGCTTTTTGCACTTAGGTAAAAAGGAAATTGCAATCATTTTTGCTTTCCCTTTATTAATAGTGTTATTTATTTGTATTATTACAGTGTCTAGGAGCTCTAGTCATAGACCAGGACCCTATTGTGTGAACCAGGAACAGCATTTGAGTATCTCAAGTGTTTGAATACTCAATGTCATTTGTTGTATGCCTTTTCCCCTCTCTTTCCAAAGAGACATCATACAACTATTGTTACTTAGGACTTTGTGCAGCAGACCAGGGCCAAGTGGAACTCCATGGCACAGTGAGAATAAAATCCATAGCTTCCTACATAGCCTCACAGTATCCTGTCACATAAGAATACAGCGAAACTTCATTAATTGCTAGCAGTATAGGGCCTATGCAACACAACTGGGCTATTTTGCTTCCTTTCATAGAAGGATTGGTACATATACATTCTTGCCAGGTCTATGACAATATTTTTGAAGTCCATAGTGAATTTAGGCATGGGAGGTATTTACTTTACAAGGAATCAGAGAAAGATTAGGGCATTTAGCCTGGAGTTTTCATTGTAACTGGATGGACATTTTCTTTCTACATGTGCCTGATTGCTACAACTAAGTGTTTAGCTTTCAGGAGCACTCATTGTTCAGGTGGCAGCAGCTGCATTTAAAGTGGATTCATTTCAAGCAAGAACTATTTTTCTCACTTTATTTTTTTTTAAATGTAAAAGTGGGTTCTGTGCTGGCAGTGGCAGAAAAGCTGGCCATTATTTAAACAATGGCTATAAGATAACATCATTACTACATTCTACTAAATTCTTCTTCTAAACCAGCAGGTATTTTAATGCCGTATCTTATGACTCTGGAGATTGTAGGAGATACTGATGGCCTTTTGAATAGAATTCAACTGAATTATTCAAACTCAGTTGGTTCAACTCCTGGCCAATTCTATGCCTAGTGTCCACATGCCAGATGTTAGTTATTTCTTTTGCTATACAACTGGAAGGCAATGAATAGGATACCACAGTGATCAAGGCCATATGAAACCTATCATAGTATGGCAAAGTTCTGCATGTGTTCAGTTGTACTGGAAGCTCAGCCCATTATCAAGTGCTGTTCTTTGCCTGAAATAGGCACAAAGTACAGGGGATGCCAAAATTAAGTGAAATTACATTTACTCTGCCCTCTTTCTTCCCCCCAAGTCTTTTGATTAAATCAAAATTCAGTGGAAATCCATGGAATTCAGGGACCCTTCTTGATTTTGTTGTAAATGCCACAATAGAGAACGTAGGGGTTATTTCAAGTTTTGGCTTTATTGACAAGGAGCAAAGGTGGGCTCTTGCACAACAGCTTCTTAAAATGGTGCACATAAAACCATCACATGGAGAGAAGTTAGGTACCAGCTTTGTGGAATGAGCCCTTTAAACTCTCTTTCCAATAGTTGCTTAAATCTAACCTCCTATACAATCCCACTTCTCCATCCTCATCTCTCCATCCCCTGAACTGAGCTCGTGTCTTGTCTAGTGTTAAGTCTATCCTGCATTGCAGTCTACACAGACGGATAGCTGCATCAGTGCGCAACCCCTTAATTTCAGAGGGAATCCAGGTGGGTCGGACCACAGCTGATGAGGATCCCAAGATATGAGCAGTATTTTTTGGATCGCATGCACTTTAGTTTGTAAAACACAGCGTAAATGTAGGGCGCTCTGTAAATGAGTAACATTAACATAAAAGAATTAGTTGTACAGAAGCAGGAAGTTCATTCGCCTTTTAACAACACACAGCAAATCTGCTATGTCTAAGTTGTCCAGTAGTTAGACACATTGTCAGGACTCAGTGGAGCTATACTTCTACCAATGTCTCTTTGCATAAAAATGTGGACCTAGGGGTGCGTCTACACTTGTAAATTAAGTCGACTTAAGCTTGCTTAAGTCAACTTAATTTACTCTGCATCTACACTACATTTTCCTTAAGTCGACTTAAGCAGCTTGCTTAAATCGACTTAAGGAAAATTAAGTTGACTTTATTAAACCTCCTTTAAAGTCGACTTTCTAAAGTCGACTTAAGCCAGTATAGATGCAGAGTAGCCCTAAGTCGACTGTAAGTCGACTTAGGGCTCTCCAGGACTCTCCTACTGCCCTTCCTGCCAGAGGGTGGCACAGGGGGAGCCTGGCATGTCCCCCCAAAGGGCAGGGCAGAGCTCTGCCCACCCTGCCCCTATGCCCTGCCAGGTACCCTGTCCCCCATTATACCCAGGGTCAGGATAGTAAGATTTTTCCCTGATTTTAAAAAACACCCCTAACGCAAGGTGATTTAAAAAGCAAAGATTTCTACCTTTGACTAAAATATCTTAAAAGTTCCTCCTGCTACTAAGAAGATAGTGGAATGAAATCTGGAAGCATAAAGATCAGGCTCCATCTGAAATGTGAAAGGTTCTGTTCAGTTACTAATAAAAATTCATTCTAACGCCATCTCAACACTAACATACTTAAAGCAGACACGTATTAATTATAAGGATTCTTTCCCCTTCGCTTTGTTGTATAGTTTTTCAATATTAATGGACTGAGAAGTGGGTGAAACCATTCATCATCAGTGCTCCTGATAAATATTTAAAGGGAATATTCATAGGGTTCAATAGCTTCTCCATCTAAATACAAGGATCATTCAAATGCTAAGGCTGGTGGTATAATTGGGTCCTCCAGGCTGCTGGACTGTATTTCAACTGAGCATGAAGTGATAGGAAACCTCACTTAATAAATAACATAAAGGCTCTCGTGAGAAGCTGTGGAAGTTTTATACAACTCCTATTGGCAGGCTTGCTGCAGAAGATAATAATAATACTTTGTACTTAAAGTGCTTTGCAGACATAATTAAACTTGACACTATCTTGTGACCTAATTAAGTTTTATTGGACCCATTTAAAAGATGGCTGCTCAGAGGCACATGGAGTTTAAGGGGCCAATTTTCAAAAGTGCCTAAGTGGTTAGGCTTCTGAGTGTCATTTTTGAAAGTGAGAGGGTCCTAAGTGACTTACAGTAACATTTTCAGAAATGCCCAAGACCCAGATCTGTGAAAGTAGTTAGGCATTGTCACACTCCCTTTTTGTGTTTGCACTTTCTCTCTCTTTTTCTACGTTATAGACCCTTAATGTTTGCAATGAAGAGGGTCACATCATTCCAATTTACTGAGCTCCTTGCTAATTCACTGATAGGGGATGACTGTATTTCTGTTCTTCTCCCCTCCATCCTTTAACATTATTTTGTTCCCATCATATTCACAGAAGTGCTATCACTCAATCATCCTTATAATGGGGGAAATGAAAAGTGCACCTGAGATGAAACAAACACCTTCAGCAGATTAGAATTTGAGAAATATTTATGTTGGAGAAGGAGATTACCTGCATTTGTTTCCAGTGATCAGCTAATGGGAAGGCAGGCCAAATATTTCAGGATCAGCATTAAGTGCCGATCGTTTTATGTTTTCATTCCACTAGCGTGAAAAATAATTGATTGGGGACCTAGATCCATAAAACAGCAATGACAAGCATTTACTGTGCAGAAAACAAGATTATATAGATAGAATTAAGATGGATTTATCTTCAGTTCCTTAGTGAGTTTCAGCTCTATGAACTCTTTTAACACTCTCCAGTGTGTTGAGGAGCTTGAAGACTTCAAATGATCACAAACTGATGGACATGAGACATTCACAGAATAAAATAATTTACACATGTGATAACATTGCGGGGTTCAATCCAGACCAGTGAGGGACTGTGTCACTCTTGCCCTGCACACTTGGATACCTCGCAATGCTTTGCTGCTGTAGCTCCCAACTTGGGCTCCTCACAAACAGACAGACAGACAGCCTGCACGGGTGCCTGTATATAACCACAGCCCTGGTCCAGCCACTCTGACCCCTGTAACCTGTCTGCAACACACCAGCTACAGGCTGGTTTCCAGATGCCTCAGTTACTTACCTGAAGGGTGACCTCCAAAACATACCTAAACCCTAATTTTCTGTAAAAATGGGTGTTTTGAATAATAATCCAGATATATTAGATCCATTGCTCTACTAAGGGTATCAATATACAACAGTTGTTACCCTAAATGGAGTTGCCAACACTGGATTAGTTTTGATTAAAGAATAAAACAAGTTGATTTAACTACTAAGAGATAGGCTTTAAATGAGTATGAGTGTAAGCATTAAAGTAAGAAATGGTTACAAGACAAATAAGGATAAAACATTTCCTAGGACTTAACTGAATGAATCAAGTCTAGTTAAAGGTGAACTTATCACAGCTTCCTATTAACATTGCTGACTAATTCTATGGCCAGGATCTGCTCCCAAAATCCAACATCTGTTTCGTTTGTTTTCTTAGATGAAAGAGAAGAAGAGAGATGGGGAACAATAACTTGGGGTATTTGTGCCCCTCACTTTTATAGCTTAGTCATCCTTTGAAATGCATTTTCCTGAGGGTTACCACCAGATAACAGTCTGGTGGTGAAAGAGGTTTCATGCCATTGATTGCCGAGACGCAGAGCTGTTTGTTTCTGGCTGCTCCCTTGCCAAAGAGTGGCCAATTGAAAGGATAGGTGATTGCCCATCAGCTTTGATGACACCTGGCTAGAAGCAACAGCTTGTCCTTAGTCTTTGAGAAACAGGTTTATACATGCCCTAGACTTGCCTGGTAAACACACTTCAGTCCTGATTTCAGTGTATGTTCATATCTTTACATAGAATGTTGCTACATACATTCTACCATGATATTACTGACCGTCAAGTAATTAGCTTTCAAGTGATACCTCACAAAGATACAAAGATTATTACAATGGAGTGTAGGTCTGCAGGTTGCATTTGGTCAGAGTTAGACTATAATCTTTTGGGGGCAGAGATCATCTTTTTCTGTGTTTGGACAGTGTCTAGCACAATGGGGTCTTGGTCTGTGACTGGGGCTCTGAGTTGCTACCACAATACAAATTACTCACATTAACACATCAATAGTTACATGCTCCAGCTACTTTTTTACAGCTGATCCAGAGTTAAATATGTCAGTGGGAAAGCTCCCATCTATTTCAGTAGGCTTTCAATCAGAACCCTAACAGATGAGTTTTCCTTCAAAGAAATCTAATAGATTTTGGTGCCCAAATCCCATTGAAATTCCTTTTACGTCCTTTGAAAATCCCAGCATGTGTGTACCTTCCAGTTTTTCTTCACTTCAGCGAGTCCTTTGTTGAATTTCCACATTATTTCCCTTCTCAATCAGATCTTCGAACATTTTTAATTTCTTTTTTTACTGTAATGAATTAGATTTCTTTTATTTCCCCCTATGGTTACTGGCTCTAGACGGAACTGCATTGGAAAGGAAAAAAATATAGTATACTGAAAGAGGAAAAGGAAGTATTCTAATGCTTAGTTCTTCGTCCACTGTTTTACAGTGCTTTCATGGCCCTTAATGATCTCTTTTATCATGAAATGTAGGGAACTCACATTAAATTGTTGACCTAATTTTTGATATTTTGCTACAATGGCTCCCTGCCCCTTCAGATAACATGCTTTCAGTTGATACGGATTGGAGGAATAATACATTGAACATCAGCCAGCCTAAGCTCTTTGTCTGGCTGACAGATTACCAACTATATGGGAGACTAAGTGAAATAGCAAAATAGAGTGAAGAGAAGCATAATTAAATATGTTGCACCTATTTTTTAATGCATTGAAAGAGAAGACAAAGACAATTGAGGGGGAAAAGCTGAGAGAAAGATTCAATTATATGAGATGGGCCAGTGAAGCATAAAGGTCAGGGCATTCTAGTTCATAGTTTGGTTGATTCCTTATTGAGATAGGAGCTAACAGCAAAATCTAGATCAACACCTGGACTCTAAGGCTATGTCTACACTTGCTAAAATTAGTTTGAATTAGTTAGTTCGAACTAACTAATTCAAACTAATTTTAGTTAGTTCAAATTAGCTTAATTTGAACTAGCATGACCACACCGGAATGTTAGCTCAAACTAAGCAAGCACTTGCTTAGTTCGAATTAGCGATCCCCATTCATTTCAATGGCCGGTTAATTTAAACTAAGAAATTAGTTCGAATTAACGTGGCCACATTGGCTAATTCGAACTAGTTAGTTCGAATTAACCCCTTAGTTCGAATACCCTATTCAAACTTATTAGTTCGAATTAAGCCTCCTTAATTCGAACTAACTTGCCAGTGTAGACATAGCCTAAGTGACCCAGGGTTCAGAGAGAAGCACATTGGCCCACTGGTAACATCAGCTGGTCAGAACATAAACAGGGAGAAAGGATGAGAGAAAGTATAGACTAGGAACCACCTCTTTTTTCTAACCACTTTAAAAACTGATTCACTTCCTCCCTAACAGGAAATGCAGAATTTGACTGTTCTGTTAAAGATTTTAGCGGTTGTTTGTTAATTTGCTACAGCCAAACTGCCATGTTAACGCTTATCCCAGTGCTAAGTCGCCACAGTTCAGAATTATTTCCAACAGCTTGCAAGTTAAGTAATCGAGTATGTTATTGCACTTGTCTTTAAGTTCTATAGATATATCCTGGGCTTAAATGCATAATGAGTTTGTTGGACTTATACCTCATGTCTCCACTCCAATGAACAACCTTTTACAACAGACTTTACCACAGCTGTCAAGTTTTGTTTTGTGCTTGAAGGTCAGAGGGATACAGTGTACAGGCAAAGAGGTGTATTTAAGGTTACATTATTCCTTGCTTTCCTCATTAGCTGGCTTTCCCTTATTTTCAAAGCACCACAATGTAACACATTTAAACATAAAACAAAACTATGTATTTGAAGCCACTCTGGAAACTCTGTTGAATGCATCCATTGCTCCTTATAAACCAATCACTTAAGGCCAGATTTCCAACTGCTCATTTATAGACATACTGTCCCAGCAGATCAGAGAATGACACAGAACCTATAGAACAATGTCTCTGGGAGCAGCCTGGGGACCCATAGCTGCTCAGCATTCACAGTTAGCACAGGATTTTCCAGATAAAAGTTCAGATCCCATTTTCAGAGCTAAATAAAGATGCGATCGTCAAAATACATTAGTACTCATCATGCTGATCTTCTGGGAAGTTTGGCCACATAGACCCTGACCCTATATAACTTTGTGCATGTGCTTAACCAACGGGTATAGCATATCAAGCTAAGTACATGTGCATGTGTTTGTGGGATCAGGGCCCTATTTTGGTGCCTAAATGAGCTCATGAAAATCTGGCCCCAAGGTTTATAACTGAACCACCTCCTTCTCATTTTGTAGAATTAATGTTTTGATTAAATATTGGTAGGCTGTAATTGCCCCTTGAAGATTTACAAGAAGTAAGTAAACAATGCGCAATTGATTATTAGAATTAAGTTTCCCAGTGTTTTCCATTTGGACTCTTGTAACCCAAATCGCTAAATGTAAACAAGCTGCTGAAAAAGAAATTGCTATGTCAATATATCTGTTGTACCTCTCACCGGCATTTTGATCATCTCTGGAGAGGTTTGAGTTCAGTCTATATCACAGGAGAAGGAGTGAGATACGGTCATTCTTACTGGGCAGAGTAAGCAAAAATGGGAAGCAGTGACACTCTTTCTTTTTATATGTTATTTAGTCGTATTTATTTAATGGTTGCTCAATTTAGCTACTATAATATTCTTTAATAACTTATACAGCATATTTTATGCCAGCCAGGCAGTTCAATGAGATAGAAATGTACCTCAAGATGAGGCCTCTGAGAGCAATGGAAAAAAAGGAAAGCAGAGGATCCGTGGGGGGATGAGGAAAAGAAACATGTAACCAACTATCTTAGTGATTTATCAGGGTAATAAATACTTTATACCTGATTTTCGGTATAAAGGACACTAAAAGAGTCAGAGACTGGTGGAGAGTGGGAAGAGGCATTTGAGAGTGGGAAGAGGTGATTTGCCAAGGGTAACAGCACATTGGTGGCAGAGTCAGGAGTGTCATGTAGGTCTCCTGAGTCCCAGTCAATGGATCGTGTTGTGTCTCCTTGCAGAGGCTTTGTTTTTTCCTAATAATAAAAGCCATTGGTTCCTCTGGAGCTCTGCTTTCCATTCTGACCTTATTAAGCAAATAGCAGTGAGTTCATAAGCTTTTCCCATGTCAGCCCACAGGGACTTGCTTGCCAGAGTTAGAATCTTGGATAAACAGCTCTCTGCAGCTCTGACCTGAACTTAACTCATTAACTCCAATGCCTCGTGTAGTAGGGTTTAACGCAAAGCCTCCAACCACCCTAACAACTCAATAGATTATCCACATCTACTCGGAATGATCGCTGAGCTTTGGCGTGACATCGTGGGAAGCTTTGTTTCCTATCTTGGGTGGGTGGCGGGTGAATCTCCATTGCTTTACTGATTATGGTCGTATACTATTTTATTTAATAGCAAAATATTTTTGCAGAATGATTTAATACAAGGAGACAAGAAACATGAATATAGTTAGAAAACAGATTAGTAGCTGACAAGCTCCATCATATCATGGCTTCATTTCTTTAGCTGCGATGCAGTTCCCATTTTAATGTCCTGAAAGGTGATTATTGCACACTGACAGACAACTGATGGGGTTCCCAAGTTAAAGCACTTCGAACATCTGTCATCCCGCAGCAGTTCAAGGCTTTTCTCCAGCCTACTATACAAGTATGTTAAAAATGATCCCCCCCAGTCACAGCCTAATTCGCCAGTGCTGCGGCATAGTAAGGGCTGTCAAGTTGGAGGAGGTTTGTTTTGAAGCTTATACAATGGCTGATAGCATGCCTGAAGGAAGGCAAATATTTCTGAACTCCCTCAGATTCTGCTGAATTCCTTCAGTTTCAAGGGTGAATTGAATTCCTTTTCCTTCCTCTGCCCTCTCCCATTGTGTTTATGGTCTGTGGATAGCAATGAGTTGATGTGACCCTGCTGTGAGTTATAGTGGTTAACGCCTTACAGAGGTTTACAATGGGGTGGACAAGTCCCAAAATGCTAACATCTAACTAACAATGTGTCACATGGTTCAAGCTCATCATTGAAATAAAAGAGAGGGAAGCAGTCTGGACTAATGGATAGTGAACTTGACTGGGATTCAGGAGACCCGTGTTTATTCCTGGATCTGCTACTGGTTTGCAAAAAGCAAGTATCCTTGCCCTGTGCCTCAGTTTCTCTGTTTGTAAAATGAGGATAATGATATGGCTACTGGTTTGCAAAAAGCAAGTATCCTCTCCCAGTGCCCCAGTTTCTCTGTCTGTAAAATGGGGATAATGGTATGGCTCTTCTTTGTAAGACATTGGAGAGCTGCTCAAACACAATGTCTTTTCTGTTCTTACACCTCACTGTAATTAATACTACCGGCCTGAGAGAGGCAGGGAATGCTTGTGCTGAAGCGACCTAGTCCTCTCTCAGTCATCTTGAAGATACAGGCTCACTGGGCCATATTCAATAGCAACACAATGGTGTAAACTGCATGGAGGGGGCATATCACACATTGAAGTGAAAACCATAAAGCTTCTGGTCATTCAGTTCCTAGAAAGGATCAAGAAGTGTTATATGGGAGACAACTTATGAGATCTTTTCGACGGGGGTCATTCTCTTTTCCATAGTCACAGTGCTCCTGGTCGGTTACTGAAGCTAGCATCTATTGGGCAGTTGGTTGCAAGAGAGCCGAGTGAGATTTGTAGAGTGAGCAATATTACCAACCCCAAACATCCACATATCAGGAGTCACTACCCTAAAAATCATGATATTGGTTTAATAATCTAGAGAGGCTTAAAAAAATTGTTGGGTTATTTTTATTTGCTTGTTTGGTTTCTGAGCCTTTGGGTTATACTTTGTTCACAACTTCAGGCCCTCTCCACCCTCCCCCCCCCCCACAGAAAGATTATAAACTGTTTTTTTAAAATGGAAGCTGAGTTTCCTAGCTCCATGTGCTGCAACATAAAGAAAAGCAATAACTATGGCAAGAGTGCCAGCCCTGGGGAGGGAGCTGATGGAGGGTGTAGGAAGAAAAGCAACTCACAGAGGCCACATCTACACTAGAAAAGTTAAGTTGACTTTGTTAAGTCGACTTAACAAAGTTGACTTAACTTTTCTAGTGTAGATGTAGCCCCTTGTCAACCTTATTAAGTTGACTTAACACTTTAAGTCGACTTAATAAGGTTGACTTAGGCGCTGATCCCCGTCCACACTGGCTTTAAGTCGACTTAAGGAGTCAACTTAAGGCTTAAATTGACCTAAAACAAGGTGTTATTAAGTCGACTTAAGCTTTCCTGAAGTCCACTTAAGGAAGTTCTTAAGTTGACTTAATAAAAGCCCGGTATGAACGCGGCTTTCTGTAGGTTGACTTAAGCGTCCTTAAGTCGACCTAAGATGCCAGTGTAGACGTACTCAGAGAGCTGTACATAAGAACATAAGAACATAAGAAAGGCCGTACTGGGTCAGACCAGAGGTCCATCTAGCCCAGTATCTGTCTACCGACAGTGGCCAGTGCCCAGGTGCCCCAGAGGGAGTGAACCTAACAGGCAATGATCAAGTGATCACTCTCCTGCCATCCATCTCCATCCTCTGATAAACAGAGGCTAGGGACACCATTCTTAACCCCTTTCTGGCTAATAGCCATTTATGGACTTAGCCACCATGAACTTATCCAGTTCCCTTTTAAATATTGTTATAGTCCCAGCCTTCACAACCTCCTCAGGTAAGGAGTTCCACAAGTTGACTGTGCGTTGTGTGAAGAAGAACTTCCTTTTATTTGTTTTGAACCTGCTACCTATCAGTTTCATTTGGTGACCCCTGGTTCTTGTATTATGGGAGTATTTAAACAACTTTTCCTTGTCCACTTTTTCCACATCAGTCATAATTTTATATACTTCTATCATGTCCCCCCTCAGTCTCCTCTTTTCCAAGCTGAAGAGGCCCAGCCTTTTCAATCGTTCCTCATACGAGGCACTCTCCAAACCCCTAATCATTTTAGTTGCCCTCCTCTGAACCTTTTCTAGTGCTAGAATATCTTTTTTGAGATGAGGAGACCACATCTGTACACAGTATTCGAGATGTGGGCGTACCATGGATTTATATAAGGGCAATAATACATTTGCAGTCTTATTTTCTATCCCCTTTTTAATGATCCCTAACATCCTGTTTGCTTTTTTGACCGCCTCCGCACACTGTACAGACATCTTCAGAGAACTATCCACAATGACTCCAAGATCTTTTTCTTGACTCGTTGTAGCCAAATTAGCCCCCATCATATTATAGGTATAGTTGGGGTTATTTTTTCCAATGTGCATTACTTTACACTTATCCACATTAAATTTCATTTGCCATTTGGATGCCCAATCACTTAGTTTTGTGAGATCTTTTTGAAGTTCTTCACAATCTGCTTTGGTCTTGACTATCTTGAGTAGTTTAGTATCGTCTGCAAACTTAGCTACCTCACTATTTACCCCTTTCTCCAGATCATTTATGAATAAATTGAATAGGACTGGTCCTAGGACCGACCCTTGGGGAACACCACTAGCTACCCTTTTCCAATCTGAGAATTTACCATTTACTCCTACCCTTTGTTCCCTGTCTTTTAACCAGTTCTCAATCCATGAAAGGACCTTCCCTTTTATCCCATGACAACTTAACTTATGTAACAGCCTTTGGTGAGGGACCTTGTCAAATGCTTTCTGGAAATCTAAGTACACTATGTCCACTGGATCCCCCCTGTCCACATGTTTGTTAACCCCTTCAAAGAACTCTAATAGATTAGTAAGACACGATTTCCCCTTACAGAAACCATGTTGGCTATTGCTCAACAGTTTATGTTTTTCTATGTGACTGACAATTTTATTCTTAACTATTGTTTCAACTAATTTGCCCGGTACCGACGTTAGACTTACCGGTCTGTAATTGCTGGGATCCCCTCTAGGGCCCTTTTTAAATATTGGCGTTACATTAGCCGACTTCCAGTCTTTGGGTACCGAAGCCATTTTAAGGGACAGGTTACAAATCTTAGTTAACAGTTCCGTGACTTCACATTTGAGTTCTTTCAGAACTCTTGGGTGAATGCCATCTGGTCCCGGTGACTTGTTAATGTTGAGTTTATCAATTAATTCCAAAACTTCCTCTAGTGACACTTCAATCTGTGACAGTTCCTCAGATCTGTCACCTACAAAAGCCGGCTCAGGTTTGGGAATCTCACTAACATCTTCAGCCGTAAAAACCGAAGCAAAGAATCCATTTAGTTTCTCTGCAATGACTCTATCATCTTTAAGCGCTCCTTTTGCATTATCATCATCAAGGGGCCCGACTGGTTGTTTGGCAGGCTTCCTGCTTCTGATATACTTAAAAAACAATTTGTTATTACCTTTGGAGTTTTTGGCTAGCCGTTCTTCAAACTCCTCTTTGGCTCTTCTTATTACACTCTTGCACTTAAGCTGGCACTGTTTGTGCACCTTTCTGTTTGCCTCACTAGGATTTGACTTCCACTTTTTAAAGGAAGTCTTTTTACCTCTCAGTGCTTCTTTTACATGGTTGGTGAGCCATGGTGGCTCTTTTTTGGTTTTTTTACAGTGTTTCCTAATTTGGGGTATACAGTGAAGTTGGGCCTCTATTATGGTGTCTTTAAAAAGCGCCCATGCAGTTTTCAGAGATTTCACTTTAGTCACTCTACCTTTTAGCTTTTGTTTAACTATCCCCCTCATTTTTGTATAGTTCCCCCTTTTGAAATTAAATGCCACAGTGTTGGGCTGTTGAGGTGTTCTTTCCCCCACAGCGATGGTGAATGCTATTGTATTATGGTCACTAGTTCCAAGTGGTCCTGCTACAGTTACCTCTCGGACCAGCTCCTGCGCTCCACTCAGGATTAAATCTAGAGTTGCCTCTCCCCTTGTGGGTTCCCATACCAGCTGCTCCATGAAGCAGTCATTCAAAGTATCAAGAAATTTTATCTCTGCAATATGTCCTGAAGTGAAATGTTCCCAGTCAATATGGGGATAGTTGAAATCCCCCACCATTATTGGGTTTTTAAATTTGATAACCTGCCTAATTTCCCTTAGCATTTCATCATCGCTCTTACTATCCTGGTCAGGTGGCCGATAGTAGATCCCTAATGTTATATTGTCATGGAAGCATGAGATTTCTATCCATAGCGATTCTATGGAACAAGTGGATTCGCTTATGATTTTTACTTCATTTGAATCTACATTTTCTTTCACGTATAGTGCCACTCCTCCTCCCGTACGACCTGTTCTGTCCTTCCGATATATTTTGTACCCCGGAATGATTGTGTCCCACTGATTGCTCTCTGTCCACCAGGTTTCTGTGATGCCTATTATATCAATATTCTCCTTTACCACTAGGCACTCTAGTTCACCCATTTTATTATGTAGACTTCTAGCATTTGTGTATAAGCACTTTAAAAACTTGTCCCTGTTTATTTGTCCGCCCTTTTTTAATGTGCCAGATTCTTGGTCATGTGGCTGTTTATCATCGGATCCGGCCCCCTCACCATCCTTTTCTGTCCTCTGTTCCTGACTATAACTATAACTATAACCTGGAGATTCCCTCTCGTCAGACTCTCCCTTAAGAGAAGTCTGTGTCCGATCCAGCTGCTCCTCTGCAGCAGTCGGCTTTCCCCCATCCTCTAGTTTAAAAACTGCTCTACAACCTTTTTAATGTTTAGCGCCAGCAGTCTGGTTCCCTTTTGGTTTAGGTGGAGCCCATCCCTCCTGTATAGGCTCCCCCCATCCCAAAAGTTACCCCAGTTCCTAATGAACGTAAACCCCTCCTCTCTACACCATCGTCTCATCCACGCATTGAGACTCTGAATCTCTGCCTGCCTACCTGGCCCTGCGCGTGGAACTGGGAGCATTTCTGAGAATGCCACCATAGAGGTCCTGGATCTCAATCTCTTTCCTAGTAGCCTAAATTTTGCTTCCAGGACATCTCTCCTACCCTTCCCTAAGTCATTGGTACCTACATGTACCACGACCACCGGCTCCTCCCCAGCACTACACATAAGTCTGTCTAGATGCCTCGAGAGGTCCGCAACCTTCGCACCAGGCAGGCAAGTCACCATACGGTTCTCCCGGTCATCACAAACCCAGCTATCTATGTTTCTAATGATCGAATCTCCCATTACTAACACCTGCCTTTTCCTAGCAACTGGAGTTCCCTCCCCCGGAGAGGCAACCTCCGTGCGAGAGGCAGCCTCAGCATCATCTGGAAGGAGGGTCCCAACTATGGGAAGGTTCCCCTCTGCTCCCGCTGACTGCTCTGCTTCCCTTGGGCATTCTTCCTCCTCAACAGCACAGAGGCTGTCTGAGCAGAGGTGGGACAATTCTACAGTGTCCCTGAAAGCCTCGTCGACAAACCTCTCTGCCTCTCTCAGCTCCTCCAGTTCCGCCACCCTGGCCTCCAAAGCCCGCACGCGGTCTCTGAGGGTCAGGAGCTCCTTGCACCGAATGCAGACATACGACACCCGCCCACAAGGCAGGTACTCATACATTCCACACCCGGCGCAATAAACTGGATAGCCCCCACTCTGCTGCTGGGCTTCTGCCTGCATTGTCTCCTAGTTAATGAAAGGGTGGTTGAAAGAAAGAAAGGGGTTTTAGAGTATGGTTTTGAAGTATAGGTTATATGGGGACAGGGGACCAAGGAGGACCTATGGGGCCCCGCCCTCCCTTGAAACTCCTTTCTAAACTCCCTTGCAAAACTCCCTGTTAGCAGCCCCTGTTCGCTGTAAGAGAAGACAGAACACTCTTAGTTCAACTTATGTGCACTATTCCTCAACTATCCCACAGTTAAATTCTTCATTGCCATGAGTCACTGCAGCCCCCGCTGAGGTCCATACAAGTCCCATTCACTAATAAATAGGGCTGAATTTAGTCTCAAGAGAAAACCACAACAATGCGAGTTGTGAAGAACCACCCCTTTCAGAGGTTCAAGCTATGAAATTCAGTGACAGTTGTAATTGAGACAACATGAAGCTGATCTTTGTTTGATGGCATACAGAACACTACACATGGTACACCAGCTTGCCACTGCACACCTGTTTTCTGACCAATTTGCATCTGAGGTATTGTTTTCACCACCACCCACCATCTTGACAATGAACGGGTGGGTGATCGCTCCAAACAATGAGTCCGTTACAATTGGCTATTTCATATTTACTGGGACTGTATTTTCTATCCATGTGCCCTGTGCATCTTCTCTTAAAAAGCAAGAGCTAAGTCTAAAACTAGAGGCCCTCAAATAGCAACATATTTTGTAGCAGTTTCAGTTCCCCTTTCCTGTGAAGGGGCCAGAGTAGTCTGCGGGAGACTGTGGAACCTAGGTGCTCCAGAGGGGCAACTCTGCCGTACTGTGCTCTGCCAAACTCCCTTCTCAGTCCTTTCCATCCTCAGTGAGGACTGATGCAAAAGCTACCTCTGCTAGCCTTACACCAGCTGAGACTTTCCCCTGCCTGAGGAATCCTCAGCTAGCCCCTCATAGCTCAATTCCGGCTCCTTTGGCCACCTGTGTGATGTTCTGTAGGGAAGCCAATTTGAAGAAGGGAATCCAGCCCAAGGCTGCAATGAAGCTGTTTTGTGACATTTTTGAAAAAAAACTTCTTCTCGGTGAGCTCTTGGGAAGCCCAGGAGGTTTATGGTTTTATGATAAAACCATTTGAACTTTGCATTATCTGTATTCTGCTGGCGTTTAGCTTGGAGTTCTGGCTTGATTCAAATGGCAGCATTTCACACAGCTGTGAAGTTTAGCTATCAAAACTGATGTGTCTGTTACTATTCACACACTGTTTCAGAGATGCACACAGAGACCAACTCATCGGCCAGTCCTGTAAAGGAAAAACAGCTTTTTCACAACCAAGTGACAATAATCCATGCTCCCGGCCAAATCCTGAGTTCTTGGTTTGTGAAACTGTCATTTCCTGCACCAAAGCCATAGGCCATGTTCAGGGTCGGGGGTCAAAACCAATGACAGTGTTTGCAGGAAACCCATTAAAGCAAAATCCCAAAGCTGACACAGCTCAGGGTTTGAACAGGGTGCCAACACAAAACAAGTTATGTGGACGAAGTGCTTCCTGTGAAGGTCACCTCTGAGTCTTTGCCCTCTAAGGTACTCGCACAGCCCCCCCATTACTAAACTATTGGAACACATCATAATTTTCAGTGTATTTATCCTCACAACACTCCTGTGAGGTTCCATTATCCACACTGAGGCACTAAGGGTGCGTCTACACTGACAACTTAGGTCAACTTAAGGATGCTTAAGTCGACCTACACAAAGCCGCGTCCACACTGGGCTTTTATTAAGTTGAGTTAAGCACTTCCTTAGGTCAACTTAATAACAGCTTAAGTCGACTTAATAACACCACCTCTGAAGGTTGACCTAAGCCTTAAGTCAACTTCTTAAGTTGATTTAAAGCCAGCGTGGACGAGGAATAGCGCTAAGTCAACCTTATTAAGTTGACTTAAAGCCAGTGTGGACGAGGAATAGCGCTAAGTCATCCTTATTAAGTTGACTTAAAGCCAGTGTGGACAGCTATGTCTACTGTTAAGTCAACTTAACAAGGTTGACTTAAGTCGACTTAAAGTGCAGCCACTCTGTTAAGTCGACTTAAGAAGGTCGACTTTAAGTCAACTGAAAGTCAACTTTGTTAAGTCGACTTAACAGAGTCGACTTAACTTTACAAGTGTAGACATAGCCAGAGAGACTAAATGATTTGCCCAGGGTAACACAGGAAGTTCGTGGCAGAAGGAAGATTTGGGGGCCAAGTCCCCAACGTCCTACACCCAATGGCCCAGCTGTCATATCCAAAAGAGGGGATCTCAAAGAGCAGTCTATGGCTCACTTGCAGTGAGTGGGCCAGGATAACGGATGCTCACTGACCCCCGAGCCCCATCTCCCTGCACTAAATGGCACTGCAAGACAGTAATTTACTAAACATTTTGTGGTATCAAGTTTCCAAGTATCAGTATTAAATTCTGAACTATGAGATACAAATTTTTTTAAAAATTCAAGCTTCCCCGGTCAAACCTCTCCCTCCGTCTGAGGAATCTGACTTATTAAAAGGGAAGGTAAATCAGAGTATCCGCCAAACGAAAGACAACATATTGTTCCTCCACTTGGAATGCCCCCCCGACCCTTTTCATTTATTTATAAACGATTAATATTTATGCAAATGCCACTTCAATTAAAAACCGAGTGGAATTAATTGGACAAGAAAATCCTTGTGCTGCCGCAGATAGCAAATGAAAATCAAAGAGTGCTTTGTCCTTTTTTGTTTGTTTGTTTGTTGTCACAGGAATAATTAAGGCAGTTACTAATTTAACGTACCCCCTAAAGCGTTTCCAAACTAATAATCTTTAGAAACAGATTTGCAGCCTTGAAAAGGTAGTGGAAATATACAAAGGAATCAGAGTTGATTTAAGATGAACATTGGCTCGTGCATTCATTAAGGCAGTCTGCTCTACAACAAAAAGCCGCAAGGTCACCATCCCATCTGGATAGTCAGAACTACCTCAGGTTTGATTATCTTACCCCCAAGTCCAAGGATTGCATAACGGGACTAGGTGCCTTAAACCTGGAATATTAGATTGTTGGGGGGAGTTGGGGGTGGGCACAAAGCTGCTCTAACCACAATGCTAGCTATCCCGCAATCATACAGTAATGTGGAAGAGTATCGTAGACAAGCTCACAGCAAAGCATCTAAAACTCAGTTTGGTTTTTGCCATCTGTCTTTTTTGAACAAGATCATGCTCAGATTTCAGTTAACTATTTTCCCCGTTGCACAGGCTGATTCATGATTACAAGGGGGGGAAAGTATGTATATGTTGGGGGAAATGAAATAAAATCAAGCATCACCAGAATAGAGGGAGAATTAAAGCCCTTGCTATATCGTTTCTGATTCACTTAATATTTGGTACATCTTGGCTAGACCCGAGTGGGTTCTTGCATGAGTTTTCCTTCAGATTGTGTACTATGCACAGGTCTCAGCCAGGACTGGTAAAAACAAAGTTAGAGAAAATCGAGAGATTGGAACTGTTACCTTCCCTCAAACTCAAGTAGCAGGAGAAGTAGTGCAGGGAAGATGCCCTGAACTCTTCCTCACTGAGAAAGCATTCATTGGCCCCATTCAAGCCAATGGGAAATTTGCCATTGACTTAACTCAGGACAGGATTTCACCCCGGGAACCGTGGCCAATTAGGAGAAGAGAGAGATGCTCCTATTGCAATTGATGCAATAGGTGCTATCCCATCCACTGCTATTGAGTCTACTGACCTCCAATATATTCACCATCTCTCCTGCTCCTAATTAAAGAAATGCAAAACTATTTGCAATGTAACCCAGACAGACACCTCATCAGGCTTTGCATTTTGCTCTGAACTTGAAGCTCAGACCAGGTTCATCAAAAAGGTTCCCAAACCTGGGCTAAGTTCAGAGTGAACCTGAGATGTTTTAGGGTTCTGAGTCAAAGTCACACAAATCTCAGTCTTTGGAGATATTTAAGGTCTGGTCAGACAAAACCCTGGCTGGGATGATTTAGTGGGGGTGGTCCTGCTTTTAGCAGGGGGTTGGACTAGATGACCTCATGAGGTCCCTTCCAGCCCTAAGATTCTATGATTATAAATCTGGAGGTGTGGTCTTGGTTTGGGTGTGAGCCAGGATTCTTAATGGGCCTAAACCAGGACCCTGAATTTGAACAGTCCTGAACTTTGCTCAAGTGACTGGGTCTGAAATAGTCATTAGTGCCATGCTGGGCATTTCAGCCAGTGGATCCATGCAGTGTGTTTCCATCTTTCACCTGCCCCACTCCAACACCCTCCCTCTGCAGAACCCTGGATGCACTGGGGATGTAGAAAGCACGTGGAAAAGACTCAGAGATCTGTCCTATTGCAAACCAGTGCTATTGCTTTTGGAACTTTGTGCACCCATGCTAGATGCTGGGAGGCTGGATTTGCCTTGATTATTCTGCTTAGCTTTGTCTTAGTGTCCTTGATTCAAAAGCATTGACACACGCTTACTGTGAAGTGTATACAGCCTCATTTTTTCAAATACAAGTGAAATATATAGACAGAAATGGCTTGTTGTGGATCTTAATGTCACCACTATATTTAGACAATGGCTTCTCAAAGATATTTTATTTGGAAGTGTGTCTGGAAAATTTTCTCTCACTGCGAATCAACCCCTTTGCACAGGGGACTGTGTAGAAACAAATAAATCTCAACGTGCTCATACACATGAAAATAAAGAGGCAATTAAAAATCTTAGCAGTTAAAGAGAACTGCCAGTACATCTCATTTCTTGGCAATTTTTCATTTACGTCTCCATCAATGCATTGCTTGATAAAACCAAAGCTGGGCTATAAAACAAATAGTATGTCTTCCACCCTAGAGCATACATTGCTCTGATCTACACCCTACAGGCCTTCAGTTTTCATCTAAGGGCCCTGATTTGGCACTGAGATCCACTAGTGCAGACAGCTGAGGTACAATTACGCACAGAGTCACACCGAAATCTAATTAAACCCATTCACTGGAGCAAGAATGTAAAGAACAAATAGAGCTACCATTCTCCTTCATAGAATTTAGTGCACATTAAATACCATTATTCTTCTGGCAGTAGGGGCCAGAATCTCAGTGAGAATCGGGGGCCCATTTTTGTAGGTACCGAAGCCCATATGCAGCAACAGATTGTCCCACGGCTTACACTGTATTGCAATATTTCCAAATAAACGAGGATAGGAAAGCATGAAGTTGAGGTAGAGTTGACATCCTCTTTGAACACAACATTCAGGGAAGCATTTTTTTTTTTTTAAATTTCTGTCTATTCTATATAGGTTCTCACACTGTGCTCCTTACCTTAGCATCCAACTGTCTTCTAGTAGTGCGTAGAATGACATGACTAACATCTGTCTCATGAGATCTGGGCAGGGACTTGGACCCAGGACTCCCAGGTCCCACAACAGACCCCTAAGCACTGTACCATTCTTCTACTCTCATGTTACTATCGATTCAGATTTATAGATTCCAAAGCCAGAAGGGATCACTGGGACCATATAGTCTGACCTTCTGTATTACACAGGGGATGGAGCTTCCCCAAAATAATTCCTAGAGCAAAGATTTTAGGAAAAAACACATCCAATCTTGATTTTAGAATTGTCAGTGATGAAAATCCACCAGGACCCTTGGTAAATTGTTCCAATAGTTGATTACTTTCACCATTAAAAATTTACCCTTTATTTCCAGGCTGAATTTGTCTAACTTCAGCTTCTAGCCCTTCCCTGCTAGATTGAAGAGCTTATTATTAAATATTTGTCCCCTATGTAGGTACTTATAGACTTTGATAAATTCACTACTTCACCTTCTCTTGGTTAAGCTCAATACAGTGATAAAGCCAAGGAAATCAATCTAACGCATGTTTTCTAATCCTTTACTTGTTCCCATGGCCCTTTTCTGAACTTCTCACCATCCTTCTTGAGTTGTGGAGCCCAGAACTGGATTCCAGCAGTGATCACATCAATGCCAAATGCAGAGGTCAAGTAATCTCTACTCCTACTCCAGCTTCACCCATTTATGTCTCTCAGGATTACATTGACTCTTTCGCTCGCGGACCTCATGTTCAGCTGATTATTTACCACAACTCTTTTCCAGAGTTACAGCTTCCCAAGATAGAGTCTCCCATCTTGTAAATATTTCCTACATTCTTTGATTCTAGATACTAGATTTATCTGTATTTGAATACCTATTGCTTGCTTGTGCCCGGTTTACCATGCAGTCCAGATTGCTCTCAATCAGCAACTTGTCTTCTTCATTTATTTACCACTCCACTTTTTGTGTCATCAGCAAACTTCATTAGGGATGACTTTATGTTTTCTTCCAGTTCATTGATAAAAATATTTAATAGCATAGGGTGAAGAACTACTATTTTGAGACCTATCAGCTAGCCAGTTTTTAATGAGTTTAAAGTGGGCCAACTTAATTTTATACTGTCCCAGTTTGGCTTTTTAAAAAAAAATAAAAAAAATAAAAATGTTAAATGGAGCCCTGATTCTTGTCTCCCTTGCAGCAATCCTCCCACCAGTGTTAACTCCAAGGACATCAGAGCAGTTATTCTCGATTTGCATTGGTGTGAGAAGAGAAGAAACTCCAGCCCTGTAAGACCACTGTTTATATTTCAAGTCAAATTCACAGAATAAGAATGCTTTATTAAAAAAAAAAAATCCAACTAACAATGGGGCTTCTCTGTCTGTCTTCTTAATTCTTAGCTGTTACAGTGTGGTGGCCAGTTGCTTGAGAAGCATAAAAGTAAATGCCAATCCTGTTTATTCTAACCAACTTGTCATATTTCCCATCAAAATCTGCCTCCAAATCCCATACAAATGATTGTGCCCTGCATGAATAAATCAGGTTAGAGGATGTGAAACAGGAAGTTTACAGATGTTCTATGGAAAAACCAGATTCATTCTGCTATCCTTTTAAAATGGTCATAGTTTAGATGGTCAGAATAACTGTTTTTCAAAAGGAAAAAATATTTTCACATGGTAAAATGTTCCAAGCTAAGTTATTTAGTTAAGAGTTATTACTTCTACTGAATGGCATAAAGGAACATGCAAAACTGCTAAGATTGAAGCAATTTTCCTGCGGTACCTATAGGAGCAGAGTTCAATGTCTCCCTCTAGAGAGCACTTAGGTTTCGCTAACATGTAATGGCCCATCGTGTAGGTGCTAACTTTGTACATTTCAAGAGCTTGATGCATTTTAAATAATTATTATACCTACTTATGCCATTCGTGGCCAGAATCTCCATTCAGAATGAGATATACCTGTGTAGAGTCCTGTTGATAAAGACCTGCCTTGCTTCTTAGTTCACATATTGCTTAGCAAGGCTTTGATGATGTGCAGTACCCTTTACCACTATGGCTTTGGAGTGTTTTACAGATCTGGTAGGCAAGGAGGCTCTGCTGGGTAGGTGCTTCTTCCTAACAGTTTAGTGCACAAATTCCCTTACATTCCTGGCATCTGTAGAGGGAAATGGCACATCGTGCAGTGTTGGGGAGCTCTGGCCGACTCTCCATTCAACACAAGGAATGTAGGGTGTTTTTGGCTATGTTTGTTAAAAATATTAATAATCCTTTTTTTAGTGGTATGTGATGCCATCTGAATGGGTAGCTTGCCTTCAACACCTGCCTCTCTTGTTAAGAGCACCTTTGGGTTGGAGCAGGTCAAGATTGTACCACTCTTTGAGGGGTTCTGTACTTCAACTCAGCGCTCATATTAATCGATGCAACTCCACTGGTGTCAATGGAAACCATTCTTCAAGCATGGCTTCCATGAAACTGCACCTGCTGACACGTGGTCTGCCTCCTTGGCTCCCGTCTCCCACCCACAGCCATCTCACTTCTGTTGTTGCTTTACGGCACAAAGCTTTGTTGCATGATGCACAGATGTTGCTCCCATATCATTGCATGTGTTTTTCCCACTTGCCCGTCGAGAACAGATTTTCTAATGCGTACCACTTCCTCCTCCACCTACATCATTGCTTTCTGCTTGAACAGCAGATGAAATTGCTACTGTTAGGGGAAGAAGAGTTTGACACAGTTGAAAAGCCCATGCAAAATCATGCTTGTTTTCTCTTCAGGTTGCTTGGCCAGAGGACACACCTACTGTTAATCCTCTCTAGTAACACTAATTGCTCTTGTTAAACCCCTCTCCTTTCTCCTTCACACTCCTGTTGGAATGGGTGAACTTAGCTTTCCTCTGAGTCTCTTCACCCTCTGTCACTTCCACCTCATTGCAATTGCCAACAGACTTGCTTCATGACATCTTTCCAGAGCAGCCCACATAGAACTGAGACATTTAGTAATTTCTCTCTCTCTCTCTCTCTGTCTCTCTCTCTCTCCTAGCTACTATTTGCTCAAAGGAGGAAAACAGATACGTAAAAATTATAACTTAAGAAGCCTTCCCACACCCCAACCATCTGTCTGTCCTTGTAATGGCGATGCTGATTACTGTCAGCCAGAGCAACTCACTGTTTCTTTTCCCCTCCCATCCTCAATACTCACACTCATGAAGTTAGTGTCATCTTTTGTGACACCATTCATGCAGGTTTTTTATGTTAGTAACCAAAGCCTCCTCTACTAAACTCCTGTCTCCTTTCTATCACTCCATCACTATTCTCGCCGAGACCTCAGTGCCTTAAAACACACACACACATTTTTTTTTTATCTCAGAGTAACTAAGGCATATGAGCTATCCTGAGGTAAAAACACAGTGAAGAAAATATTTTGGTTTAATTATGGGATGAACTAGGCAAGATCAGTCCCAGGTAGGTGTATATCTCTGACCTCAAGAAGGTTACCTCATAGAAAATCTAACGTCTCTTGTTTCCACTGTGTCTAAGATGAAGCACTAGAATATATATTGCAAGGACCCAATCGTAAGTGGAAGAAGAATGGACTGTGTTTCATCATTTGTGTGATTTCATAATTCAAATGCATAATGAACCCGGTATAAACTGACATATTATATTTCTAAATATTGAGGAGAGAGTTAATGATTAATAGATGTTATGAACATGTTAGACACAAGAAGCATGTGCTCCTGATGGTTATAAGCATGATAGCAAATGTTGTAGATGTTATCAGCAACCTTTTGACTTACTAGTTTCTAACAACCAACTGACCAACATCTATGTGTTATTTATGAGCCCTGTAAACTAGTTAATAACACACCTTAATGTTACCCTGTTGTTTTTAAAGAAACTGCCTGCAACCCAGGAAATCCAAGGTAAGTTCTGTCAGGCTTTACCTGTCTCACTGTGCCATCCTGATACACTATTACAGTGCTGCAAAACCAAGGCACAATTAGATGAATCAATAACAGCAGAGTGAAAAGATCTTGGATGAAATCCTGGCTCCACTGAAACAAACAAGGAGTCCGGTGGCACTTTTAAAGACTAAGCAATTTATTTATTGCATGAGCTTTTGTGGGAGAAAATCCTGCTTCATCAAACGCTTGAAGATAGTGAAGTGGGATTTTCTCCCATGAAAGCTTATGTGATAAATAAATTTGTTAGTCTTTATAAGTGTTGCCAGACTCCTTGTTTGTCTTGCTGAACTAGACTAACATGGCTCCCCATTTGGAACTTAGCTCCACTAAAGTTAGTGAGAGTTTTGCCATTCACTTCAGAGGAGCCATGATTTCTTATCCCCTTAACTTTTGAATTATCCCAAGTGAGACTGGTTGGTTTTCTCACCGTGAGATGATCCGTTACCAGTCCAAAATATCCATTAACAGAAGTACTGGAAATGTGAGCGTGTTTCCATTTCACTGTAAATTTAATATTTGTCCTATCTAAAGAAATTGTACACATTTTTGCACTATAATTAGGGCTTTATTTTAGAATGGATTTTTTTCAGTTTGGAAGCTGTGATTTTGCATCGCTTCATATCAAAGTCTACTATTTTTAAAAATTTTCACAAGACTCCCCAACATTTGGAAGAGGTATAAAGATAAAATAAAATTTCAGAACCTGAAGGTCCCTCCTAAGGCCACCTTATTCATAATTGGCCTGTCACTGGAAATTCCCTCATTTCTGGATATGTACTTGAAAGCCACCAAAACATGGAGACACTCAAAATGAAAAGTCATGTCTGGAACTATGATTGTTGATGCTAACTTTTATTTGCTACCTTACATCTATTCTAAAGATGCAGCCATTCAAAAGTTGTGGGGCTTATCTGGAATTTTTCAGTGAACAAAGCCTAGGAAACAAATTATTAATTGAAGTGATGCTGCACATGTGAAAATGGGTTGCATGAGTACATCAGAGAAAGCAGCCTCTTTTGATTTAGGGTGTTAATGGACTAAACTTGTCCCTATCAAAGACTTTCTATTTAGTTTACATCACAGTACTGCCTCATTGAAAGACATCAATAACAAAACAATGTCCTTAAAAAATAGAAAATTGAAGTCTGATGTGAATGGCTGGAAAACACCGTTTCTCTAGCATTTTTTTCCTCCCATCCCTTGCTTTTGGATTTGCATAGAATTATGCAACAAGACATGACAAGAGAGCAGTAATGGGCCATTAGCCACCTGAGAAGTGCATTAACGGGTCATTAATGCATGCCCTGCCGCGTCCTATTGTTAGGATTTGATAGATCTTTTTATATTTAGAAAGGTGGAAAATTAGAAATGGAAGTTTAACTCCAGTTTTTCTACCATTCCACTGAAAAGGTCTTTATTCTTTGGAAAAAATAAACCACCAGAAAAATGGAAGGAAGAGCCGAGGATGAGTAATAAGAAGAGGTTTCTATTGTTCTTAACATTCAACCATGGGTATAATTCTCCCAGATGACACAGACACACAGCACTAGCAAAAGAGATGGGTCAATTAAGTCATCATCTCAGTTATCAGAGGTTTATAAACTAGAATATCAGAGCCTAAGCGGAGTTGCTTTAAGATATCCTACTGGACAGCCTACCATCTCAATTAAGCAGGCTGTACAGATCTTGGGCACTTTTGACTTCCATTGACACACTAGGAGTTAAGGATGCTGAGCATCTCTTGTGACGGGGCATCAGCAGAAGTAGCTAGTAAGAAAAACAAACTTGAAGAGCCTTCACATGAAATAAAATATATTGCACTGATCAAACTTACAAGAAGATACAGAGGGAAAGAAAATGGAGTTGGCTCACAGCTCTACCTTCTCTGGAATGCTGTATGCCTCTGAGGGCACAAATGGAGGACTCTTCATATGTGACTAGGGGTGACCAGACAGGAAATGTGAAAAATCGAGACAGGAAGTGGCGACTAATCTGCGCCTCTATAAGTAAAAGCCTTGACTAGTGGGGTTGTCCCTATAAAATGGTGACATCCGGTCACTCTCTCTGTCACCCGAAAGGCAGGAATTGGCTGAGCCTTGTGGAAGAGCAGGCTCACTGCTAATATGCTTTGTCATGTCTGGCTGGGGAGCCAGGACTTCCTGCTACACTGGGTTTTCATTCAGGGACCCTATGAGAGCCACTCAAGGTTCACTCTTCCAGACTCCTTGCTGCTGCCTCCCTGGACTTCTTCCTATCACACCGGTCAGCAGGCCTGTCCCACCACCTCTCAAAATTCACCCTTCATTCAGGGCCAGGACTTGCTGGGCTGCTACCTGGAGGCAACCCCAGCAAAATCCTATTCCAAACTAAAAGTACAAATCCACTTCTGCCTGTCTTGGGCTTGACCTTGCATTCCTCTCTCTTCTTTGACTGAGCACATCCTCCCAGGAAGTTCAGATCCCACCCTATTATCAGGGCTCCCCACCAGTGCTTGCTCCACCCTGGTGGCTGCACTATATTTCTCCACTGTCTAGTCCCTTGGAGTGACTGCTGAGTTATGCCTCTCTTCTCTGCAGCCTCCTTCTTTTCCATGCTTCATCTCTTTATAGGTGTACCTCTGCCCTACAGCGGTCCATCCTTCCAGTGACTCTGTCTTCTGGCCAGGTCACCCATTCAATTCAGTCCCTCTTGGGATACGGATCAAAAGAGTCCAACACAACTGGGAGTTTTCAGTATTAAGGAAGAGATCTCAGGGATTGCCCCCCTCATGGGTTGAGATCTCACGGTCCAAACCTTTCCATCTGCAGGATCTTCTCCCACCTGCTAGGTTTCCTGTAGCAGGGATAGTATTAATCCCTCTTCAGGGGCTGGTAGGGGAACCTGAGCATCTCTCGCAGGGTCCAGTTCAGGGCTAACACTAGGCAGCTAATATCTTCACCCTGCACTGCTATGCAGCTGCCTTTCTGGATCACTTCCTATCAATCCCCTCTGTTCCCTCTGAAATGGAGAGATTAATTCTCTCAGCTTCTGAGAGTCACAGTGTTCTTTGCAGGCGAGGACATGTGACAATAGCTGTCTTGAGGCAGCAGAAGCTCCTGCGTTGTTCCTTCGCTGGAGCTCAGGCTGTAGGTCAGCTCACCTTCATGGCCCCCTTTTTGTTTGAGTTTCTCCTCCAGCCCACATAGGCTTTGCAGGTTTGGTGGCACCCAGACCCAGAGCTAGTCTTTAACCCCTTCCTTTCCGGTGTGGGGCTTGTGCACCCCATCCCAGACTTGGAGCATATGTTATGTCCTTTGCGACCATCAGCTGCTGTTTAAGTGGAAAGTATTAGTGAGAAATTGGTGATAATAAAGGTGATTATTGTAGTACCAGGGATAGCCTAATTGGTCTCTTCTGTCTCTCTCCTCACCCTGTCACCTCAGGATTGTGAATGATAACAAGGCTTAATACAGTCCCAGTTAATGAAGTGCAGAAGTTTATTTGAATAGCACATGGAACCAGTGCTCAGTAAAGACAACTCTCCACACACGGGTTCCGTTACTTTATCATTATAAAATAAGTTGAAGATAAAATGATCTTTTTCAGCCTTTAGTAGCTGAAATTCTCAGAATAAAACCAAATTTTATTCAGGAACAATCAAGTCTCCTGGTTGATAAATACATAGCTCCAAGAATTCTAGCCTCTGAATTGAAGGAATGGGATCAGCGACTAGTTTTCTAAATATAAAATTGGCCCAGTGAGGGTGTGCACTGAGATTCCTGGAAGAGGGGATTGCCTGGTGTGCTAGGGCTAGGGTTCATCAGAGGAACTCGTTCCCCCACTCTGCCCTGCTGCCAACATCCCGGGTGTGTGGGCTGATCTAGCCCCTCCTCCTCACACCCCCGCGCTGGGCTCAGTGAGGAAGCTGTGGGTCTAGTAGGGGATGTCAGCAGAGGGCAGATCTTCCAAGAAGGACCCTGCCGGTTCCCACCAGCCAGTGGCTCGGGAGCATCCGGCATGGCCACCTCCAGCCCTTTCCCTTAATATGCCCCTGAATGAGGCTGCGATGCACCAGTGGGCAGCTCAGAGAGCAGGCGTTAAAAGGGGTGTGGAGGCATGGCACCCCCAAATCCCTCCCTCATGATGGAGCAGGAAAGGTAGGCACAGCAGAGGGAGTGCAGGGAAGTGGGAGGGCAGGTGCCTTTGCAACCTCCACACCCAGTCCACACACCCCCCTGCAGGTACAGACCCCCCCTTCCTGGGGAAGCTGGGAAGGACGGGGAGGGTGAGGGCCCTTCAAAACCTGAGAAACCCAGGTCCACAGGAGAATTAATCTGGCCCTGCATGCATGGTCACTCCTAGAGCATTAGCACATATGCTGCTCAATGGGTCAGACTCACTAAATGGTCAGGGAGGCCCTCCCTGTTGGTTTGGAACCAACAGCTGACAGTTCTATCGTGAAGGTGCAACTCCTACTGACTACTACATGAATGGAGAGCATTCAGCACTTTTCAGGATCAGGCCCTTACACCCTCATCTCCCATACCCTAGCCTCCACTTTCCCACCACCCCAACCTCTGAGTCAGGAAAGCACTTAAGTCAGGACTCAACAAAACCTGGGCACCAGGTCGCCATGGTGACCAGGGTTTGTAGCCTGGCTCCTAGCTCTGCTCTGGAAATGCAATGGAGGAGTGCCCTATGGTGACCAAAAATATATCTGCTGGCACCTAGCTGGGAGCCAGTTTTGTCAAGGCCTGACCTAAGTATATGCTTAAATCCTACCAGCATCAGTAGGAATTGAACTCATGCCTAAGTGCTTTCTTGATGTGGGGAACGAGTGCCTAGAAAGGAGTATCGAGGAAAGGGATCTGAGCATCATCATGGATTACAAGCTAGTGTCATACTGTCGCAAAATCTAATCTAATCTATCTATCTATCTGGGATATACTAGGAGGACTGCTGTAAACAAGATAGAAGTAGTAGTTCTTCTGCTGTACTCTATGCTGATTAGGCCTCAACTGGAGAATTGTGCCCAGTTCTGTGTACCACGTTTAAGGATAGATGGGGACAAACTGGAGACAGTCCAGAGAAGAGCAACAAAAATGATTAAATGTCTAGAAAACACGCCTACAAGGGAAGATTGAAAAAACTGGGATTGTTTAATCTGAGAAGAGAAGACTGATAGGGGGACATGATAACGGTTTTCAAGTACATAGAAGGTGTAACTAGGAAGAATGAAGTAAATTGTTCTCTTTAACCTCTGAGGATAGGACAAGAAACAATGGTCTTAAATTGCAGCAAGGACAGTTTAGGATGGAGATAAGGAAAAAATTCTTAACTGTCAGAGTAGTCAAGCATTGCAATAAGTTATCTAGGGAGGTTGTGGAATTTCCATCATTGGCAATTTTTAAAAGCAGGTTAGACAAACACCTGTCAGGGATGCTCTAGATAATACTTTGTCCTGCCATGAGTGCAAGGGAGTGGACTAAAAGACCTCTAGAGGTCCTTTCCAGTCCTATAGTGCTATGACTTCCTGTATGACTGCATTTGACAGAGGTAGCCAGATTCAGATGTAAGGATGTAAACAAGGTTAGGAATCTGAGAGCCTCTCTTGCTTAGCAGCTAAGTAGGGAGGGGGGCCACTGATTTACCTGTGGGTTACACATATATAAATTCAACTAAGGTCTTATAAATCTCTGTTCTGAATGTCCATTTTAAATGTAATAAATCAAAATGAAACCTGTTCCCCTATTCCTCTTCAGTGGAAGGCATTGATATTGAGTTTGTGGCAAACTGTTTGTGATTTTCTTAATTATCAGTCACAGCACAATATCTTTTAATATTCTAACCCTCCAGTCAGTTTGGGTGCTAAGATCTGTTGCTGGCTTTTAAAATAGAAAGCTGTGAGAACATTAGAGGAGAGGCAGGTCAGCTACGCAGCTTGCAGTTTTCTAATAGGGAGTGGTGAATGAATTAATCACCCTGGGGATTTCTCTTTGTGTGAACTGAAGGAAACAGGTAGGGGAATAATTCCCCATCACCAACAGAATGTTAATTTCAGAAATACTCCTGTGCTTACTGTTTTGAAAGGACAAAATTTGAATTCTAACTTCCAGAGGTGCCGGAAATGTTTATAGCAATTGTCTTTTATATAATTGCTAGAGTTCAGACTATGCAATGGCAGATGACAACATGTATGAAAATGAATCAGAGATAAATGACTTAAACAATCCAAGATCTGCAGCTCTAATTACATGTAACTTTCTACCCTGAAGCGGTTATTTTGCTACAGTGGCTTTGAGAACCTTCAAACAACTATTTTAAATGTGTGCCTTCATTAAAATAATGAAGCACTCGTGTGTGTGTGCACGCACCTACCTAAACCTTTTTATGCATTTAGTTAAATTATGTAATTTTATTTCATCCAGGCCTCTAATTAAGTATACCTGGAAATGGAACCAAAATATCATTTGTTTGTATTAATTGTACTATGACCAGTAAATTAAAAATCAATTATAGTCATTTAAAAGGCATGTTTAATTTTGATTTAAATTATGAAAGTGGTTGTAAAAGAAAGGAAGAATTAATATTAAAAAGATGAACAACGCAGCAAGCAAAGATCAAAGTCAATCATAAATTTATTCCCTTCCTGCTAACTCAAAATAGCAACAAAACAAATCTTAGCAGAACTCTTTCACCAGCTGCTCATACTTTTCCCTAGTTCCCACTGCCTAAGGAGGGCCTCCTATCTTTCTCTCTTAGTTGAAGTGAATAAGACTCAGCTTCCCACAAGAAGAGGCATAGTTACTCTGCCTAGAGATGTAGGTTTTATAATTATTTCAGCAGCACCCATAGTCCCAACCAATGGGAAGTATCTGGCCCCATTGTGCTGGGTGCTGTACAGATATATAGGAAAAGCTGGACACTACAAAGCTCACACATCTCAGCGTGGCTCAAAGGGGTCCTAAACAGTCATTCAGAGTCCACTTACCTCTTGATGCCCACTTGTGGCCAGGCCCGGCATAGTAGCTCTGCTGTTTAGCTAGTTCACTCTATCAGCTGGTGCGGGTGCTATAGCCCAATAGCCTGAGCCCTTAGATCCCATCAGAATGCTACCAGTGAGTTAGCAAAGAACTCCTGTAGATGTCCCTCCCTGGCCCCTGCTCAAACAGCCAACTGCACCGTGGCTCCTGAAGAAATGATGCTGCCAAAAGCCAGTGAGGTCGTATGGATCTCCAGCTATCCCCAAGTTTAAGAGATTGAACCTCCTGCCTCTTTCATGGAGAAAGGGAAAACCATGCTCCCATTTGTTGATTTGCTGCCTTCCTATGGGTTTTCTTCACAGGGAAAATCATGACAAAAATTTCCAATTAAGAGCTTTGGGTTTTGGATATTTTTTTAAAAAATTAAAAATAATGAGTCTTGTGGCACTTTAAAAAATAACAAATGCATTTAGTCTTTACAAGTTCCACGGGGCTCCTTGTTTGTTTTGCTGAACTAGACTAACACAGCTTCCCCTCCCACATTCACCAACTAAAGCTACACCACTCCTTCCTGAGAAGGGGCAAGAGAATCACAATTTGGTCTGTGGACTGGCACGTAACTTCAAAATGCATCCTGAGAAGGAGGCAATGAATGGCTGCATGGGGCTCGCATCTTCATCTAGACTGAAACAAGTAGCAGCTCTAGCTGAATTTTATAATGCCATGCACATTTCATTTACGGTAAGCTACCTCTCTTGTTTTCTTGAGTGAAAGGAATTCAGCTATATGTAATAAAAATGGATATATGCCTGATGCATACAGCCACTGTTCAAAGAGGAGCAAAGGTGAAAACATGTGAAGCACTTTCACTGCATTAGTAATGTGCTACCAGCTTTATTTTTACTTTTATTAAAGTAACTGACAGTCAATTGGCGTGCAGATATATTGCCTGCAAAATTATGAAGTCATAATGATCTGGTGCATATACTATAACAGAGAATATTCCAAATCTAGGTGGAAAGGGCTAACAGATCAGGAAAGGCCAAGATGTGAGTTAGTCAGACTTCTTTTAATATTTCAAAATAACTAGAACTGAATGAATAATGGATTTCTCAGGTTGAGGACCTAATTAAAAAAATTTGCGGGGAAAAAATTGGTGCACTGAAAAAATATATTTTTGGTGTATTTACTCTTCTCTGACATTTTTTCACCCACCTGAACCTGAACTTAACAAATCATTTAAAGTCTTTATGAAACTAATGTAATTTTATGAAAAAAAGAGCCAAAGTGACCCTATTTTAAAAATAAAAAACTGTGATTCTTCCACTGCAACTTTTTTAGGGGAGCAAAATACCAATGTATTTAAATTATTAAGTGTCCCCACTGCCTACAAACAGTAACACAGGCACGCTGAGAAAAATCTTCCAGTCATTCACTGTTCCACATGTATCATGAAATGCTGAACAAGTGTTATTAGCATCCACTTTGTAGACACTATTTAAAGTGTTTTCTTTCCTAGTCATTCAACTTCTCTTTATTCCAGTAACTGACCATCCCACTGAACACTTATTCCACTGGACAGTGTAGCAAATTCGATTTTGTAGTGTTTACAAGCAACAGAGTTTTCTCTTGGAAAAACCACATTGTTCTGTTGTTATAAAGAACACACGAGAACAAAATCTTGCTCCTAAATGTTTTGATTCAGGACGCATGATATGTCCAGGTCTCGACTTCATGAAAGTTTCTGAGGACACCCTGTGAAAAAACCAGGACTGCCTCAGAAAAATCAGAACATATAGACACCTTGTTAATAATAGGTGTAGAAATAGAGCCTTTAGCATTTTGGCCTGTGGAAAATTAGAGGTGAAACAGATATGAAATTAATACAAGGAAGAGACAGTTTACTTGTTTGTCCTACTAATTACCTATTAAGAGTGTAAGTGTTCATATCTGCTTTAAACAGAACTGGATTAAGGTAATCCAAGCCCTAGGTACATCCTAAATTATATCCTCCCTAAGCCAATGTTCTTGCATCACAGCCAGCCCTCATGCTGTGGCAATGGCCATCCACATGGGCCCTTCCTCTCTTTGGGTAGGCCGTGGCAGAATTCATTCTTACAGAGAACTATTTCTTATGACTGCCATCACTGATGGGGTTGGCTCTCGGGAGTCATACAGCATTTTACAGCAGCAAGCAAGCCCGAATTGCTATAGCAGGTTGGGAATCTTTGGCAAAATTGTTTGTCAATTAAAAAAAAAAAAAAAGGCTGATTTGTCTAAACCAAACTTCATGGGAAAGGATGGCTTTCAATTTTCTCAACCTGAAAAGGTTTCGAAAAGAGAGGTTCACAATTGTCACTTTGACAACCTGAAGTGAATATTTTCAGTTTTCTGGATTCAAGCCTCTTTTTGTTTCAAACTTTAAAACAATTACAGTATAAATAGATATATTTTTTAAATAAATGGTCAAAATCAAAATGAAACAGTTTGGAGTCAAGGTATTTTGACTGGCCTGAATTCAAGGAGTTTTTTTTTTTTTTTTTAGACAGACCTTTTTTCTACCCAAAGACAGGAACTTATTGACTAAAGGACTATATACACCATACTGCTGACTCAATAAGGGACAACCCACTCCTATTGACATATCTACTACCCATTAATCTTATCTGAAGTAACTTCCATAATTAGTGACGGTCCCAAATTACTGAACAGTCGTTCTTTAAACCATTGAATGCTCGACCCCATACCCTGGATGCTGCAGATTATGTATTCCTTATACTTACTAACCAAACTCTTCCCCCATCCAAAATCTGTACACTATACCCAGATGTCCAGCAAATCTTGTGTAAACTCTGCAAACTCTGTTCTTTTAAACATTATCTTTAATAAAATTGATTAAATCTGTAAAAGAAAAGACTTAACAAGCCAGCAACTGAAGTTAGCTTCATCAGTCTCATTCTTAAAAGCTAAGTATGCAAGTAACGAGCATGTTAAGTTACCTACAACTGTGGGAATTTGAAGGTAGCTTTATTCAGGGGCTACCACCAGCTACCATAGTGCTTGAAGATTTTAACAACACAATCCTGGCATGTACTGTAATGAAAAAAGAATGACCCATAGACTAGAGCGACATGAAGAAAACAAGAGCCATTTTAACAAGTTCCAGTTTACTAGATTTCATTATAACAGAGATTCAGTGTAATAAGGCAGGTCATAAACAAGGCCATGTGATACGTCTCTTAGGAGAGGAAAAGCACAAACAGCACCAGACATCACACTCGCAGACTAGCTCTGTACAATCCAATGGGTCCTGAAATGGGCTATAAGCATCAAGACTGCAGAGAATTATTGGAAAATTACAACCAATACAGACACTTTGTTTTCTTAATTCTGGCATTCTAACTTTGTGTTCTCCAAGTCACTTGGCCCTTCTAAACAGAAGAGGTAATTGAATTTCAATCATGTCATGGCCTGATTCAAAATCACCCATAATGGCACTCATTTCAATATTGCACAGTGCTGATTTTTTATTCTTGGCGTAGTGTCTGCTCTTTGCAGTAGCGATTTCCATATGCTCCTTGCCCTGAATTTCAAAGAATAAGTTTTGTCTAATGGAGTTGAATACTGAGATTATTTCTCTCCCATGACTTGTGGGTATAATTTGTAATAAAGTAGTATGCAAATCCCAAGCATATAGTATACAATGCAATGATAAACAGGACTTGCAATTCACTTATCTACAACATATCCAATGCCCCCACAGGGAGGGAGGGGTGGGGAGGCGCATGGGGAGCTTGGCCCAGGCTGCAACCCTTATTGCCAGGTAACCACGGTTACAAGTTTGTATTGGGCCTGAAAATATTATGCTTGGGCCCTGAGCATATCCTCTATCCTCAATGCCTAACTCCAATGCCTTTTGTTATGACATGAAAGCTCAATTTCCTTCCAAAGATCATGCGTGTTTATTAAAGAGGTGTCAAAGTTTGGCCAAAACTCCCCTCCTTGGCCTCTCAGAGAAAAAAAAAATACCAAGGAACATCTAAATGTTTAATAAATTTGTGTTGGTTTTGAATGTAGTGTGGAAAAAAATTAAAGAATTAAAAAGAAAGTCAGACAAATATTTGATTTGACATTTTCTGAAACAAAGTGTTTTGGTTCAAGGTGATTTTGTTTTGAAACTTCCTTCCCAGAACCCAGACTCCAGCCCAAGCCCCAACATCAACACTGCAGTTCTACAACCCTGCAGCCCAAGCCGTTTGGGCCCAAACCTGATGACACAAGCCAGCCACGAGCATTTAATTGGATTTAGACATACCCATTCTGTACACTCTGGCGCTCAACTACTTCTGCAGAATTGAACCTGCCTCCAGTAATCAAATTCCAAAGGGGTAGCCGTGTTAGTCTATTGCAGAAAAACAGACGGAGTCCTGTGGCACTTTTAAAGACTAACAGATTTATGTATCCTACTTCCCGAAAGCTCATGCGATAAATAAATCTGTTAGTCTTCAAAAGTGCCACAGGACTCTGTTTGCCTGCAGTAAATTTCTCTCTGATAGGATAGCTTTGTGTTGTTTGCCTTCCATCAGTGATTGCTTAACAGCACAGCCATTTCATTTGCATAACATTTATGGCATTCACGCTACAGCTATACATTTTATTTAACACCAGGTGAAAACATACAGTGAAGTTGCATCCTTAGCTGGCTTTGCCTAAGTTGATACAGATGTCATAAGAGAACAGCTAAATTGGTGTAACAACATTTAACATGGCCAAGTGATACGGTTAGAGGTGATTCTTCAAGAGGTCATGCACCTTAAGCAAAAAGATGACAGTACTCCTAGATTCCAGGACACTTCCCTTTGCTAACTTGTGCCTGTTTCATCAAGTAACAACAGTGGGGGAAGAACAGAGGCCCACCTACGTGTTGCCGTGAAACCTAGGGAGGGGTATAATTTACAGTTGCTTTGTTAACATCCCAGTAATCCCTTCTGGCTGTTCAATTATTTGTGTGGCTCTGGGATTAGTTATAATGGCTGCTTGACCCGAAGAATGTCAGTAACAATCTTCATCAGGAAAACAGAAACTTACCCCTCAAAACTAGTTCGACTTCAAGAAGCGAGGGAGTGGAAATATGGGAATCTAGAATCATTTTCAATTCATTTTCATTTTCAGTTATCATCACTGTAGGAGCTGACTCAGGAGATATCTGAGCCATTGGCTATAATCTTTGATAAATCATGGAAGACTGGAGAGGTCCCAGAGGACTGGAAAATAGCAAATATAGTGCTCATGTCTATAAAGGGAAATAAGGACAGCCCAGGGAATTGTAGAATAGTCAGTTTAACTTCTGTACCAGGAAAAATAATGGAGCAAACAATTAAAGAATCAATTAGCAAACATCTAGAAGAGAATAAGGTGTTAAGTGACAGTCAGCATGGATTTGTCAAGAACAAATCATGTCAAACCAACCTGATAGCTTTCTGTGATGGGGTAACAAGCTTTGTGGATAGACGGGAAGCGGTAGATGTGGTATATCTAGATTTTAGTAAGGCTTTTGGGAGGGTCTTACATAATCTTCTCAATAACAAGCTAGGGAAGTACAACCTGGATGGGTGCGAAACTTATTGAATAACCACACCCAGAGAGTAGTTATCAATGCTTCCCATGCTGGAAGGGCATAATGAACAGGGTACCGCAGGGATCGGTTCTGGGTCTGGTTCTGTTCAATATTTTCATCAATGATTTAGATGATGGCATAAAGAGTACATTTATAAAGTTTGCCAATGATACCAAGCTGGGAGGGGTTGCAAGTGCTTTGGAGGATAGGATCACAATTCAAAATGATTTGGACAAACTGGTGAAATAGTGTGAGGTAAATAGAATGAAATTCAATAAAGACAAGTGCAGAGTACTCCTCTTAGGAAAGAACAATCCATTGCACACATACAAAATGGGCAATAACTGCCTAAGTTTGTTATAATCCCAGTTTTGGGTTCTGGTTACAGCTCACTGAGTGGTCCAAACCAGAAAGTTTGTATTTACTGCTGAGCTCCTCTGAAAGTGAGCAGACGTGTCTGGTGATATAGGATTCCATGTTGAGAATTCTCTAATTTTGTTGAGAAAAAATGTATAATCCTAGACTCTGATTTAAAATGAAACAAAGAAAGGCCATGTTAAAGGCAATGTGTACAATTAATAAAGGGAAACTGAATATGGAATAAGGCAGGTTAGGAATTCCTGGCCACTCAAGCAGAAACAATGGACAGTTGGAAGTGGAGCACATTTTTTTCAGATAAAGAAATAGATTTGTGAAGGGCTATTATTCTACAGGGAGAAAATGATGAAAGCCTTTCAGTCAGAAAGAAGAGATACGAATATGCATAGACTGACTCACTGCAAGTCTATCCCTTTGACGGAATGATCCATCTGCTGGAGAAACAGACACCAAAGAAATGAGAGTGCTTTGCAATGAAGTTGGAACTCAGGGATATTTGAGAACACAGACTGAGGGAGTCAGAGCACACAAGTAGGGACAAATGGGTCTGTTCTGAAGAAGGAAATAGGTTGGAATCAATGCGGGGAAGAAACCACACTCTGAGCTGGTGTGACGGCAATCCAAATGCCTCTTGCAATTATCAGCAAAGTACCATCATGACAAGAAGTCAAGGGAAAAGCCGTTGCTGTCTGGAAGCCTGACAGGCTCAAGCAACCCTTTCATCTGGTCTTCATTATTCTGTCAGATTTGGACAGCTTTAGAAGTGGCAGGAGTTTTAAATCAGTTGCTCTGCTGGTGGCTGAGTCATCAGAACGTCTGAAGGCCTGGATTAAGGCAATGTGGAGCGACAAGCAGAGCACTGCATAGTCACTGGCCCTCTCCCCCTTCAGCTCCCACCTACCAGCTAGAATGGTGGCAACAAAGAACCTCTCTCCCTCGATCCCAGAGAAATAAGGACAGAGAATACCCTTTTCCCCAAGAACAGCACTAGGAGCATGCTTCCTGGGAGAGCAGAACACATCCAGTTCCTTCTCCTCCTTCACCTTCCAAGAGGCAGCAGGTGGTAGCAACAACATTCTGCTCTGGGAAGGGCTGATGCACTTTCCTCCCACCACACATATCCCTCAGCTGAGGTGACTGGAGTTAATGGACTGTCAAGATGCACGAGGCAGCTCACCCATCTCCATGCTAGTATTTCAGGCTCTCAGCAGACTCGGGCAGAATTCTGCATCTATTACATTCTGGTTATATTTTCACGCTTAGCTTTGCCACTCCGTGGATGGGAAACACATCTTAAAAGAACAGCTGGGACCCAGACCTGGTCAGATTTTCTAGTGCCTCACTGTTTGTGAGGTCCTACATATCTCTAGCATGGTGAACTATTATACAAGGCAGTTAAGACTCATTCTCACAGTCTTTACATTCCACTTCTACAAGACATTAAGAGCAATGGCTCTAGGTGCCATAATATACAGAAATCATGTTATCCTCGGCAGAGGATTACCCGGTAGCGCATCTCCTAGAAGCATTGTATCAGCCACTAATTTCTTTTATGTCTTTGTAATATAGAGCAGTGCTCTCCTTAATGATTCCAAAATAAAGAGTGGTTTGTTTTCTAAAAGGAATCTGGGAGTCACACCACCATTATTCCTGTATTTTGCTAAGTGTCAGAGCTCTTATGGTAACAGTTTTGTCCTCATTAACCATAGTTTATGCTCGGTAATGTCACAATAAAGATTTTCTCACACCTACTCAGAAAAAGCAGGATGTGCAATGGTAACAATTTGAAGAAGAAAGAAGAATAGCACCTAAAGGACTCCAGAATTAAGCCCAATTAATAATTCAATAATTAGCATTCCTAGGGTTGTGGTGGATTTTTTGTTTTTATTTTTGCTTTTTTTTTTTAAAGGAATACTCACATGTTATTGCTTCACTTGTCACAGAGCATTTTGAAATGGACAGGAGACAAGTGGTTTGCTGATATGCCTCCTTGCTCAGAATTTGAGAGCTAAGGACATTCTTCGGAAGAGCTATAGGTGCCATATTGAGAGGGCTATCACCCTGAGAGTGCAATCAAAAGGTTCATCTACACTTGTAAATTAAGTCGATTTAAGCTTGCTTAAATCGACTTAATTTACTCTGCATCTACACTACACTTTCCTTAAGTCGACTTTGTGAAACCTAGTTTAAAGTCGACTTTAGGCTTAAGTCGACTTTCTAAAGTCGACTTAAGCCAGTGTGGATGCAGAGAAGCCCTAAGTCGACTCTAAGTCGACTTAGGGCTTTCCAGGATTCCCCCACTGCCCTCCCTGCCAGGGTACAATGGGGAAAAGGCTGAGCCTCCTGGCACTTGGCAGCAGGTGCCCCCCTGCCACTGTGGACCAGTCCCAGGTCCCCCTAGCCCCTACAAGTTGACCTAGGTGTCCAGTGTGGATGCTTTAGGTCGACTTTGTAGTGTTCCCCCAAAGTCGACTTAAAATTTAAGTGACTTAAATTAACAATTGTAGACATAGCCAAAGATGTGTTTGCAGCTCAGGTGGGCAACATACCCACATGGGCCAGGCTGGGCTCTGGTCCCACTTTCTGACAGGGAGCCCCGCTCATTGAGAACAATCGCTCTTATTGGGCATTTAGGAAGCCCAAAGCTCTGCAAAGGCAGTCCCTATCAGTCTAGGTGATTTTGAACAGTTTAGTAAGATCCATCACCTCTAGGGTCAATGGCACTAGAAAGTGAGACTTAGGAAGTTAAATGTCATATTCAATTAAGATGAAATAGGCTCTTTGTAGGACCATGATTTACATTCAAGTTAATAGGCTACACTCTATATATGGAGCTATTCTAATGATTTACAAGAAATGCAGAGTAAATTTTATAACCCAGGAGCACATGTATTAGCTGTCCTTGTACAAAGAGACTGTGCAGCACCTAGCACCATGGGGCCCTGATCCTGATTGAGGCCTCTAAGGGTATGTTTATACTGTTACATTCAGTCCAGGCTCTGGCTCAGGTTTGAGCCCAAGCTCCTTTTGTGGCCACACACAGATCAGTCTGAAGTAGGTCAGCGAACACTCAGATCCCCACTCCTAGCATCCTGCTAGTGGGGTGAGTCAGGGCCAAATTCCTGCCATGACTTGGGTGCAAGCCCCCAATCATTTTGAAGTGTGGATGTAGCTCTGGCTGAACTGTGGAATCTGACGTATAGAGGGCAGTATAGATCTGTTAGCAAGGCTGCGAGACCTCCGGCCAGCCAGAAAGATGTAATTGTTGGGTCGTGGGCATAAATGACTTCTTTCAACTGGGTCCTGAGGAAAAAAGTTTGAAAACCACTGCTTCAGAGGACGGGCTATCTTACTAGATTTTCCGTACGATGTCTGGCACGTGAGACACAGTCTTTAACAAGCTCCCAGGGTGCTATTATAATATGAACAGTAAGAGTTATGCAACCACTTCTTTTAACCCCTAGTTGTGGATGGGGCGGTCTTAGGGATTCTGGGGCCCTAGGCAAAAGGCCAGGATAAGACCCCCAGACACAGCATGGGGGGCCCCAACCTTGACTTTTGCCTCACCTGGGCCACTGCCGCCCCTGGCCCTATCCCCAGCCCCGGCCTCCTCCCAGCAGGCCCCACCTACTGGCTCCAGCCTCGTGGCCAGTCTACTGACCCCAACCTTACTGCCAGCCTTCTGGCCTCACCCTTGCTGCTGGCCACCTGGCCCCAGCATCCTGATCTCGCCAATGGCCTCCGGCCTGGCCTCCTGGCCTTGGCTCTTGGCCTTGGGCCTTGCCTTCCATCCTCTGACTTCACCACTGGCCCCAGTCTTAGCTCCCACCCATGGCCTTGCCTCGTCACTGGCCTCCCAGCCTCCATCCTCACCACTTGTCTCCCAGACTATAGAGTCGCCTCCCAGCCTCTGGACTCGATGCTAGCGTTCTGGCCTCCAGCCTTGCCCCCCAGCCTCTGGCTGCCCCTCCCAGGCTCTGGCCTCACCTCCCAGCCTCACCAGTGGCCTCCCAGTCTCCAGCCTCACTGCCAGCCTCCCAGCCTCACCTCCAGTCTCCTGGCCTCTGAGCCTCCAGTGTCACCTCCAGCCTCCCAGCCTGACTTCCCGGCCTCGCCTCCCCTGGTCCCACCACTGGCTTCGCCACCAGACTCCTGGCCCTGCCGCCAGGTTGCCAGGAGATTTAAAAATGCTTCTGTTGCAGGCCCCTGGGCAAATGCCCAGCCTGCCTCCCTCCCCACTAAGACCGCCTATGGTTGTGAATAGACAATAGATCTACTCTTCTGGATAGTGTTTTGTCTATTTGGTTCCTGGACATACCGTACATTAAATATTGTCTCCAAACAGAAGGATTTGTGCAAGATTTATTTTAAGTGGGACTGGGTCAGTATGGCAAATTTACCGAGACCCAATATGTGGGGAAATGGTCTGTGCATAACACTGTCTGCAGAGATTCCAGTATTTTAGAAAAAAAAAAACGAACTTTGAGCTTGAATTTTGAACAATTTTTGCACCCTCTTCACTTCTCCGCATGCTTTTCTCATCCCACTTCCCCAACGGGAGAGAGTTAGGGCTTTGCGGAAAGTACAGCTGAGATATAGAAAATGCAAATTGCACACAAACAGCTGTCAATGGAATTGAGTAGTAAAATAAGAGTGGGGGAAGGCCAGTTTTACAGCATCTTGCGCTTTTGAAATTTTCACCAGACACTTTCTCTCCAACTCTATTGCTGGAAAAGGCAATTAGAAGAAATTGTCCAGCAATTGGGAGAAAGAAAGAAAGAAAGAAAGAAAGAAAGAAAGAAAGAAAGAAAGAAAGAAAGAAA